>OU426978.1:175060237-175440237 GCA_911387785.2 Aelia acuminata
GAAAACTCCAATGTGTATATCGGCACTTGATGAGAGTCTATATACTTTGTTACATTAATTTTTTAGTTCGATATGGTTATCGAAATATCGATGGTTACTACGATAGCAACCGCTACAGTAATATTGTAATAATAAATTAATAAATTAGAGCTAGTTAGTTAAAATTGAGATGTATTATACATAGTATACTTTACGTACGCATTCCCACACATATTCATGTTAAAAATGTGGTCAGAAAAGCAGAATTATTCGATAGGTGCCTGTTTGAAGTTTGTATGTAGTTGAATCTCAAATTCCGAAATAACAGTTTTATTGAATATAAAATAAAACATTACAGATAATGTGTCATAAAGAGTATGCCATCAATGACGTTTATCCGCCTGTTAAAACGATTCGAAGAATTCCAATTATATCCGAAGTAATAAAAATAAATTGCCGCTCTAAAGGCTATTGGGATATTTTCATAACCTCAGGGATAAAGAAATTAAGCGGAGGTAAGCCAGGAGGAGCAGCTAGCTAAGGTGGAGAAAATTGAGTTCCTTCCCTGGTGAATGATTAACGAGCTATCAATCTAGCCCGAGGCTTGTTCAATTTATACAAGATCATATCTAAATCCTGAGTTTGCGCATTCATTACCAATTTAGATCGTATTTGATAGGCTGGCGCTAAGTATGTGCTTCACAAACTACTTCTCAATTTAAGTGATGGGCTGTTATATAAATATAACGGGTAATTCTATTTATATATTATTTCTAAAAGATGATTTTTATCAGTAACTATGTAGCATTATTTATTATTATTAGAAAACGGCAAGAAATAAGTTATGAAAGAAACTTGGAGTTAAGAATATAAAATATAAATAAGTTATGAAGGAAGTTATAAAGGAAATTTTACTTGCAAATGACTCAAAAAAATCCAATTTTCGGTTTCTCTACTCTCTGTGAGATAAAAAAAATTAATAAAATGCGCCATGCGGACAATTCATACGAAAGTTAGAAACTTTAGGAATTTGTGAACTTCCAAAGACCGTTAAAAAATTTGACTTACGGTTTTCAACAGATTCACTCTTGGGGTTCCCTGTGTCCAACTAACCAGCAAATTATTCGTCAAAATCTGGTAAACGGCAGTTTATCATTTTTTCTCAATATTTTTAAAATGGCTCTAATGATTTTGATTGAACTATTCATGCTAATAATAAGTATTCTATGATATCATGTAGGTTTTACAATATTACAAACGATCTGATAGGGCTTAACTGGCAAAGGAAGCAATCTCCATTTAAAGTAATTTTAGTTCTGTTCATTTGGAGTAAATAACAAAAATAGGATAATAAAATATTGTAATATGGAAAATAAAAATTATTATTTCTGTTGCATTGAAAAATTTCTAGAATTGCCTACTTACTATTCCCTTACTATAGATTTAAATAAATAATTAACTGTCCTTACCTGAACAGAATATTGACGCCGTTTTCTTGAAAATAATCAAGGGCTCAACATTATAAATAATTCACGGTATATCTAGTTTAGATTAAAATTTGATCATTTGGACCCGGGTTACTATAATCCTCCACAAATTCTATATAGATTTTACTATGTACCCCCGAAAATCCTATAAAGGAATATAGTCATTTGAGTTAGTGGAACCAACTTCTTTTTAGAGTATTATTTATCAATAGAATCAAAAAAATTATGTGAAACAAACAATTTTAAACAAATGAGGTTTATTTTTTTAAACTCACAGAAGGTAAGGTTTCTTTTTTCTTTTCTTCCACGAGAGTTCCATCATATAATGTAGATTGGTCTAGCATTAGTCCGAAACCATTAACCGGGGGCAATAGATAACAATTACTATAGAATGGTTATCTTTGGAAGCCTGGATAACTTACTGGAAGACTGAATGATTTACAGGGATGTACCAAATTCGTATTTGTAGATCTTCGACTTCGTAAAGATTAAATATTACCTAAACGTACAAGATTTAGAGTTAGGCAGTATAGGGCTTCAGCCTTGAAGTCCCAAAAAAAAAAAAAAAAGAAAGATTTAGAATTTGTCCAAGAAGAGTTAATAAAATCTCTGTAGTAATTACTTTTCCTAAAACTTCTGTACATCTTACACGTATATTTTAACGGCCTAATATCCTTAATAGTTGCGTTAAGATAATAACTACTAAATTAAGAAATTAATATCTGCGTTAAATTTAAATCATTAAAAACATAATGCTGAATATTCGTTTTGAGTTAGAAATCGAGTAAAACAAACTTTCTCATAAGTTCTCTGTTGTTTTTCAATTTTAGCTGAGCTTCTACGAAATATTTAAGTGATTAATTTAAAGTTTACTTCGAGGGCACGTGTTCCCTTTTTCCATTGATTCTCCCCACGACACTGCTCCTCTGCAGGCCTAAAAATAAACGAATTACTGAACTTAATTGTCGAAATAATACTTTCCCCCAGTTTTCATATTTCTTATAAGTTAAAAAGTCGATATTTGTCCGATTAATATTTATATAAATTAAGAATTTTATATATATAAGACTTTATATATAATATTTATATATAGGACTTATATAAATTATTTATGTAAGACTTATATATATATCTTACATAAATATTGAAAATAAGTATAAATGTACATATATATTATATACATATATCCGAATGGTAAAACGAATTATCAATAATATCTTCAGGGAAGAGAACTAACAGAAAAAATAAAAATAACAGGAAAAATTCTGTTTCTAGCAAACTTGCTGGGATGAAATATGAAGTAAATTTCCTTTTATTTCTATCGAAGGGAAATGGAATAATAACTCAGGGACGAAAAATCCTTAGGGGCGAGCGGGATTGTGTTGATACATGTTATAGTCACACTACAAAAAATGTTTTTATCATTTACGAGAGATATTTCATTTTATTAAACAATTTCATGTGAAACTTCTATATTATTTATAAACAAATATCGTATTTTATTTCATTTTTATTAAATACACTTGCTTGTTGAGAAATGGTTTGTTTCAGCTCATTAAGGTTTGTTGTCAGATTCGGAAACGATTAATAGATGTTATAAATAAACATACTTAAACCATCTAAAAATTTCCTTTTATCCCAAACATTAAATTACTCAATTAAGTGTTGGCCAAAGTATTAAGACCTAAAGTATTTAGGCCAAACTAGATTGTCCCAGTCAATTATAAGTAAGTAAATATTTAATTATGTAAATGAGATCGATTAGAAAGTGAGGAACGGCTGCTTTTGTTGCATTGCAGAAAAATGATTTTCTTTATTTATGTTTCTCCTTTATTTATTTCTTTGTATTTAATAAGAATTGTATGAGCAACACATGTTATCATTTAATGGAAGCATGTGGTTAATAAACTCCCTCTCTTCTAGGGTTACTAGGGAGAGGAAAAAAAAAAGCAGAGAATATATGTAAGTGAACAAGTAGAATGGAAAATCAGTTTCGAGCTTAACCAGTTATACGCTAAACCAGATTTAGCTTCAATAATAAGGTAAAATCAGATGGTTGGGTAATGTGAACTTATGCCTAGAGAATATATACCCAAACACCTGCTAGAGAATTGACTTAGTGGTAAACGTGGAAGTCTTCGCAAGAGGTGACTGTACATCGTGGAGGACATATTTAAGAAGGTGGGCATTAAAAGACGGAGGATGCTTAACTGCAAGAGAAGGAAGATATACTGCAGCGCTATTGATTAAATAAATAAATATATTGTAGATAGGCTACTTGCATTGGCTTCATTGTGACGTTCGGGTTTGTTTATTGAATCTCTATACTCTTAGGACGAAAAATGATACTTTAAAATGACAAGATATATTTAATATAATATTTAAAAATATATTATTATATAAATATTTAAAGTAACATGGTATATTTACTCAATAATGTTTAATTTATATTGAAGCACGATCCTTTTATTATTATCAATTTAGATTGAATACGATTACTTTCACTTAATTTTTTTTTTAAATAAATCAATTTCTAAAATAAATATAGCAGGGAGGCTAAACGAGCCTTGAGTTTGAAACTAACCGAAACGGTATACGACAACTAAGTCTAACAGATAATAAACCTATCCTATTAGGACGTATTAAAAATGCCACCGAAAATATTGAATATTTACCATCGGTTAAAACAAATATCACAGAGCAGCGGTGATGGGTAAATTTTGGTAATAAGTCTCCATGGAATCCAAAATCAGGGGAACAGATGCCGCCTCCGGCCGATGGGTCTTGTTGCCCCAACTTGTCTTTAACTAATTCAATGTCGTACCATGTTTAGGTCATTTAGGTGACGTTTACCTGACTAAACTTTTAAACACGCAAGAAACCTAGAGTTATTAGAGACAATTGTCACATTTCGTTTCTGGTTTAAAAAAATATCAAGCTCATTTTGCCTCAATACTTTTATTTTTTGAGAAATTGATTTATTTTGTAAAAAAAATTGAAATTAATCATACTCCATCTATAGTTATCATTAAAAAATACTTGTGCGAAAAATTCATATACTACTAGGGCTTCCGAAGGGGGGAGGGAAACTGCGCCCCAAAAACAAAAACTTCAAATTAAATAAATTCATATTGATTTACTATACTTATTAAGTATTATAAAAAAAAAATATTTAAAATATCAATAAGCTTTATTTGAACTATTAATTTAGACTTACATGGTCAGAATACCTTGAACCTGTCTCGGCCTTATCAATTGGAAGATATTATTCAAACATTCATTTTTTTAACAACTGTATTAGTATATAGTAAGTATATCTTGAAAATAGTTTATTATAATATTAAACATCAAGAGGGGAAAACTAAATATTTTCTTTCGATCCCATCATTATTGTGTCGATCCTTCTTATTATTTAATGTTGGACCGGCCTAGAATTAGAAACGGTTACATCCTCGCATTTTATTTTTGCATTTGAATTTATTCTACTCCAGCCCCGATGTCAGCTCGACAAAAGCGCCATTTAGTTCAACTCTTTATACTTTAGGAGGAGACTACAGCAGTATTTTGCACGAAAGTACAACATCTTGTTAATAGGTCGTGCAAGGAGTTGATTTGAACAAGCTTACACTCAAACGTCACATTTCTGCCATTCATTAATCTTTTTTTTTCATGACCCTCTTTTTGAAGTCTAGTTGCGCCCCTGGGTGCATCCCGGCACCAGGAAAGATCTGCGGCAGAATAAAAATATGCCCCAACAGTTTCCAAATTCGAATCATGGATCTTGAGCATAGTAACTGAATCAATACCATATTTTTACATATAACTTACAAACATAGCCAAAGATGTTCTCATTTGAATTTTTGTATCCTTTTTTTTCATCATTTTCTGCCACTTTCAAAAATTTTGTACTCTGTATAACATCCAATTTTTCATTTTTTTATCTCGTATACCTCGATTCACAATTGTAGCATAAAAATGAAAATAGTGGAGACCTAAAATTAATAAAATATCAATTCATCCTTAATAATATAAAATCTGACAAATCTGTTCAGTCTATAAAAAAAAAACTCTACAAGCATAATAGTCGAGGGAAACTGTAAATGAAAAAGGGGTTACCTTACCAATGTAAGGAAAAAACTTTAGTCCAACTTTTGGGAGGTAAAATGTTTATTTACCATGACTATAACCTTTTTTTCCTAAAGTATAAATTTTATGGCCTTATTTGGAAATTATAGTTTGAAAAGTAAGTTGAATGTTGATTAAATAAATAGCAAACATTCAACTGTTCAACAGAGATTCTAATAACTCTGATTTAATCGATTGGCTGTCATCGAAGCGAATTTCAAATTATAACAAAATGAAATTCATATTATAAATATATTATTATCATAAATAATATAATTTAAAATAATGTTAGTTTTTCATCTTGAAACTCATAATTCCAGCTCCACTTGACTTTTTTTCTCCTCTTCCCTCTGCATTCCTAAGCCAAGCATATTTTCTTCCCTACAATAAAGTGAATAAGCCTGTTTCAATATTCAAGACATTCCATTTTTTTTTTATTTAATGGTTACATTATTCAGATGCATGGGGCCCACATGAGCGTCTGCCATGATATTTCTCAGCAATGATAGGTTATATTTTCTTCAATACGTAATATTGGGTCAGGACAGTGTCCAGTCCTAAAATTTATAAATGTTATATATTTATTAAAAAAAAAGATACCCCCTTCGAATCTAGAGCGCTTGAAGCCTTCGAAGTTTGATTAAGCACGAAAATTATATTTTCTTTACTTGTTCCCTTCTAATAATGAAGAAATATTGCGATCGTACAAACATTCGATTTTCGGGTTTCAACGAAACCCTTGAGAAAAAAGAATCAAGCTCGTGAAATGGTTTGTGTGTGAGACTTCTTGAGGAACTATTAGTCGTACGAAAAAAAAAAAAAAAAGGGAAACAAATTATATAGGGATCTACAATGCAACGCTCTACAGCAATTGCCATTTCCCGAGTAAATCAAGTTCTTAAGTTGAATAAATGAGTTACGCTATTCTTGTAAAGTAAGGAGCGATGCACATAGTCGGATAATCCTGAATGAATTTGCCTTGGGGAAGACTGGTAAATATATAGACTGGGTAATTGCAAACTTCCTCTCATAGACTTTCCGGGTTTATAACTGCGTAGGAGTTCCATGAAAACTAAGCTAGCAGTTATTAAAATCCCCTCAATAGTGAACGAAAACTTTAATGGTTTTACTACAAATAATGCACGAAAGGCGAGGAATTGAATGCACTCTGATTAGCTCAGGCACGTATCCGTGGAAAACAATTTTTTCCATAAGTTGGGAACCATTCTTTTCTTAATAATCTACGATTTTGTAAAAATTTTCTCAACCGTATTTTTTTTAATAATAACTTTAATTTTTTTAAAAACATACAGTAGGAAGAAAACTTGGAAAATAAAACTACCACATTTCTCCAGCTATACCTCTTAGCATAAGAAAATTATTTCATATTTCATCCGTTTGCTTAATACAATTGAAATAATATCTATTCAATTCTTTCAGTGGGGCTCATAGGTAACTTTTTACTCGTCTAACGGCGAAGCGAGATTAATGTTTTTAGCTTGAGTGTTGAAAGGTATGAAGTGATTTATGAGTGAACTACTTGAAAGTTTTTATTTTTTTTTTTTATTTTTTTTTTTACGATTTATTTCCCTCTGAATCCCGGTGATCTATTAAAGCTATCACAGCTAGAGTACTAGACAAGTAATTTATTACAAATCATCGATGCAACTTTATTTTTTATTAGCTTTCTTCAGAAGCTTAAAGCCTGATATATTAACTGATAATTTATTTTAAATTTATTTATCGAAAGAATTCATACATTCGCCACAATCATGGGCATTAATATTAGAGCTGTAAGGACACATTCACTCAATAACTATATGCAAATTTACATAAAAATAATAATAAATAAAATGTAAACCTAAAAATAGGAAGGTAAAAAAAGAAAAACTAAAAAAATAACAATCACCAAAATTAAATAACATATATTCATACCAATTTACAATATATACATTCAGCCAGGGAAACTCCGACTCGTGCTTTGCAGACCACTTATGGAAGGCAATGCAAGACATTGGGAGATCCCATTGCTTCTCTCCCAGCCGGATCACTGTAATTAAAAACCAGTGGAGACTAGGTGAGACCACTCAGCTACAGTCAGGCAGGACTTGAGTGGAGAAGCTGGCCATTGCCAAAACTCCAATAGTATATTAGAAGAGGTCTCTTGGCCACTGCGTTTCAACCTTCTGGTGGGATTGTAGGGATGGTTGGGGCATGATTGGGATTGAGCTGAAGGATTACGATGATATGAAAGATTCTGGTGAAATTTTGAGAATCTGGGGAGGATAATTTCTAGGACAAATGGAATGTTGAGGTGGGGATGTAAGTTTTTGTTTGTGACATAATATGGGGCATTGATTATGGTTCGAAGGACTTTGGACTGGATACGTTTGATGTTCGAAGGTTTTCCACAGTTCGAGGCCGTATTTCAAGATGGGTTTCAACTGATAAAAAGTACGTCATGCCCGGAAAACGTAATTTCATATTATTATTTTTTTTTTCATTCGTGTTAATATATATAAGTTTTCGTTTATTTATATACGTATATAGCACAAAGGAAAATACAAACAAATATAAATGAATACCAACAAAAATATGGAAATATCAAATTAAGGAATTGTAAATTTTACAAACAATTACTTAGAGTACAAAAAAATATATAGGTATATAAATTCACGTCAACACTGATGACTAATATGTATCGATGACTAATACTTCTGTTGTACGAAACTATGTATATGTCCCACCCGTTCCAGGGCTACGATTGTTTTATATTTCTTTATGTTTCATTAAAAACAAATACGGGATAAAAGTAATGGTAATGATATGCTGTTGGAAAATCATTTTTTAAACTAACGCAAAATATTACTCATTCAATAATTCATTTATTAATAATGTAATGTTTATACATGGTTTTCGTAATTCTGGTTCCGTTGGTTGTATGATGCAAGGCTAAAATAAAATACCAGGCTATTTGTACTTTCAATTGTTTTTTTTAGTATTTGGCTTTTTATTACAAACAGTAAAAATCTCGGCTACGAATTGAGATTCGTATTCAAGATTCATGTCACTAAAAATTAATAATTATTATTTTTGAATCAAAACCAATAAGTAGTATCAATATAGGATATATTTGAAGGAAGTATTCATATGTCCTACCCGTACACGCTACTTTTTATGTTTGACGTGTTAATGGGATCCCGCTCGGTTAACAGGTTAATTAACAAAAAATTGACCAAGTTTAGTTGCGTCCATTAACTTTCTAAAAGGTTGAAATATTAAAGAATTATTTAAATGTTGATTCTTAAATTAAAGATAGGCGCGAATCTATCTTATAAAGTATTATAAAACATGGTGCATGGATAGTTTGGGAACAGGCCAAGACGACACACCGCCCACAACATATGGCCTGACCTTGCACCACTATCAGCTTTAAGGGAAGCTGTACAGTGGAAGATGATACATACAAGGCATTAAATATCATTATCATTATTAATAATCAATATATTTTTTTTATCCTTTTGTATATCCGAGCCTGTGAACAAGATATTGACAATCAGCAGAATAAATATTTTTTAATTTTAATATAAACTTCATTTTTTCTTCTCTTCATAGTTTCAATCACATCTGCTACAATCAGCGAATGTGATTAAAAAAAGCAATTAGGTGACAGGCATTTTGGGCACGAGGGAGGCAAGTGCCCTAATGCACCTCTTTCCATCACAGAAAACTACTTTAATCCAGCTTCTTTTTAGCTGCCTTATAGTGGGCATATCAGCCCCTATGTCGTTAATTAGTCTGCTGTTATGTCCGTCTAATTTTACACGTTCAATTGCTCTCGTACCAGAGAGCGTCTGTTATTTATTATTCCTAAAATTTTGAATAGAAAAAGCAATTTATGAGCGTCTTTTTGCTAATCATAAAATTTGAGTGGCCCATGGGCTTCAGAAGTAGGTGTATGTGTTCAGTTTCTGTCTGATTTTCAATTCGAAGATTTGGTGAAAGGAGATTTTGGTATTTCTAGATTATGGTAATAGATTCTAGATTATAGTACCGGATAAGGTTCTTTTTTTCTCATTTTACACGTGGGCCTCAATGCATCCTTCTTCCGAACAATAGTCCAAGGTAATTATTGTGCTTGTCTAAGGAATTTGATTGTCGCTGATGTGAATTGGTGGACAGGTATCTCTTATTCAATGAGATCTCTTTATCAGTAAATCAGTTGATTTCTGTTTATATATATATATATGAGTCCTGAAAGATGAATAGTTCACTTATAATCTTTCTCCACCCATTTCTGTCCCGAACAAGAATTCTTTATCTTCTTATGCCAATCCCCTTCAAGGCGTTGCTTATTTATATCATTATTATTAATTAGTTCCAATACCAAAATCAAATAACACGCGCGCCCAGTTTTTTTTTCATTTTTAAACCTTAACGTGATCGAAATATCTAACCTAATTCCTCTAAAATTGAAAACACCGAACGCGGGAAGTGGCGATGAAAATAACTGGCTTATTAATTTGATATATGGTCTATTAGGAGCATCATTCTTAGATTTCTTGTGGGGCAAGTGGCAAGGGATGGTGCAAGGGTCGGAGTCCACTTGGCCGAGCTCTTATTTAGTTAAAAATGTTTACGAAGGTTTATATATACTTATTTAATTCTGTATAAATGAATAATAAGTTGTCATAATACTATACAAAACGATAGTATGTTATATATTTAATAAAATTTCATTGAACAGAGGTTAAACACATGCTTTATCCTAAAATGTATGCTAAGTTTTCATTTTAACTAAATAATAAAATGTCATCAGATCTAAGGAAATAGGAGGAGATGAGCCTTTCATTAAATGAACCTATCAATGTCAGAAAAACGAGAGTCGTACTTTTTATGTTGCATGGGATATTTACGGCTCTCTCTGATCGCGTCTCTACTTCCTTGATGTAGCCTCCTCTTCTGCTGTTTTCTCGTCAAAAACACAATTCATTTCAACTCTTCAGATAAAAAGTCACGGCTTAAATATTTTCAATCCAACGTATAACAGATATCGTGAGCACGAAATTGATTTATATACTCCATTCATGATTTATATTTCTTTATGTTTCATTAAAAACAAATAATGGATAAAAGTAATGATAATGATATGCAGTTGGAAAATCATTTTTAAACTAAACAAACACAAACTATTACCTCATTACACAAACTATTACTCATTAATAATTTACTGATCAGGTCGACCATATGGTCTTAAAGTGTGCAGTAAGGTTATCTTTTCCCTCCCGAAGTTTTGTGTTTTTAAGTGGTAAATTCAAAGAAAACTTTTTATAAATTCGGTTATTTTATTGTCAAAAGTCTCATTGAAGGGGCTGTTACTTTCAAGACTCCAGTCAGATAAGAGAAAAAAAATGTTTTATTATTTTTCATTTTTTTTTCTTTTCTTTTTTCTTACTAAACTGATTTAAAGTTAAGAAATCTTTCTTCTAAACTAATATATCATCATAGTTTTTTTTTTACATTTTACCTATTCTTAGTCTTTTTCTAATATACTTTATAAATTCTAACATAATTATCTCCTTAACCTCATCATGAATGGAACTGACCCTCCCAGTCTCCATTCAAAACGTCGAAAAATAGAGAGAGTCAAATTTACATTCAATGATAATAATTTTTCTAATGCTGACCGTAAAATAACACCTAGGTGTTCCCCTCCTCGGTGATCCCATCTCGGTCCCTTCGGAAATCTGGACTCTCCGCTCCTGCCTATCTGGTCCTCTGCCCTTCTCGTTCCACTCTCGCCCTCTTGGCACACTCCCCCGACCTCTGTCCACCTCCGAACTCACTCCCTACCCGAACTCCTCGAGCCTCCTTCTTCACCGTATAAGTCCTCTTTCCCCCACTCTTTTCAGACTTCTTCTGATTGGCTGGCTGGTTGGTTCCAGACTTCGTCTGATTGGCTGGCTGCCTAAAATTTCCCTTCCTTTCTATATTAAACGTGTTTCCCAGCGGCCTCTTTGCCGGGGCAAAACCAGGGTTTATGGCTGCAAATTTCTCTAGCAATCTTCTTAGGTATTTCCCTAGGTGTTTGTCGGCAGCATTGTCGGTCCTAAGCTTTGCTTATTTTTTTTGTATCTATTTATTTATATATCTATTAGTAATGTGCAGAAAAGATGAGAATAATTTTAAAAGTATTTCTCCATTTTTCATTAATAAGTTTATTAGTAACAAAGTTGGTAGTGTAAAAAATATCAGAAAATTACGTGATGGGAATTTGTTAATTGAAACAGCCAACCCTAAGCAATCAGAAACATTACTGGCTATAACCAGTTTTGCCGGGCAGTTCGAAGTTGAGGTTAGTCCTCATCGTACCCTTAATTATTCCAAAGGTGTGATCAGATGTTTTGATCTACAATACGCTACGATAGAAGAGATAAAAGAAGAATTAAAAGATATTGTCACAGATGTTTTAAGGATTAAAATTAAGAAAAATGGTGTCGAAAAATTAACCCACACTTATATATTTTCATTTACAACACCTAAACCCCCCGAAACACTTAAATTGGGATTTCTAACAGTCAATGTCGAACCCTTTACACCCAACCCGTATCGTTGTTTTAATTGTCTGGGATGTTCACCCGACAAAACAGTGTAAAAAAAACCGCACTCTGTGCCAACTGTGGTCAGGCCCGACATACAGAAAACTCCAAGTGTGAAATGCCTCCTAATTGCATTAATTGCAAAGGAGACCACAATGCATTGGACCGCAGGTGTCCGGTATTTAAACTGCAAAAAGAAATTAAGTCAATCCAGTCAAATAATAAAGTATCATTCATAGAGGCTAAAAACATTTTAAGAAAAAATAATCCGAATATATTCATAAAGTCTTACGCAGAAGCTACAAAATGTCCTGAAAAGAAAGATATAGGTATACAGGTTAACTTTAAATTCGCTACCCCCTCGACTGCTACACCTACAACTAAAGTGGGCATTCCGGCCGTAAGGTCCCGGTCAACATCGGTCGGAACGGAGGCGATGAACTCGAAAGCCTCCTCCCCGGCACTTCCTCTCTCTTCCCCTCCCCCCACCTGCACTTCTAACCCCCCTCCCACTTTAACTCCTTCTTCCTCTTTACCTTTCGCTAATTCCTCACTTCCTTCCATCTCTTCTCTCCCATCCTCCTCTTCAGTTTCAACCCCTTCACCTCCTCCTGTCCGGACCCCACGGTCCACAACCCCTACTGCTCTTCCCATCCAACCGGAGCAGCCAGCTGATCGGGCTCCGGAGGCGGGCTTCATTTAATTCGGACTGTTCCATGTTGACCGACGAGGAAACTGGTCAAATGGAAGCCGTATTTCAATTAAAAAATAATAAAAAAGGAAAGACTAAGAAAAAAAAAAACCTTTCAAAAATAATATATTCAATCAATAACCATGTTAAAATTAATACCATTAGTCTCAAATGTAAAATCATCATATAATTTTATTACTTCGACATGTCTTTCCTTAACGAAGTTTTTTATTAAGTTTTGTAAATTCCCTTACTACTATTATATTATTCGAATTAAATTTAAAAAAAAAAAAAAAATCATCAATCTACAACAATTGTTTCTCTATATGTTTGTGTTAATTTATTTTTTTTCAATCTATATACTCTTGACTTTTTTCAATCAATTTAATGGCCTTAATACAATGGAACTGTAATGGGCTCAAAACTCATTTTAATGATTTAAAAATTTTAATGAATGACACAAACCCAATCTGTATAGGTCTGCAAGAAACTCATCTTTCACCTCATGAAAATATCAATATAAAATTTTTTGAAATTTATCGAAAGGATGGTCCGATCTCTAATCATAACAGCCGTGGAGTCCTAATTGCCGTTCACCAATCCGTATATTCTGAAGAAATCACTATTAATTCCCAACTTCAAGTTGTAGCCGTTAGCATTCACGTAGGTTTCACATTCTCAGTATGCAATATATACCTCCCACATGACCAGACAATAGACCCTAAACATCTATTAGACATTCACCACCAACTTTCACACCAAGACATTCACCACATCCAGTTTTGTACATTGGAGACTTTAATGGTCATAACTCATTATGGGGCTCACTACATACTAATTTAAGGGGTAGAGCAATAGAAAATTTCATTGATTCCTCAGACTTACTCCTTCTCAACTCTGGAGAGAACACTTTTTTAGTTCAAGCTATAGGACTTATTCTGCTATAAACCTTTCAATTTGCAGCCCCAGCCTCTATAGTTCTTAAAACTGGGCGGTCCTCCCAGATCTTTATGGAAGTGACCATTTTCCAATTTTAATGAAATTTACGAATGTAAACCATACAATTCGAAACACCCCTAGATGGATATTAGAAAGGCTGATTGGTCCCTATTTAGTTCATTGGCCACTCCACCTCCATATCCTCCAAGCCAAGTGGGTGTCGAAGAAGGATGCAAACTGATAACCAATACAATTATAAAAGCTGCAAACATCTCAATACCAATGACCAAAGGAGTACCTAAAAGACCGCCTGTTCCGTGGTTCAATGAGACTTGTAAAAACGCTCTTAAAGACCGCCGAAGGGATTTCAAAAAATTCCAAAGATGCATGACCACTGAAAACTTGGTGGAATATAAAAAACACCGTGCCATATGCAGGAAAACGTTCAACCTTTGTAAATCCGAATCCTGGAAAAAAGTTTTAAGTTCCATTACTGCCTCAACTCCATCAGCTGAAGTTTGGAACAAAGTTCGTAAAATCACTAGAAATCATTCTTTCCCCCGTTACACTATATTAGTTAATAATCACCTTTCGGACGATCCACAATTAGTTTCTAATGAATTTGCTAATTTTTATTCAGAATTATATACACCCGTTGGTCAAAACACTATTGCCAACACAACTGTATTAGAAATTATAAATACCAACCATGATTCGGATTTACAAATTAATCGTCCTTTTACAATGTGGGAGCTCGAAAATGTTCTAAATTCAGTCAAGGGTTCTTCACCAGGCCCAGATAATGTTCATTATAACATGATCAAAAATCTACAACACGACACGTTAAACTGGCTCCTTGACTACTACAACCACTTATGGTCAGTTGGGGAAATTCCGAATAGCTGGCGAGATTCAATCATTATTCCGATTCTAAAAAACGGAAAGGACAAAAGATTGCCTAGCAGTTATCGCCCTATTTTTTTAACTAGTTGCCTCTGCAAAATCATGGAGCGAATGGTTAACAAAAGATTGATGATTGATTGATCAGTGGATAATAGAAAAGAATGGCCTAATTCAACCTTTCCAGTCAGGCTTCCGCAGAGGGCGATCGACCATTGACCATTTGGTAGCATTAGAGGCCGAAGTCCAATATGGGTTCATTAAAGGACAACATACAATAGCAGTATTCTTCGACATTATGAAGGCATTCGATAGTATAAACCATTCAATCATCTTTCGAAAGCTAAAGTCGGTGGGTATCAGGGGTCAAATCTACCAATTCATAAAGCGATTTCTTACTAATCGTCATTTTAAGGTTAGAGTTAGTTGTCAACTATCCCGAAGTCATGAACAGAAAATCGGTGTCCCCCAGGGTTGCGTCTTAAGTCCAACTTTATTTTCGCTGGCAATAAATGATCTGGGGAACAACTTACCGAGAGGCGTTAAGCCATTACTCTTCGCAGATGATTTAGCTATAGTCTGCCGATCCGAGAACATCAATGACGTCCAAAGTAAATTACAAGATGCCCTTAACAGAATTAATGATTAGTCCATATCGGTAGGTTTGAAAATATCCTTAGAAAAAACCGTGTGCATCCACTTTAGTAGAAAAAGAAATTATCCATTATATCCCGAACTTCGACTAGAAAATTCATTGATACCATACGCAAATCACCACAAATTTTTAGGTATTATATTTGACCAAAAATTAACTTGGGAACCGCACATATCATCATTGAAAACAGCCACTACCAGGAAATTAAATATTTTACGCTTTCTCAGTGGCACATTTTGGGGGTCGGATAGATTTACCATGCTGAAGTTATATCAGGCCTTAGTCTGTACTAAATTAGATTATGGTTCATTCATTTACGGCTCAGCCCGCCGGCGAATAATTGCTAAACTCGATGCCGTCCATCATGCTGGAATCCGAATCGCGACCGGTGCATTCAGAACAAGTCCCATTCTCAGTATCTGTTCGGAAGCAGGGTTACCACCCCTATCATTTAGAAGAGAAAAACTCGCAATAAATTATTTTTCCAAATTATTTCCGCAAAGAGACCATCCATCGTACAAATACATTTTTCAGTCGAAATTCTCACTCATTTTTCGGCAACAACCAAATTCAACCTTCTGAATCTCTGGAGAGAGATTTTCTACGGATATTTCGAAACTCAAAAAAATCCCGATATCCAAACCTGAAACGCAAAATCCACCGTGGACCCAAAATCCACCAAAAATAATGCTAAATCTCGCGAAAAAATAATACCAACCCTTCTGAATATAAATTAAAACTATCTCGACTCTTAAAAGGTATCCCAGAACATTTTTTGATTTATACTGATGGATCTAAATCTGAAAATTCAACGGCTTCCTCATTTGTAACCAGTAACTCAACATACAAATTTAAATTACATAAGTTAAGCTCAATATATACAGCGGAACTCTTTGCAATCGCCTCAGCCCTCCATTTCTGCACATCAATAACTCAAAAAACCATAGTCATATTATCAGATTCATTAGGGGCATTAAAGGGTATGAAAAGCATGTATCCGGACCATCCAGCTTCTGTAAGAATACAGTCCATCCTTTCGAATATTAAAGAGCAGGGTAAATCCGTCTATTTTATATGGATTCCAAGCCACATTGGTATCGTTGGTAACGAGCTCGCCGACCAGGCTGCAAGAGAGGCACTAGCACTACCAGGCCGGGGAACTACCATTCTTACCCCGTCAGAACTGAGTAGGCCTCTGAAAATGGATGTGTTGGACAGATGGCAGCTCATGTGGGACGAAAGTCCCCCAAGCAAATTGAAAAATATCAAAAAGACAGTGAAAGCATGGTCTACATCCTGCCGCAGCAACCGTAGGGAAGAGGTTGTCATCACCCGCTTGAGAATAGGCCATACTGCATTAACACATTCTTACCTAATTAAGAAACTATCTCCCCCACTATGCCAGCACTGCGGATCTATTTTGTCTGTTAAACACATATTTCAGGAATGTCCCAACTACATATCAAGTATGAATAAAATGGGATTAATCCCAGATTTAACTATTACTCTTACTAACAACGAAAATTCAATCACACTATTATTGGAATTTTTGAAAAAACATCAACTTCTATCTAAATTTTAGTACTTTTGCCAGTAATTTTACAGACCCTTACATTTTCAGTAATCTTTATCTTAGTATTATTTATTTACTATATTAATTATATTATCATAAACCATATTTTCTTTTCCATCAGTTTATTTAATTTTTATTTGACATATGTCTATATTATAAGTACATTTATAAAATAAAATAATCAAAATCGTTATACATAAAAAAATAAATTGACAGGCGTTGATGACTTCAAACGTTTTACGCCTCTAAACAACAACAAACAACAACAACAAATAATTTACTGATTATACATGGTTTTCGTAATTCCGGTTTAGTTTGTTTTATGATGCGAGGATAAAATCAAAAACCAGGATAGCTATACTTTAGATTATTTTTTTAGTATTTGGTTTTTTTATTATAAATAGAATAAATCGTGGCTACGAATTTGGATTAGTATTCAATTGTTATCACACTAAAAATGTTTAATTATTATTTTAAAATCAAAAATAATTAGTAGTATCAATATAGGATCAAACTAGAATTGTAATTCCTGACAATTCTCCTGGAAGGTAGAACCTTGACAATGAGAGTGTAAATCATGGGATTGGAAGTCATGCCGACCCGGTCCAGTTCCCTTGTTCCTCGTGGCTAATGTGCCCTGAGTCAATTTCCACCGGCATTCAATTCACTTATGCGGTTGTTCGGGAACGGCTAGGGTCAAAGGAATTTCTGCCATTTCCTCCGTTCGCAAACGACTTCTCCATTCACGTATAATTTATAATTTTGTTAAATGGAGTTTTTATTTTGAATTCATATCTAAATGATAAAGATGATTATGCTTAGCAATAAAACTTTAAGTATCTTAGAATAAAGGTAATTATATAAAATAAAAAAATATGTTAATTAAAGCAGCGCCACTTTATACTACTATGGCTAATCGGACGACGCTAAAGTAGGAGGCCTAAATTTTGCCTATACAGATACAATTAACATCTTAATATCTCCAACCCGTTATTTTACGTCCCCTCCAAAGGATGGTGTAACCGAGGTTTTTTAATCTCTGAAAAAACCTATGTTCAACTGCCTGGCTGCAAATAAGCACCTTGGGCGTATTAAGTTGTCACACCCACCGCCTAACTGTTTTGTATTAATACATATCGAGTAAATAAAAATTTTTATGACATAGGTATCTACGATAATAGAAAAAGGTAAATATAGATGATTGTATGTGAAATATATAAATATAGGTGAAATTTATAAGATAAAACAAATATTAGTACCTTTGAAGGTACTAATATACCCACTGCAACCGATGAAGGGTCTTGGGTTCAGCACTGTGTAAGGAAGTACTGTTTCTTGAAAAGCGGTCTTGCAAAGAGGTGATTTGACCGTGCATGCTCAACCGCTAGGTTTTCCACCAAAGATTAATATTCCAATTAAGGGTACCCACTTTATTAAGGCCTGCAACTCAATGCCTTACCAATGAGCTACCCGCTCCCGATATTAAATAACATTACATATAAAATTAAATAAAGCTCAAAAGGACTCATATCAATTTTGTTAATTAATTTATTTTAATAAATTTCAATCCAGTGAAACAAAGGAAAAAAAAGCGATAATTGATAACTATTTAAAGGATCTAATCATCTGAGAAAATGATTTATTGTTCAATTAAATTAGTCTTTCTCCCTTTTTTCTATGTTGTTACTTTATTAATGAAAGTAGTGTTCATCGAAACGTGCTGCTTTACTAGTTAAACCTCTGAGCTCTCCAACTCTCACATTTGTTGCTGCAAAAATTTAAATGTAACTGGTATGAAAATATACGGGTATTGTTTTAAATAGAACATATATATAGCTTTGAAAAAACAAACTATTATCAGAATCTAGGAATCTAGTTCTATTAAAAATTTTTACTAGTAATCCACAACATTGAAGGATTAGAGCAAAATAATGAAGCGGAGTATCTTGAACTAGAACGTGGAATTGTTCTCTCAGTTCCGGGCTTGTAATAAGGCCCTCTTAGAACCCTTTACTAAAGAAAGGGGGGGAAAAAAGTTTGCAGTATTTTTAAAGTACAAAGAATTCTTAGTTTGTAACGGACACTGGGGATGGGGGGGAGGGTTTCACCATCCAATGCTCAAAAACTCCTTTAAAATTGATATTGGGAAATTAAACCATAATATGGCATTTCTTTTTCGCCGAGTAGTCCATTTCGATACTTTAGTTGAGGCAATTATGAATTGCCGGAGGATGTGATACCTATCATTAAATTTCAGCTCTTTATCTTCTATAATAGTCTTTAAGAACTCTTGAGTTGTTACTAAAAGTAAGAAAAAATAAAATAAAAAAAAAGATCTCACTGCAAATCATACCTCATTGATAATCAGATCGGTCAAAATTCCTTGGTGTGATTGTCTTGGTCTTTTCCTGACTCGACAATGCTAATCTCGTTGTGGCCGTTACTCGCAATACCACGCAAAGATTTTTCAGATGGAAGCATTTGTAGCACTCATGTATAAAATTACTGTACAATAAAGGTGGGTATGAAAGTAAATTCAAATTTTTAAAACTTCAGTTTTCAATTTTTTTGTTTAAAAGTTGTTCTTAATAACGAAGAAATTATTAGTAAGAAAGGTAACAACTGTAAAAAACATTTTGGTTGTAATAGCAATTCAATTTTAATATTCTTGAGACAACTGTAATTACTTATTATTATTACTTATTATAAATATAAATTGATATTATTGTGAAAGTAGTCTTAAATTGAATAGAAAAAATGTAAGAAGAAATTACTAATTCAAACCAACGATTCAAGATTTTTGATTCAGACCAAAAATATGGAGCTTGATAGAATTAAATATAATGGTTACATGACTTCGAGAATTCCAGATGAATTGTATCCTCTACGAAATCAAAAATATAGTAACATTACTGAATGTTAAAAAATACCAAGCCCGTCGTGAAGCAAATATATATATTATATATTTATATATCTATATATATATTATAATATATTATTAATATATATATATTTATATATATACATTATATATTTATAAATATATTAAAATTTATTTTGCCTCGCGGGAGAATCGCTTATAAGAAAGGATCGACACAGCTTGGAATGTCCCCTCGGTTACTTCAGTGGTAAGAACGCTGCAACGGATACGCAGAGGACCTGGGCTCGATTCCCGGCCGAGGTTTAATCTTTTCTCTTCCATTAAATTTATTTTATATTTATACTTTGCGTCTTTTACACCTGCGCTTTAGAGCATCTAGCAAAAATTTTGAAAAACGTATAATATACTTGGATTTGCTTGAATATAATGACTCTAGCAAATATCTCAGTCACTGCTGTTATAATCTTAAGGGGTACCTGGGAGAAAGAAAGAGAAGAAACATGATTTTAGTCGTAAATGTTAAATTTTAATGTAGAAATATTAATGTATTTTTGTATGATGTTATTAATGTACCATGATGTTCAGGATAGTGCGCTAAAAGAAATGATCCTTACATCCTTACAACGATTGAACATGGACCTGAGTAGTATTAAACCCAACCCCAACCTGAAAATTCCGTTATGGAAGAAAGGGAAATATTTAGTATATTAATCGACGGCGAAATTTTCGAAGGAAAGCCCCTTAGAAACCCAAAAATACTTTTTAGTCTTGCTAGAAAAATACAGTAACTTTGAAATTATATACACAGATGCTTCCAAAATGGAGGACAGCGTACTTTGCTCTGTGTACACTGAGCAAGTACAATTTTTATTTAAGTTACCAGGAGAATGCTTTACATTTACTGGAGAAGTAGTAGCTATCATAACGGCTCTTCATTAGATAACAGAGTTCAGAAATTCAAACTGAAATTCAACTAAACTTAAATTCAAACCATCGCAACAGATTCAAGGAGTATCTTGTCAGATATAAACAACCCAGACCAGATAACAAGGAATGAAACCGCAGACCAGGCTGCAAATTTTGCACTGAAAGGAGAAAAACCCAACATAAGACAAATACGCTGTATCACCTACGAGGATTGGATACACCAGTTGAAAAATAGTTGGGACATACACTGAATGAGTAAGCCATCAAAACTTGCAGATGTAAAACCAGAGTGCAACAAATGGGTCATATCGAATAGGTAATCGAGAAAAGAATTAGTATTGTGTAGAATTCGGATAGAACATTTCGCATTCTCAAATGGGAACCTCTCTCTCAGTTTGCAAAACACTTGTTTACTGGATTGTAAAAAGAAATACTAAAAGATTAAGAATCTTCAGCCCTAAACTTATTCGAGTTCTTAAAGGCAGTTAAAAACCACAATAGAATGTAAAAAGGAAAAATTAAAGCTAAGGACCCTTAGAGGTCACCGTTATCGGTTCTAGGTAACGTATATAGTTTTGGGAATGAAAAGTACTGTGAATTATTGTTATCGGTGGGCATGTCTTCCTGAGATAGATGCTCATGGTGTTCGTTTTTGATAGATTTATTATAATTTTCCATTCATGGAACCAATTTTCGAGTACGAATTAGTGATTCTGTTTGATTAATATAAAAGTGCTTATATGAATAATTGCGAAGTAAATTTAAATATCTTTATGGCCCCTAAACTTTCACTTCATAATAAATAATGAATGATGTTGATCGTATTATTTATGTTACATAAAGAAAGAACTAAATTCAGATTGTTTTGGGAACTCTACCTCATACACGGAAGTTGGGGAGGGAGTCTTCCGTGCTATCGGCCTCAGGCATCTTGTAACCGGCATGAAATACAAAATCCGCGTCAATAGCAGGCCGTTCCTTCTTTACGTATTTCTCCAGGGATATCCACGCCCTCTTACTCCAATCCTCTTTTTTTTTTCTCTCATTTTTATTTCATTTAGCGATCCCTATTCCAAGCAACCTTTTACATTTTTAATTCGGATTCCAACATCACCCACTCATGTGTTGGTACTTATTTCCTAAATGTCCTAAGAGGAGAAATTATTTATCCAATTGTCGTTCTACAGCTTTATACTTATGTAATGAAGTGTAAAGTTTTCACTATTAAGATTGTTAAATAGTTTAAACCAATTACGAGTTCTTGACACGCTAATTAATGATGCGAAATATTATCGAAGTTTCAAAAAAACTTACTAATAGGCTTTTTAAATGTTTGAATGTAAGACGTTGCACGAAAGGATATCGCAAAACTAATAAAAATATTTAAAAAAAAGTAGCTAATCTTTGTCAAAGGAGCACCTTGATAATGGGTGTAAAAATTGAAATAGCAAACTCACATATAAAATTAAAAAATATTACTAAAAGTTGATAATTATACAGTTTTACAAGTCTAATAACATTAACAAGGCCTATTAACAATGTTTACACAAAGAGCTTTACTGTGTACATACGAACAATTAATTGTTGAGCCCAACTTGGGTCCTTTCTGTTTGTTCCTACCGTGTTGATTAGCAATTAATCTAACGTAGATGAAACCTTGATTTACATAATTATCATAATTACTAATGGATCCAGGAGGGGGGGGGGAGTTCACGTCAAAAATGCTATGATTTTGTAACAGCTTATGTCCTCGGTGAAATTTTTGTTTTGATTGAGTTATAAGCTGTTACGCCTTCTTTGTTGCATCCTTCGGTTATGCTACATTTTCAGTCCAACATGTCACAACCCTGCGTTGCAGGCTCGAATTTTTTTAACTAATTTATTACATTTTATGTAAAAACACCAAAATGATTGTTCTAAAATACTTGTATGTATAATGAAAATTTATTGTTATTTTTGTTTTATTAGTTAGTTGCACTATTCAGGTACATATATATGTGTCTGTGCTTTATCAAAACATTCTTCTATCTTGGAGTGTTGTTTTTCAATTTGCTACAGGTGGTACTTTGACAACTTTGTTTATTCTGTAGATCAATCTGCCTTTGGTCAACACATTCATGTTCGCAATCATCTCGCTATCGTATATATATATATATATATATATATATATATATATATATATATATATATATATATATATATATGTATGTATGTATGTATATATGAAAGCACTCGGTTCATGTTTAACCTTTTTCCATAACCTTTGTTTTATCTTTTACTTATAAATATTTTATGGCTTTCAGGTGATTTTATCGATCGCGAACAGGAAGATTTTACAAAAAAATAAAATCAATAGATAATAATAATAATCTGAATGTCAGAGGTGACTCCTGTCTGTTTAAATTACTTTTGCTTACTTATATATGAAATATACAGTAAGAAAAGTGCTGTGTGCTGTGACTACCCACTGTGTCCAAATGATGAATGATGAAATGGTCCCTGCATTTGTCTCATATCTCTCTCTGTTGCTACTACTACAAAGGTCTCGGGTTCCTAACCCACCAGGTAACCCTAGAATTTATTAAAGGGAATACAAATCCTCGTCTATGCAGTCCTTCGGAAGGGACATGAAATGGAGATCCCGAGCATGCGATGTCATCAAGATTATCTGATCGGAAAAATTTATGACTCCTCCTATAGCATTCAGTCCAGCTATACCATTCAATAGATCAGCTAAATATGACGTTAAATAAAAATCTCTCTCTCTTACTCCCTTTATCTTTCTGTATATATATTGGGTTGTTTCACTTGAAATGCCCGTTTTCAAAGGAAAGGAATTTTAGTAAAATTACAATATGAAAACAATATCATTTTATTCGAAGAATTTGCCTCTTGTTTCTACACATTTTTCCCAACTGAACGGAACTGAAAAACTCTGAGCTTTGAAGTGAAAAAAATCTAAAAACGCACTTTGGACTTCAGCATCATGTTCAAAAATTTTTCTTCTGACCAAGTTTTCTAAATTTCTGAACAGGTGATAATCTGTTGGAGACAAGTCGGGAGAATATGGTGGGTGCGGGAGAACTTCGTACCCCAGTTCTTTCAATTTATGCACGGTAAGTTTTGAAACACGGGTTCTAGTGTTGTCGTGTAGGAGTATAGGACCCTTCCGATTTACCAATCCAGGTTGTTTTTTCAGTAATTTTAGGTGAATTTGGGCAATTTCATTGCAGTAGGTTGTAGAGGTAATTATCAAAGGCAAAAAGGAATAATGTATGATTACAGCCATGGACTGTAACCATCAATTTCTTTGGGTGTAAATTTGGTTTTCGAATTTGTCCTGGGCTTTCGTCTATGTCTAATCACTGCCCTGACCGACGCTGATTGTGAAATGCAATCCATTTTTTAGAATGGCCGAGTTTAAACTATTAAAAATACTACTGTAAAAAAATATTACACGAAAATCGCGTGTTTCCATGTTCATATTTGGTGAGGTATACTAAAGAGTGTGTAATTGATTGGAAAGCTAATGTTTATAAAGAAAAGTAGGGGATTAGTAACTGCTTAATTATAATATGTAAACATTTGAAAGTAAACAACAGAGACCTGCAAAATCCTCTATGTATTTCAAAAATTATAAAATTGGACATTTCATGTAAAACAACCCAATATAATTATATATATATATATATATATATATACACATATACAGCGTAACTTAAGCACTGCTATACAGCTAGTCTAGCACCAGGAGAAGACAGGGCTTCGCACTAATTACACCACACTGCTGGAGCTATTACTGCTTAATTAGCTTCGTATGGTAACAAATTGATGCCATCAATCCAATCTTATCTGTGAATGAGAATATATAATGTTGCACTACTAGATGACAATGTTCACATTTGCGGCTAATAGAAATGTTAATTATATCGTCAAAAAATATTTTAAAACAAAAATACAAAGATTGAGTATCCGTTTCAGATCAGGGTTATAGTTTTGAATCAAGCCAAAAACTTGATTATGTTTGAATGGTAAGCATCCTTAAATTCCTCTGCTCTAAACGAACAGAAAAATGTTAATAAACTCTAATCATTAATATTATCTTTAAATATTTTTAATAATTAATTCTAAAGATTACCACATCTTTTTAAATTAAATGAAATTTTTAATTCTACATATATTATCATTTTTTCCCCTAAATATTTCGTGATTTTTTTTTTTTTTTTTTTACTTGATAATTTTACTTCATTTTCAATGTAATTTGGTTTATTACATTTCTTTTACTTTCTTTTATTTATTATTAAATTCTGGTATTTCATAAAGTGTTTAACTATTAGAAGACACATAAACCTAAAAGAAAAAAAAATTGAAGTTTCTAGTGCAATGTTTGTAAAAGGTTTATTGCTTCCTGTAATGGTTTTTATTCCTTTTTTTGGTTATTTTTGCGTTAATTATGTCAATGTACAATTAGTCTTTTATATGCGAAATAGCCACTCAATTCTAAAAGAAAAATGAGAAAATCCAATCCTTCTAATCAAAAGTATCAAGGAAAATAGTCGACGCTGCCTGCTTACCTCGTTTGTCACCAGATTTCAAACTTTAAAATGGCTCGAAACTTTCAAAAAGACAAAAATAAAGCCACAGCCAATGCTGAAAAAAACTACAAATTCAAGACTTTCAACTTGGATCCTTTAGAAGGACATATAGATTCACACATCCCAATGATTTTTTTGGCTCTGGCCAAGAGATTTATAAAGTTACTTAAATGGTTGATCTTGGAGAGAACACATTCTCTTTTCACGAAAATATTTTGCGGTTTGCTGATCGAAATCCAACAACATATTATTTGATAACGCTAAGAACTGTTCTAATATGATATTGAGTTAAATGATCAAAATATGAAAAATATTGGATTTTGTGATCATTTTATTTCTTGCTCTGTCTTGATTTGTATTTATTTATTTCCTTAAAACCAATCATATAGAATTGAAAAAAAATATATATTTAGTATATTTAATATTTAATGCCCATAAACCTACGAGTATAAGTTTAAAAGAGTAATTTCACCAATTACTAAAGTAAAAATCTTTTATGAAATAAGAACAATTTTGAATAAACTAAAATTAAATTTTTATATTTTTCTGTCTAAAATTGAAGAATAATTTGATCTCACTACTTCAAAGAAAAAAAAAAAAGACTATTTTTAAGCATGATTTCAATCAATTATAAAATGGAATTGTAAGATAAAATTTGATGAATGTAATTAAGAGTCAACAATTGAAATAATTAATTGACATGAAAGGTAATGAGGGAGCGAGGACAAGACCCGCTTAGTTAACACCTTTCATAATTGGTCTTAAGACTTCGCCCTCAACCGGAATAAATTATGTCTCGTCTTTGTTAGCAAAACTTAATTAAATCCGATGAATTATTAATTTATATTTTATTGCTTAGTATTTACTGTAAAATATCTCTTTCTTAATAATGATAGAATTTTCCAATCGAAAGAAAAGAATTTTGTTAAAAAAAATAAATTTCCATATTTTGTTTCAGGTTGGTAAGATAATTTTTTATTGTAGTTAAGTACCAAATTATTTAGCCTTAATTTCACAAACTCCTAGCAACTATCGCCTTCCTATAACTATAGCTACACCAATGCAAAGTAGGGGCTTGAATTGAAGGAGGTGTTTTCTTGGTCATTATAGAAGTTCCATAGAATACCTACATTAATTTACTTCCGGAGAAAGTAATGCAAACAGCCACTTCATACTGCCCTCTGTTATTCAGTTATTTTAATAATTAAAAAAAATTGAACTCCCAGATTTCGTTGTATCAACCTGTTTGATTTATTCGTGGATGTGATTTCTAAATAGCTGGTGGTCATGTGTTGACTGACGTGAGAGGTACTGGAATTGTTTAAAAAAATCGAAATTTGCTGCCTTAAGAATATAATGTCTTATTAATAGGTACACAAAAAGGTCTATTCGTGAGCAATCTAATAGATTCTGATATTATCCGATTTATATAATGGACTCATCTGATTTTTTTTTTTTTTAACTCCCAAATTAACTGAGCTGTGCGTAGAAAGTATATTCAACACTCTGCTCTAGTGAATTAAAACTGTTAATTATTGATCTAACCCTCTAGTTAAGGACCGAGTCTGAAGGACCCCATCCCCATAACCTATCCACGCCATCTCAATTACGATTGCTGTCAAATCTTCAGTAGCCTCTTGAATGAAGAAGCCAGGATAAGCACCACCGTTCATCGTTCGTTTCTAATACCTCTGCGATGACTTTAACTGACTCAGACACAGAGTCTCTCTGACCATGTTCTAACAATATAAAAGGATTTTTTTTTTTACTTGTTATGTAATTTTAGTTCCATCAATTTATTCATGATAATATCCCTGATGGGCTTTCTTGCTATATTGTGAGATAGAATATTTAATAAAAATTGGGTTTTTCATTTTAAGTGTTAATTATTTTCAGTTATGTTCATAACTTGTTATTTATAGTTATAAATAAAATTTTTGGGGGTTATAAATGTATCTGGGAACACAGACGTCTGCAGAGCAGCTGCCCTACTTGTATGTTCGTATTTTAGACATGGTAAAAAAGTACTTATATATATATATTATATTAATAACAAGTACTTATATAGACTATATTGTAACAATCTGAACAATGAATTATCACACCCTTTTTTTTGGTCCTCCCCTTCCTCGCCTTTTTAGGCTATAAGGGGTTTCCCGGGCCAGGGGAGATGGTGGGGGATCAATGCTAGGTATTATTAAATTTCCCTGGCTCCGGGTTTTAAACTTAATACCCCAGGGTTCCCAATCATACATTGCCATGGGAAACGCGAATTTTATAACTCGGCCATCCCGCCACCCGAATTATCACACCTGACCTCTTAAACCTTATATAAATAGATTTCTACTTTCGATTCCAATATAGCACCTACCCTGGCCCCTACCCTAGAATATAGGAGAAGCAAAAGTTCCTTATTAAAATCAAATATTTTAATTTTCGAATATCAATAAATTTTATTTGAAAAATAAAAGTCGTACATAGAATAAATCGCCGTCTCCCCCCGGTCCTAAGAATTTCACCAGCCGGACCAATAGACGAAATTCTTTGGACGCTCTCTCCTGGGATACTTATGTTCAATAATTGCTGCTATTATAGTGATTCCTTTGTTTGTTTTAGTGATTAGGTCTTTTAAACAAATTTGTCATCTCAATAATAATACATTTTTGAAATATTTTGTTTTTAATAGAAAAGATTGATCACGTCTGGGAATCGAACCCGGGTCTCTGCATCATCCTTGCACTGGTTTTAACCTGGAGCTAACCGAGGGGCCTATCCCAGCCATCTCTCTCCATCAACGATCCTAATCGCCAATGTCTCGCTCATTGCAGTGAATACAATTTTCAAATTGTTAGGATCTAATTGACTGACCGTCTTAGTCATAGCACATATAACACAAATAATATCTTATTTTTTGTGATGAATTTCTTAGCAAAAGGCTGAAAAGTTGTTATGCAAGTATTTTTGTGAAAAAAATTAACAAAAACTTGTCAAACGAAAATTTCTGATTTTAACACACGTAACTTCTAAGTAGTAAAAACTCTACCTACTAGTAGAGTCTATCAGACCCCTATGGTATAATGGCTTGCATAAAAACTTCTATGGAAACTGAATCTTTACAATTGTACTTTAACCCGAAGTCACCCCAGAACAACTTTGATCTAAATCGTTTCTTTATTTCCAGAGCGGCTTCATTTGTGCCATTTTCTGAAATAGGTACAATTAGCGTAAACAGAGTGGGTCTTAATCTCTTCAACAGATAAGTCACTTTGTTGGAGAAACCCCTTTGATATTCATTACTTGCCGAGATTCAGTATTAAATTTAAAAAGGTACATTGAAGGAGTAATAACTTTTAAATAAGATTATTATGCCATCGCTAAGTAGCCAGGGCTTTAAGATAACTTTCTGCCAAACTTTACTGGCTTATTTAAACTTAGCTCATTTTATAGAAAAATGATTATTCATGATAATCAAGTTCGTCATTGTCCTTTAAGCCATATTGAAGGATAGTAATTATTTTCGGTATTAAACTTTCACATTTACCACTAGTACCCTACTACGAGAACTCTCTCAAAGTCAACAGATCCTAACCTGTTTACCTAATCACTTTTATCAAACAAATATAAACCTTAAAGTGTCTCAGAGATAAGTATCGAAGAGATACGCGTTAAAGTGCCCATATGCCCACAGTTTTCAAGAAAACGGTTTATTATGAGGAATAAAAATGACAAATCTTCCCGAAATCCTTCAAAGCAAACTTGGAATGATTTTACCTATCATCCAAAATTGTCAAGGTTTTTACAGTAAGAATTCAGGAAGAAGAAGAATTCAGGAATCTAAAGTGCAATTCGTTGCGACTTCGTGAAATTCCCTTTCGATGCCTCTAATGATTTTGGCTAGGCTGTCTTGTACTCGTCCGAATATACTCTTTGTTTACTTACTGGTGAGGGTAGGTGAGGGATTTTAAAACTGATACGATGTGAATCATTCATAATTGTTATTTGTTATTGAAAACTCTTACAAACCTCTCTCTGAAAGTGATCGACTAACTTTTTATTCTTGGGTTTTTTTTAAAATTAGTTATTATTAGTATTGTTTTTGGTTGTCACTCGGCTCATCGATTTTTGGCTTTCTTTGGCCTTTCCTGGACTTATTTCTTTCTCTGGCAACGACTTTGATTTTCACGGAAATGGATTTTGAAATTATGGACACTGGCTCAACGACCCTCGTTTCTTCGGTAAGTAAACAAGACCTTTCTAATGCACTCAAGGTGTGATATGATCTGCTCTTGCAGCAAGGCTTGATAGAGGCTTCTCCTACCGAGACAATATCGTTGCGATCTCGACTGATTGGCCAGAACATCGCATCGTATGTTTTGAGCCTTCAGTCAACATTCGTATTTGAAGAATCAGACGAATTGTATACTCAATGATTTTTCATTTCAAACTCAAGCAGCGAGCATTTCGTCGCAAGGTTCTTCATACACTTCACCATTGTCAAGTGGAGACGAGTACGTGCCTTCTGAGGAATAAACATCGAGGGTTGCTGATTTTATTCCTCTGAAAACCAAAATTAAAGTGGTAAATTTAGCAAAAGCCCATCCATCGTGAAGTCTGGAGACCTTGCAAAAAAATGGGGCAGGTGCATTAAGGCGGAAGGACCAGATGAAGCAGTGGGAAAGTGATATACTTGCTGGAGGTTGCATCAAGGAGCGATTTGACACCATAAATAAGTGGGTGTATAATAAGTTTCTGGAAGCAAGGGAGAAAAGGCAGCCAGTATCCACCCGCAATGGGGTGCTTCAGCTGCTCTACAGTTCCCTTTGGGAAGTCACAACTTTATAGCCTCTGGGAGATGGGTGAAGAAATTTAAAACTTCACATTGAATTCGTCATAGGAAGGTGACAAAATATATTAAGTGAAAGAATGCTACTGAAATTTTTAATACAGCTTGTATATTTCAAAAGAGAATGGCAGCACTCATCACACAGTATCAACCATGCCTGGTTATCAACACTGACCAAACGGGCTGTGAGTAAAGATGTAGAGTGGACAGGACGTTGTCGGTTAGAAAAAACCACCGTTGTAGAGGAGAAAAAACCACGGAGCTTTTCCTGGGTGACTTCAATAAAGTCACTCACAGCTATACCGCGCAATACGCTATTACTGCAGCAGGGACCATTCTACCAAAAGTTTTCCTGTGCATGCAGGAAGCGGGCGGGAAATTTGGACCGCGAATCGAAACAAACGTGAGTGCACTAATGCAGGAGTACCAGAATGTTTTTGTTACAGCCTCAAAATTCGGCAAACTGACAGCTGCCCATGTTGATTCGTTTGTATCGGATATTATTCTTCCCTACACGGGCAGATCTGATCATTTTTTTGCTGATCTATGACTCTTGGGGAGGACAGAAACATACTTCCCACGTGGAAAATTTGTTCACTGACGATGATGAAAATTGCACTGCTAGAACGGAAATTATACCTCCACATTGCACTCCATATTGTCAGCCGTGCGATGGTTATTTTTTCCGTCAAGTTAAAAACTTTATAAAAAAGATACAAAACTCGGTCTACGTCCTCCAGCCTGTCGCAGCTGAAGCTTTTGTCGAGGGAAGATTCAATTAAAATGCATTCCCTCATACATCATCAGCTCTCCGCCCCTTACTTTCAGGCAATGGTTAGATATGCATGGTTTGCTGCGAAACTAATACCTTATCGAAATATTTTCTCCAACGTGAACCAAATTTGTTTTTCCGAATCACTCATGAAGGGGAGGTGTGTGTGTGGGAATGTATGTTTTATACAGTGTGCTGTGTGCCGGAGTCGGCTTTGTTTTCAATGCTTCTATATGTACTACCACCCAAAATATTGTAAAAAGTAGTAAAGCAAAAGTTAGAATAAATTATTGTATATATGACTTAACAATAATTTTTTTTTTCATCAATGCATAGTAATTTCATTCCTCTTCAATGAGATTAGGGGTATTTTTAAACAACACCAAACTTTGAAATGATTTTCTGTAAGAAATAGAAAAATTATTCGGGTTGGAAACTATTATCCTTATTCTGCCTTATTGTTAGAATTATGTTCATAGAATATACTGGCAAAATAATGACATTAAAAAATCATTTTGAGTTAGTACATAGAGTGTAGTATGAGAAAAACTGTTTTTGTTTCATAACAGTTTTCAGATTCGTTTTGAGGACAATCAAAAAAACCTATAAGCAAATTTCGGGAAGATTAAAAAAAAAAAAAATTAAAAAGTGCATTAAAAGTTTCGCTAAGGCTAGACCCTTACAATTTCGTTAAACATCCAAAAATCCGACCATATTTCGAAGAAAATTCTACCGATTCTCATCAAATTCATAGGGTAAATAAAGTAAATAAAGGCTCTAGAGTTACACATTTTTACATAATCGTGATATTTTTACGTGTTCAGGAATCAACATAATATAAAGAAAAGTTTGAATTTAATTTTTATTTTGAGGACCGTTTTTTCCTTTTTTTTCCCTTTTTTCGAGCTTCCCGAGATAATACAATAGTTATCTATATGGTTAGAAAAAGGAAGCTTTCTTCTATGCAACGAGCTCAAGAACATAAAAATCGGATCAGCTCAACACGAGATGCAGAATTTGAAACTACACATACAATTTTGCTGAAACATTTTTAAGCTGTTCCTGACAGGAAAATTTTTTTATTTTTTGTTTTGGATGATATTTAAGACATCAGGGTTTCTTGAGGTGCTGAACTCAATTCTGCTATTGTTTTTTAAGTGAAAAAATTTATAAAGCTAGTTTACTTGAAAACTTGAAGCTTTTTTTAAAAATTAAATTGAAGAAATATGAATAATTCTTTAACGATTGTATTTTTCCTTTGATATACTCTTTAAAATAAATGAATTAGTGAAAGAATCATGTCCATATCATTTTCCAAACTCAAGATAAAAAATAAAGGATTTTCAAGGTATTTTATTTTATTTATCAGCACCTAAGGCCCATTGGACGGAACGCTCGGACACGTGTCGACTATTTTTCGATATAGAATCACCAGAAAAAAAAATGGGCCCGATCGACGACCCCATAGCTGTGCCCTCCCCTTGTGAGTATAAGTCTGTGTCTTGACTGTGTAGTTCAAGTCATATGAATGTGTGTATAACGTTATCATTCTTGTAACCTGCTCAAGTATTTAAGTTTTATTAATTCGTTGGCATTGATAACTGTATATTTTTGTTAAATAAATATTTCTTAACCCACATAAGTTTTACAATATACTATATAATTTTTTTATTTCTTAAAACTTAGGTATTAAAAGTAATTCTCCAATATATGGCTTATATTGAAAGGTATTTGTTCTTGTTGAAAGTTGCTAAAGTTTGAAATATAATCCTCTTATACGAGGACAACTTACCGAAAAGGTTCTTAAAACTTTTTCTCAAGCTCCATCGCATAAATAAAACTGCAACCATTACCTTAACCCTACGATAGTATTAAACTTTTCTCCGTTCAGATGATAGAATCATGGATTAGCTTTATTATTTATTCAATATTTTTCGCTTACCTATATATGAAATATATAGAAAGGAAAGTATTGCGATCGTGAAAAATTTCGACTTCCGGTTTTCAACGGAATTACACGTTTCGGGGTCCCCTGAGTCCAATTAACCAAGTCCCGCGAAATGGTCTATGTGTGTGTGTGTGCGTGCGTGTGTGCGTGCGTGCGTGTGTGCGTGCGTGCGTGTGTGTGCGTGCGTGTGTGCGTGCGTGCGTGCGTGCGTTCGTGCGTTCGTGCGTGCGTTCGTGCGTTCGTGCGTGCGTGTGTGTGTGTGTGTGTGTGTGTGTGTGTGTGTGTGTGTGTGTGTGTGTGTGTGTGTGTGTGTGTGTGTTTGTGTGTTTGAACAGACTAGCTCAAAAACTATAAACCGCACAGACCTGAAATTGGGTATTTAGTGTATGTATAATAAATTTTTGAAAACAATATAAAGCGATTTTAGAGGGATTACTAAAATCTAAATTTACTCTTGATTACTATTATCAGCTTTCAAATGTATCGTATGTACCTGTCAGAAATACGACTGTTTTATTCCTTCCTATAATCCAACTTATTAACTAAATTTAGCAATGTTTACTTCTTGAAAACATTTGAGAAATGTTTGAAAATAAAATGCCACTTAATATTCTTCAATCAGACATATTACACAATACCTAATTTAAGTTTTTTTATAATTATCGCTTTTTTGTTATTCTGTTTACAAACACACGGTTGACAAGTAACTAAGGCACGTACTTTAGGTTGTTCATTCATTCAAATTGTCTCTTTCTATTAGTTTTACACCCTTATTGCTTGTTTATTTGTTGTTGTTTAGAGGTGTAAAATGTTTGAATCCATCAAATTAGCTGAATAAATAGAATATATGGTCAATAATAATAAATTAATATAATAGATAAATAATAATAAGATGAAGATTAATGAAAATTTAAGGGTCTGTACAATTACTGTCAAAAGTACTAAAATTTAGACAGAAGCTGATGTTTATTCAAATAACCCAATAATAGGTTACATATAAAGTGAATTTATTCAGTAACCTGAAAGTTAGAAATTTATGCAACAATTACTGAAATTCTGTATTTTGAAACTGTTGTAACAGTGTAAGGAAATGGTAAGTTTTTTTTTTAAAATTAGTTATCGGCTCTCCAAAGATAACTAAAATCCAAAGATAAAGATATGGTGATCTCTATCTTTTATTTAAGTCTTCTACTAAAGGGGAAAATGCCATTTTCTCATAAAACTGTCGTTTTATTTTTAAATGTCACGAAAGTGACAGAACGAAAACAGACGATGGAGATTACGATGGAATCCAAGCGGAGGAGCTTTCAACGTGAATACACATCTCTTGGAATGGGGGCCCAAGTCATGTCAGCCAGCTCTTTTGTGAGCCTCTATATTATGCAAAACAATTCAAAAGTAGCCGTCTTCCGCAATTTTATGTGCATATTTTAACTTCCGCTCTTCTAAATATTTACGCAACGCCATCCGAAGATTTCGTATGACGGATGGGTTTCGTTTCCTGAAAACGGAGGTTCTTTTTTTATCAGTTTCATTTTATTATAAACCTCAGCGATTGTTTACATTTTATAAAATTACTGATTTTTATTTGAAAAAATAAATAAAATACTTATCAAGGGTACATATTCCTTGTTTATTTCGTGGATAGCCGGGAAATAAAACCTCACAGATTAATTTCATTCATTGAAAATTGTACATCCTTGTACCATTAAAAATAGTATATAATACAACGAGCAGTCCAGGCCACGCGTCGCTGTAATGCGTTGAATTAATTATATCCTATCCTTTTTAATACAATCAAATCAAAATTCAATGATAAAGACAACAATTCAGCTAATCTAAAAACCAACGGGATTTGAAATAGAACTTTTCGCCGAATATAAAATTGATTGGTAAAGAATTAAGATGGGTTAAAGTTTTTATTTTTTTAGTATTAACGATCCATTTATTTAGCACTTATTGGATTTTTTCAGCAAGCTAAGTAAAAGGAACTAATAAAGAATATAATTGGAATAGTGTTTACTACAAAGACAGTAGAAAGTTAGCTATAATGTACCAAATTATTCTTTTGTCCTAATACATATTAAATAATTTCAGAATATAACACATGGTGAAATGAGATAACGTCTACTTTTGAAGTTCTACCAGAAACAGGTTATGAAAAACGAGCAACCTCAAACCGTGCTTAACGTTTTACATGCTTCTTATCAAAAAATAAAAAATTAATTTTATAAATGAGATAGATAACGTTAATTTATAACTTTTTACAACAATGATGTACATTTTTTCATTGTTAGAATTCACAATTTCTATTTACTGCAGTGCTAATAAGTGCACAATGATTTTGGTTAACCTGTCTTTTGCTAAAACCATGGGAAAAACTCGTTTTTTCCTAGTCCAAGCCGGAAAAAATAAATTTCTGCTTTATCATCCTAAATATCCAAAGAAAATGAAATTTTGTGTCAATAAATAAACTTACACCGCCATCTGTTGGAAATTTGTAGAACTTACAAATAATCACACTCAATTGTAGTATAAGCATTTAATTTGCAATATAAGAAATATTGAGGTCAATAATCGAGATAAAAACTATCCTATCTTTTAAGTTGGACAAAACCAAACACATTGAGCCAAATTTCATTAAAATTGGTTGAGTAGTTTCTGAGTTTACCTCCGACAAACATCGTGGCACGAGATTTTTACTTATATAAGGATAAATTTTTACTTATCCGGAAAAACTCAAATAATGAACATTACAACTTAACGATACAGTCACAAGAATGTTTATAAAAAATTAAGTATTATTAAAATACGGATTTCCCCAGAAGATGCTCCAAAATCCGTTGGGTGAATAAAATAAATAACAAAACATGGAAAACCTAATACATAAAACTCTTCCTCACATAAGTGACAATTACAACTTAAACAAAAAATCATTTTCCATCAAACTGAATGCAGTAAAACGAGTAAGATTATTAGAATTCAAGAGGAGCAAAAACTTTATTTTGGCGTGTTGAAAAAAAAATGATATAGAGTAGGGTTCCGATTAACCGAGTCGATTGGGACCAAGGTTACCTCGATTAATCGAAATAATCGGTTAATCGAAACCATACCAATATCAACTGAAAATATAGGTTATTTTAAAATAAAAATTACATACATATATGCTTCAAAACCTTATAAATATTTAATAATATAATGCACAGTAACAATAATAATAACAGAAATTATGAAACTATTTTTTTTAAAAAGAAATCTTTTATTGTAGTTTGTTTAAATGAACTTATATACATAAACATACCCCCCCCCCCCCCCTCAGACTTGGCACCTCGGTTAATCGGGACCTCGGTTAATTGGAATCTTACTGTACCTCCGTTAAAATTTGGCAAAATCCACACTTAAGATACAGTTTTCGAGTTTATTGTTAGCAAAAAACCTTTATATATTTTTATTACTTATATAAATGTTTCCAAATGAATTAAAGATGGATGGAACTTTTGAAGGAACGATTCCAAGGAAATAACTTAGAGGCACGTAGCTCAAAAAGTAATAAGACCCCTTAATTAATTTCTAGCTGTTCCACCTGACGTCAAAACGTTATAACTTTTCCTCCTCGATCTGGAAGTTAAACTTTTTCTTTTATTGTTACAGATTTTTTATTATTTTCACATAAATTTTATTCAAAGAATTTATATTTGTATAATAAAGGATTATTGAAAAATAAGAAATATAGCATTTTTGTATTTACATTTATTTTTTTCTTTGAATGGAAAAAAATACTAAATAATAAACGGCACCAATTTATGAACTACTTAAAAGTTTCATAAAAGAAGATTCCTAGTCCTCCTCTTCAGATACCAAAAGAAGAAGAATATGAATAAACGAGCAGCAAGATGGAAGAAGAATAGTTTCGGATGTACTTGTAGTTCATTGCGTATAATTATCTTGATTAATTCGAATTAACAACATTTAAAACAAATAAAAAAAACAATAAGGAAGATTTGATATGTAAAATGTTAGAAGCATTTAGAATTTTACGAATGACATTGATAAGAAACAACAGAAATTCCAATGTGTCATTTAAGTGAAGTATCAAATTGTGTTATCAAACATTCAAGGTGGATTGGATTCAAGATAATACGGATTGAATTATTTATCCAGATGGTATCCAAATAGTTTGAATTTTCATTCGTCAAATCTTAGCTACGGTTAGGATGCAGTTAGAAATTGATGACAACACTGTTTTAACATATAAAAGAAATGAATTGTGTTTAATGAATTTAAACGCGACAATCTCACGAAAGTTAATTAAAGGTTATTATAATTGCTATACTTATTTAGGTTAATAATATATTAATAGGTAAAAATGTTATTTTAATGCGCTGGATTTAAAAAAAAAATAAGTTCATATTCTTTCAATGGAACAGAATTAAAGAAGAGCAGGGTTAGATTCATAATCTTATTATGAAAAATTAAAACTCCCCTTTCAGTTTTACACAATCAGCCAATGATTTCATTTACATCTCTGAATAATCTGTGTTTAAATGAGACTTTGATCTTAAAAACTATATTTCTAAACTAACCAACTAACTTTTGACTTTCCATAGCTCAAACATTACACCTAAAGTGCTCGTCAGACTTAGAAAACTTCATTTCCTTCACTTCATTATAAAGAACTTAGAAATTACTGCAATTTAAAACTTGGTAACATCATATCCTGTCTAAAGATTGAGTTCAACACAAATTATCTTTTATTGAGATTTTTTTAATTTCTTGGCTTGACTCTCTGAACTGGTCATACATCTTGTTGCATGTCTGATATTCGATCGAAAAAAAAACAATACAAGATTGATTTCTAATGGGAATTTTTTTAAGTGGCCAGTAAGAAAATGTTTTGTATTTAGTCATGTCAATCTAAAAGAAAAAAAAAACAGTTTTATCCCTTTTTCGTTAAGACAGTCAACTATATAAAAATCATGTTGACATTTAGTCCGATCCGATTAAAAAAATGTGTTTAAATTATTACATTTAGGATTGATTATTAAATGGATTTATTTTACTTTAACTGTGCTTACTTTATAGCGGAAAATCCTTATCCTGTTATTGTTAGTCTGACATTGTGAATTATTTTTTATCTAATAAAAATTATTTAAACCCAAGTTAGTGTTATAATAGCATAACTTGCAATTTTATATAATATGCACTATATATTTTTTAACAAGAAAATTTAAAAAAAAAGTCACAAAAGTGATGTATATCCTACCTTAATCAGCATGACTACAAACACATATTTCAAATAAAATGAGAAATTAATATTTTTTTTTCTTATTATTCTCTTTTCTAATAATATTTTATAGCTCCTAGAATAGGGTTTGGTCCAAGCATTAATTATTTTAATGTTTTTTATTATAATGTAATAATCTATTGCGAAGTATCGTATCAAGAGTATCATTGAATTCTATTAAAAAAAATGACTCGGGCCGGGGATAGCCGAGCGTGTTCGAGCGCGGCCCGCTTTAACACGCTCGAGCCGAACGGTGGCGGTTTGAATCCGCCCTGGGATGGTTGACTTTTATTTCGTGGAGGCCCCACGGAATAAATCTCAACCTACCCACCATGGTTAGGATAGGTTGGTTACACCTGTAGAGTAACCCCCCGTATGCCACACATGGCCAGGTAGGGGTACCGACAAAAAAAAAAAAAAAAAATGACTTCTCTACTTGAAAGCGTTCTTACCCACCGGCTGACCCATTAAAAAAAATGATTCAAAGAAGGTAAATATTTTTTATAATAATTAAATGTTGGGATTTTTTTACATCCGGGTATTCTAGGAGGTTTTCAACCGATAAAAAAATGTAGGAAGCTGCTAAGAAAAAGTAGTAATTTAAAAAGAAGCAACCCTAATTGTACAATTATAAATTTTTAAATTATTAAAGTTTAATATCCATTAGACAGCAGCTCAGCCTGTTGAATGAGAAATTTCGGGGCATCTTTTAAATTTCCCTCTGATGAGCCTCTCTTGGTTGATTGAAGGAAAATGAAATTAGGTTACGCCTTGCCTTCGTGCAGTAGTTATACTCTTAATAACCTCACTATTATTAAATTATTCAACCTTCAGTCAATTTTCAAATAAGTTAGAAACTGTAAAAACATTTCCTTCCATTTTATTAATGAAAGCACCCTAAAAATAAATTTTTCATTACTTATACATTTCAGAATTGTTTTTAGTATCAAAAAATATTTCTAAGATTTAAAATAACTAATTTTAGCTATTTATGAATTGTAAGATAGGGATGGTTTAGTTGCTTCAGTATTTATGATATTTTTTATTTTAAAGTTGACATGAAAATTCTTTTAAATTTCAAATACTTATCAGTAATAAAATATTCCAGGCCTCCCATCCGCAACAATCCGAGGCATTCTTTTCATGAAACCTAATCACCAATATGTAGACTGATAAAAACGATTTCATTATCCAGAAATGACCAGAAATACAAATTTTTTACCATTCATTTAAATCCTATTAATGAATATGATCTGACGAAATCATTGGCGGATCCAGGGGAGGGGGGCTGTGGGGGCTGCAGCCCCTTCCTTTGGAAAAATTTTCGTCATTTAAAGATAGAATTTGACTTTCCTTAATGTTAGAAAGCAAGTTAAAGAACAAATAATGTGCAGAACAAGTCGAATTTCAGTTGTGGGAAAGGAACATAAAGGTAAAAAAGCTGAATAGCAGATCCAAATAAAGGCCTGTGGGGCTACAGCCCCCCCCCTTAGGACTGCAGGCCCCCCTTTACGATCGGCTGGATCCGCCCATGGACGAAATCGATACTATAATTAAATAAAATTTGATCGAAACTATATGGATAACAGTACTGGCCTTTCCTCGAATTATCCACCAATTATAAAGTGATCAGCTCAGCATGAACACCTAAATAAGGGGCCATAGAAGACGAACATCGCCTGGCATGATCTGAAAATAGTCTTTGATCACAAATAGTCTATAATTGGCCAGTTAGTACCTGCGTTAACACACGATCATCCCCTACTTAAAAGCATACGGAACTATTATTATTATTGTGACTAGGAACTGGCATTTTTTGTTTTATCACTCTGATTCCAACGATATCCATAACCTAAAATTGGTTTATTTTGAGTTGTACCAATCTTCTTGTTGACGTGCGATATATATTTATCATTTATTAATTGTACAACTTAAGTCATCCTTATTACGGAATGTGATTATAGTATAGAGAAATATACAGTTTGGTAAATTATTAAATGCTCACCTTAGGTATTAATATGGATAATCGTAAATATTTTTAAAATATTTTAAATATTTTTTCACGAGTTGGTGCTTCATATTCTTATATAATACTCCATCGTTCAAAGAATTTAAAAAGAGTGGAGACTCGATCTTCAGTTTATTACATAATTTCTTCTAATGATTCAGAAAGACCAACTTTTTCCCTGTATTTTTCAAATTGCGAGCACTCTAGCAACAAGTGTTGACTGATTGTGGGACATCATCTCATTGTTGCTCAGTCAGTGTTTAGGATCTGAAGAGAGAAGACGTCCCTACTTAGCGCTCCCTGCTGTTCAGATAAGACTGAAATATCTATATCTTATTTATTATTTTCTTTTTATCTCTTAAAATTGTATTATATTTTTTGTGAAGAAGCACGCTTTATAATTTCTTTATTTTAATTTTAATTTCTTTATTTATTTATTTTCTCTTTTCTTCTCTCAATAACTTCTTATTTTACTTTTGTTTATTTTAAATATGGGGGATCCCATAGACCTAAGTAGCCCGAAGGTTAAAAGAAAACGGCATCATGTTCGCCTTAAACAATTAGACGAAAATGCAACCCCAAAACCCACGGCCCCAACGTTTTTAATAGTTCAAAGGACAGACGAACAGAGCTTTCAAAAAGTCTCTCCATTTTTAATTAATAAATTTCTAACCGGCCTAGTAGGAGAATTAAACAATGTAAAAAAACTAAAAAACGGCTGTCTACTAATCGAAACCAAAAATGGGAAGCAGTCGGAAACACTATTAAAATGCAAAAGTTTTGCGGGTCAATTTGATGTACAAGTATCCCCACACAATACTTTAAATTATAGTAAAGGGGTGATTAGATGCAAGGACTTACAATTCCTAGAATTAGATGAAATAAAAAGCGAACTATCCGGCATCATCCACGATATCATCCGTATAAAAATAAAAAGAAACGGTAATGAAATATTAACCAATACCTATATAATTACATTTCCGACACCAAAAACACCAGAGGCAATAAAAATAGGATTTTTAACAGTCAAAGTCCAGCAATACATCCCAAATCCCATGCGCTGCTTCAACTGTTTGGGATTTGCACATCCCACTAATTTATGTAAACAAAAATCCAAATGCATCCAATGCGGCGGAGAAAAACATGAAGAAAATTCAAAATGCAACCTGCCAGCTAAATGCGCAAATTGCGAGGGGCCCCACCACGCCTTAGATCGCTCGTGCCCCGTTTTCGCTATCCATAAAGAGATTAAAACTATTCAAACAATAAATAAAATACCGCTAAACGAAGCAAGGAGAATATATAAGGAACAAAACCCGTCACAGTTTAACAAATCTTTTTCTGAAATCGTAAAACAAAAAATAAAAATTACTGAAAAAAAGGAAATAGGTATTCAAACAAATATGGTATTTAATTTTGGTGAAAGCTCTAATGATAAAAAATTCCTAACTAAAAACAACATTAGCCCCCCTTTCCTACACCCCTCCCCCCCGCTTGCCCCCTCCGTTCCCCTCCCCTCCACATCACAAACTCCTCCCCTCCCCCCACCCCCCACTCCTACGCCTAAGCCAGCTCGAACCTCGCGGTCGAGATCGGCGGCCAGGCTGGCCTCTCCTCACCCCCCACCACCTCCGTCAGCCGAAGGCACCGCTCTCTCGGATGACAATAAGTTAGTCGTATCTGACTCTATGGATACCCTAGAGTCAGATATCAACTCAGAAGGAGAGTTTACTCTCGTTAGTAATAAAAAATCGGGCAACCGAAAAACTAAAAAAACATCATGATCAAAAAAATATATTACGAAATACCCGTTACCAACGAAAACAATTACTATTACGTAATAACTGTTTTTAAACTCAGTCCTTGCCCTAACTCATATACTTATTATTTAAATGTCAATAATAATCTAACTACAATAAGATTTCGTAATAAAAAACCCACTGTCAACAATAACAATATCGCAGTACTAGTCATGTTGATAAATATTTACAAGCCGCATATTATCGCCGTTATAAACAATTACTCTTTCCTACTACCGCTGTTTGTTTATAATGATTACCGTGGTTATTACACTTTATTCTGCTCTTTCTCTTTTCTAGAATATTTTTTTATTACTGTTCGCATTACCTTTACCTGCATTTATTTAACTATGGGCATAAACATGGCTATTACTATACAAGTTCCTGTTTATTTTCTTACATATGAATATAATAACAAAGAACACCACCATAAAAGATTACTTACGGCCATCAAATCTAAACATAGTTGTGAAGCACAGTGGTGCTTTCTTAACACCAGGCTGCTTAAAACATGTGAATATATAGTTTGTGTGTGCGTGCGTGTGCGCGTGGGTGTGTACGATATCTTTTTTTTTTTTTTTTTTTTTTTTTTTTTTTTTTTTTTTTTTTTTTTTTTTTTTTTTTTTTTTTTTTCTTCTTTTTTTTTTTTTTTTCTTCTTTTTTTTTTTTTTTTTCTTCTTTTTTTTTTTTTTTTTCTTACGGGTTATGTATGTATGGATCTGTGGAGGAATACATACCTAATAACACCAAAATATGTCAATAGTTCAATGGAACTGCAATGGTGTAAAAACCCATTTTAATGATTTAAAAATACTCATACAAGATACGGACCCGTTTTGCATAGCTCTTCAAGAGACTCACCTTAAAATCAGTGACAATTTTACTATGAAAAATTTTGAAATATATAGGAAAGAAAATCTAAATAGTTATCACGGAATTTTAATAGCTATCCACAAGTCTGTTTACTCTGAACCAATTAACATTAATTCCCATCTCCAAACTATAGCAGTCAGGGTGCACAAAGACTTTTCTTTTACCATATGCAACATATACCTTCCCCAAGACCGTACAATAGACACGCAACAACTTATAGATATCTACAATCAATTACCACGACCAGTACTTTTTATCGGGGACGTTAACGGCCATAATCCTCTATGGGGGTCCCACGATAAAAACACTAGAGGTAAAATAATTGAAAATTTTTTAGACGCCACTGATCTACTTCTGCTCAACACCGGAGAACATACATTTTTTAGTTCAAGCCATGGTACCTATTCTCACATAGACATTTCTTTAACCAATAGGGCTTTATATAATATTATAAATTGGACGACATTACCAGACTTGTACGGTAGCGATCATTTTCCGATCCTAATAAAATTTAATTCCACAAATCCGACAAGAATGAAATCAAGATGGATCCTAAAAAGAGCTGATTGGACTCTGTTTACATCCCTTGCGTCTCCACCCCAAACTCCTCCGTACCAAATGAATATCGATAAAGGTTGTGAAACCATCACGAATAAGATCGTAGATGCAGCTAAAGCCTCAATACCAACGACATCCGGGTCACCACGAAGGCCGCTTTTACCTTGGTTTAATGATGCCTGCAAAAAAGCAATTAAAGATCGCCGAAAGGCCTACAAAAATTTTCAAAAATCCATGACCTCCGAAAAATTAATAGAATATAAAAGATATCGTGCCATGTGCAGACATGTAATAAAGCAATGCAAGACCGAGTCGTGGAAAAATTTTGTCAATTCCATTAATTCTTCTGCATCTTCAACCGAAGTGTGGAACAAAATGCGTAAAATATCAAGTACTCCCCTTCCCTGTCGCCACACCATTTTGGTCAACGGACAACTGTCAGACGATCCTCTACCCGTCTCTAACACATTTGCAGACTTCTTTTCTGAAATATATAATTCCGGGAGAAACCCAACCAATCATGAAGCACCGGACAGAGAAATAATAATGGATGACGGAACATTACATTACAACCTCCCGTTCTCTATGTGGGAATTCAAAAACATATTAAATAACGTTAAAGGCTCATCCCCTGGCCCTGACCTTATCCACTATGAAATGATAAAAAATCTTCCAGAAAACACTCTAGAATGGCTACTTGGGTATTATAATTATGTGTGGTCCTCCGGACAGTTTCCACATAATTGGCGCGATTCGTTGGTAATCCCAATTCTAAAAAGCGGAAATGACAAACGTTTACCAACTAGCTATCGCCCCATATTTCTCACGAGCTGCCTAAGTAAAATAATGGAACGAATGATCAATAAAAGACTAATGTGGATCATAGAAAACAACAATTTAATTCAACCTTTTCAGTCAGGATTCCGGAAAGGCAGATGCACATTAGACCATTTAGTTACCTTAGAAGCCGAAATTCAATATTCCTTTGTTAATGCACAACAAACACTTGCAATATTTTTTGATTTGGAAAAAGCTTTCGATAGCATTAACCACTCCATCATTCTCAATAAATTATTAGCTGTAGGAATAAAAGGTCGAATGTACAATTATATTGAACAATTTCTTTCGAATCGTCACTTTAGGGTTCAAATAGGATCTGAACTATCAGAATACCGAGAACAGCTCAACGGCGTCCCCCAGGGCTGTGTCCTCAGTCCAACACTATTCTGTTTGGCGATAAGCGACTTAGGACTGAACTTGCCAAGAGGTGTCAAGCCGCTGTTGTTCGCCGATGACCTTGCCATATTTTGCCGATCTGACAATATTTTCACTATAAAATGCAAATTACAAGAAGCTGTTAGTAGAATCCAAAACTGGTCCCTTTCCATTGGTCTTCATTTCTCTACCGAAAAAACTAAATGCGTTCATTTCACTCGAAAAAGAAACACACCCCACTCACCCGATTTATATCTTGGAAACGCTTTAATTCCATACTCCGACCAGCACAGATTCTTAGGCATGATCTTTGACAGACGAATGACTTGGGAACCGCACATTTCTGCCCTAAAAACAACCGCTACAAAAAGAATGATGGTGTTAAGATATCTGAGCAATACTTCCTGGGGCGCGGACAGACTCACGTTGCTAAGGCTCTATAGAGCTGAAGTTTGCTCCAAACTTGACTACGGATGCTTTATATATGGCTCAGCACGTCTCCGGGTCCTAAATAAATTGGATGCAGTACATCATACAGGTATTAGGATCGCGACTGGCGCTTTTCGAACAAGCCCTATCCTGAGTCTTTGCGCTGAAGCCGGAATACCCCCTCTCTTATTTCGAAGAAAAAAACTGGCTATAAACTATATTTCAAGATTACTACCTCAAAATAAACATCCTACACATAAATACATTTTTAACCCAAGATTTTCTAACGCTTTCAGAAACAAACCCAATTCCACACTCCCGTTGTCAGAAAGAATTTATTCGGCCATTTCATTCCTCAAGAACCTACCTATTCACCAAACAGAAAATGAAACCCCACCTTGGATATACAAACCTCCTAAAACAATTATCCGTCTCTCTCGATTACCCAAAAGCGATACCTCACCCACAGAATACAAAACTGAATTCCACCGTCTCCTACAAAGCTTTATAGATCCATTCTTAGTCTATACCGATGGTTCGAAATCTGAAGATGCTACTGCTTCCGCTTTCGTTACCAACAATTCCACTCATAAAATAAAACTCCACAAATTATCCAGCATCTATACCGCAGAACTACATGCCATAGCCTCAGCCCTCCACTTCTGTATGACAGTTACATCAAACACAATAGTTATAATATCCGACTCTTTAAGTGCACTAAAAGGTTTAAATAACATGTACCCAAAACATTCCGTCTTACAAAAAATTCACAAATACATCTGTATGCTCGACAATCTTGAAAAGTCAGTTTACTTTCTATGGATCCCCAGTCACGTGGGGATAGTTGGTAATGAGCTAGCAGATAAGGCAGCGAAAGAAGCACTCACACTTCCAGGTCGAGGCACTGCCATACTAACTCCGCAAGAAACCAGTTTTCCTCTTAAAAAGGAAATATCAGACAGTTGGCAATCCATGTGGAACGAAAGCCCTCCTAGTAAATTAAAATATATTAAAAAAACCGTACAACCCTGGACCACATCCAATCGTTCAAATCGCAGGGAGGAGGTCGCCGTGGCTAGGCTGAGAATAGGCCATACAAACCTAACTCACCTGCATCTTATAACCAAACAGTTACCACCGAAATGCCAACACTGCAATAGCCCTCTCACTGTTAGTCACATTTTTCAAGAATGTCCATATTATATCTCCAGGTTAAGTAAACTATCTCTTCGACCAGATATAACGATAGCATTAAGTAATAATCAGTCTAATATAAACGCGGTTGTAAACTTCCTTAAAATAAATAAATTAATTAGCCAAATATAGAAATACATAGTAGCATAATTTACTACAGGTTTTTCTCTATTTATCTATTTTGCCTTTCTTTCCGCTGTATTAACTACATTTCTTTTGAAAACTGACGATATGAATCTCAAGAAAATAAAATAAAGTCTAACAGGCGTTGATGACCCCAGAGGTTTTACGCCTTAAAGCCCCAAGAAACAAACAAACATCTCATTGTTGGTGGTCTGGCAGTGTCCAACCCTCAGTCAGCACAGCATGATTTTCCCCCTCCTTCATTTTTTACAGCTACCCAGTTTTCCTCCTATTCTGATTGTCTTTAATCTATCTACCTGTATTTTTTAATCTGATAACCTTTTTCGTTTGGAGGATCCAGTCTTCCAGTGTAACTTTATTCAATTTAATATCCTCTATTCCATCTTCCAGGTTCTAGCTAAATGGTCTGCTCTTTTGTTGCCTGTAATGACACAGTGGGTAAATCCCCACTAAAATAAAATCCTTTCCAAATACGTTGAATCCAAATCGCCACACAGAGGTGCCTTTGGCAGGGTGGTGGGGGGGGGGGGTATGCATTCCTTATCGTACCTTACTTCCTAGATATCAACTTCACAACTTTCCTTATAGCTAACCATTTGATTTGCGTAAGTGCTGAATGTCTCTGTATTGTCATTATTTTAATATTAAACAATGAACAATGGAGCTTTAAATTTTTGTTAAAAAGCTGGTACTGAAGGTGTTTAGTAGTATCCAATATATTTTACTTGTATAATACTTTTTTGTATTTATCGTGCCCTTGGTAGGTCACATCAAAAAATATTTATTTTATTTTCTAATAGAACAGGGCAATGAATTTTAATGAAGTAAGGCTCTTAAACCTATAGAACAATAAGGAACAAATCAAAACATTATCTTGCGAAAAACGTCTGTATAAATGCTATAACTTTATATAATTGCTATATTTTATTTTCTTGTGGGCTTATATCACACCGGCAAATGTAAATAAAACCAGGAAGTTTTACGATTGCTCAATAACCAAGATCTATATCAATAATATTTATTTTATTTTTTATTTTTACCGTTTTTACCCCGTCCATCTCCCTCACCCCCTTCCCTATTTACTAGCACTTAATCGTCTTTTGTTTAGTAAATACCGCTTAAATGACGCTACTGGTTTAAACACTGGGCAACATGGCTAAATTAATTAAAAGAGCGCAGATTTCACTGATAGTAACGGTTAGCTACCTTATAAACTAGACAGAACAATCATTCCGCATATCGAGAAAAAAAATGTAAATATATATATATATATATATATATATATATATATATATATAAATCTCGTATCACGTTGTTTGTCTGGGGTTAAATCAGAAACTACTCAACCGATCCTTATAAACTTTGGCTCATGGTGTGTAGTTTTGTCGAACTTAAAAGATAGGATAGTTTTATCTCTATTAGTGGCCTCAATATTTCTTATATTGCAAATTAAATGCTTATTATACTACAATACAATTGAGTGTGATTATTTGTAAGTTCTACAAATTTCCAACAGATGGCGGTGTAAGACACAGAACTTATGTGTCGCATTTTCACATATGGGGAAAATATCGAAGCTATTTGTTTTAGCAAAAGACAGGTTAACCAAAATCATTGTGCACCTATTAGCAATGCAATAAATATAAGTTGTAAATTCTAATAATAAAAAATTACTATTATAAAAAATTGCAAATAAATGTTGTCTATCTCATTCATAAAATTAAATGTTTATGTCTTTATAGGTAGTACTGTATGAACATGATGCTTAATGGTTGGAGGTCCCTCCCGCTCCGTGCTCGCTTTTCATAAACTGTTTCAGGTTGAGTCTACTGATACGATATCTCATATCGTCATGTCTTATCTTCTGAATTTAAGCAAATGATTAATTTGGTAGGTACATTTTTGTTAATGTACCACTAGCATAACAATGTCTATCGTGAGTGTACTAAACCCTATTCCAATTATATTGTTTATTAGCTCTTTTTAAGCGGATATAACACGATCAATAGTATTGTCAATATCAGAATTGTCAATATATTGTAAATACTGTCGAGCTCAAAGAAATCGATGGTTGAAAAAACGTGAAGAATATTTTCATATGAGACTGCTGATGGAAATCAGATTGACAGATGCAGAAGATTTTCACAATTATTTCAGAATAATAGAATGAAGGAAAAGACGTTCATAGAATAATTAAAAATGGTGGAACCATACATGAGGAGGCAGAATACACACATGAGAGAACGCATCCCTATTAAAGACAGATTAGCTTTAACCCAAAGGTACTTAGCTACAGGTAGAAATTGTGAAGATTTGAAATTCTCTGTCATGATGTCACCTGCAACTTTTTTTTTTTTTTTCGGTATCCCTACCTGGCCATGTGTGGCATAAGGGGGATTACTCTAGAGGTGTAACCAACCTATTCTAACCATGGTGGGAGGGTCGAGATTTATTCCGTGGGGCCTCCACGAAATAAAGTCAACCCTCCCAGGGCGGATTCGAACCGCCGCCGCACAGTGGTCCAAAATGACCAATTTAGGGACAAAACCCTTAACAGGTCACAAATGGCGATTAAATGTATACATTCCATGGTTTTTCGGGTCGCTGAATTGATTTATGCCACTTTCAAAGCTGTAATATATCATTTTAAGGGCTACAGGATAAAAAGATATGCATTTTTAAAAATAAAATTTTGATTCATCTTGGATCGTAATAAATAATATAGAAACCAACACCTTTGTTTTTTAGGGTTTTGTCCCTATCCGCACCACTGAGCGCCGTTCGGCTCGAGCGTGCAACAGCGGGTCGCGCTCCTACACGCTCGGCTATCCCGGCCCATGTCACCTGCAACTATCAGCGAACCTATAATTGAAACGTGTGAAATTCTTGCTTACATCCTACGGAACTACATGAAAATAAGTGTTTTAAATAGTTTTCCAAATATTATATCAGTATGGTATAGTACAGAACCTCTTCACTAGATATAATAATAGTTGCAAGCAGGCCGTCCCGACCGCGAGAAGTCAAGATGCGCTCCCTCCCATCATAAATAATATAATTCCCCTAAAATATACATTACCTATCGTCCTTATACACAAATTTGTCATCTTATTTCATTCAACATATTGACATGTTTTTTTCCCTCAAATTTATGACAGTAAAATTATAACAATTATACACACATTACATGTATATGAAACAGTTAAGAAGGTTGGCATGATCAAAGTTCCAATATTTTAATCAAATAAATTCGGAACAAATATGAAAGCATCTTAACTAAACACTGATTTTCAAAGAACACTTTCAAAACTACTACAAATATTTAACTAACAAATTAAAAAGACATCTTAACATTTACAAATTTTATAAATATCCTGAGATCAACATACATGCTCGGAAACAACCTCGGAATTCGAATATCAAGTGGATAATTAGCACTAAAATAAATATTAAGGCCGGAAAAATCTTCGATAGGCACTGTTCCCTGTGTTTACAGGCACATCTGACATACCAAAGTGATTTATTACATTCAATACAAGTAAATTTAGAAATCCTTTGAAAATTCAGTACAAGTATTAGAAAAAGCCATTCAATTTTTAAGTTCGGCTTTCAATTACTGTTCCGAATATAATTCCATTACTTAACTGACTTTGTGGCCATTGGCTCATCAGGCAGATGATCAAATTCATCAATCGTTAACGCCCAAGCTTAAGCCTAACCGAATGCAGTATCAAATGACCCGATTTAGGGCAAATTGGGGGGATTATAAACGCGCTTGATCTGGTCAATCGAACAGGCCAATTGCCAATGATACATCGGAGGCAACGTTCATCAGAGCATGGTAGATGAGTCACGCCTAGTTGGACATTGGGCCAAATTCGACGAAAAGCAAATTGAAACGTTCCTCAGCAGCTTGGAGATCACGTTAATCTCTTCTATGAACGGTTTATGTCTGAGCAAAGGGAGAAAGATATGTATATGTAGTTGAAAAGACCTTTTTACGGAAACGGGAAATAATACTTCAAGGATAATATAGAGATATTAGATTAAGAGGCATTTTATTAAATACCAACAAAGAAAATTCTCTTCGCCGAAAAAAAAAATGTAAAAAGAAGTATGAAGTTAGTAGATGTGAAAATCTTTCTACCACTTTATGGACGAATTTCCTTCGACTGAAGGAAGAGCTTAAACTGGATGTTTTAGCGCTATAAATGAACATGATTCCGAGTCTTGAATAAGATAATATTAAGTTGCATATTAATATTTAATTAAATCTATAAGCCCTTACTTTACGAGTTGGCGAAGAGCCATTTCATCCGCCTCAAATCTCTCAGTACCAACAGTTTTAAATAATTTTTGTAAGTATATTAGTATTCAGATAAGCGGTGTCTGTTTTTTTTCGGTCGGCTTTAGACCTAGTGAGATCTTTGGCCGTGCAATGTAATCACAGAAGTATAAATTTCTTGCGAGAGCTCAGAATGCCTCAAAGGGGTAAGCCCAATTCCACTTATGCTGCAAACCGTGGTCTTCCTGGTGATACTGCTAGTGTCTTCATGGTGATACTGCTAATAGCTCCATAACACATCCCATTACGGTCGATTTGGCACACTACAAATGGCCTCTGTTCTCTCTTTCCACAGTGACAAATTGGTCTGGATCCTTGGATTATGGGAGTTGAGAGTCAGCAGGATCCAGGTAAAGAAATATTGACAGCAAACACATAATGGATTGAACCTCTTGGGGGCAACTAACATCATGGAAAACCCGATCACGATTGGATGGTAGCATAGTGGTTGGAAAACGTTTCAATCGAATGGACTATTTTTCGGGTTGACTTTATTAACTGTATCGAGGATCAAATATTAGGGATACAACCTGAATTATCAGTATCGATTACAGATTTATTTTCGAAAAAACAAAGTACTCATTGCAAAAAAGAAAACATGATAAACATGAAGAAAATAAAATAGTTAATTCGCAAAATAGGATCCTCACCGTGTGGCAGGATGTTCAAGCCCAGCTTAAACAGCCATTAAATTATTATAGCCTTTATTCTTTAAGAACTATATCACATTATCATCATTCCACCTATTTAATTTCACTTTTTTATTTATTTGTGATTGAACCACCCCTGAACCAGTCTTAGTTCATCGAAATACCATTTTTTGATTCTCTTTGGAATATCCAAGGGGGCCCCTGTTTCCCCACTCCGGGTCAGTCTGTCACTGAACATGCAACAGTATACATACCTATTCAGCGGTGAAGTGTGGGAAAAAATATTTTAATGTGTTGTCTGAACCACCCAGATTCACATTTTATTAGTGGAGTGACTATCATCATTGTATTTATTTCTGTCAGTGTAACCAGCAAATTTTTGCAAGCAATTGTGACATTTATGATAAAGTTTAGACTAAATAGTGGTAAAAGCATGAATGGAGCAGTAGAAAATATTTTCTCTCGAGAGAGGGCTGATTTATAAGGTGGGAGTGAAAAGAAATTAAAATCTAATTTTAGCGAAATAAAAGTTCTTGGGACTTCATTCATTTAAAAAAAAAAACATATCCTTTAATATCTACCTTTGATTAAATGTTACTCCTCTTTCTGCTCTATTTTATAACCAAAAAGCTTTTAGGAATATTAAATTAGTGAAGGTTTGTTGAATCCAATGTTTTTTGTTTTATTTTTTATATCCTCTTTGCAAATATGAAGCTTTTAAGCTTACACTTTTGATAACAGTTATCCTTGTATGTCAAAGTTAATTTTTGTAACTAACAATGTCGCGTTCCTTAATAAAAGATATATTTTACTTTATTTAGTGAGAACCACTAAAAGATAGCAAGGCGAATAATATTAGTGTTCTTCTAAACACTCCTGGAGTGTCCAGTGTTCTACTCCTCCGACCATTTCTCCCCCACCCCCCCCCCCCCCCACGCCTACCCAACTCCTTTCTTTTCCACAACAATGACCCCCACTTATTAAATTTGGGTACTTGTGGATCTTCGTCAACCCCCGACTGCTGCCTTTGATGATGTTTATAACCTGACACAACACACTGATAAAGTCTAGAATGTTTTTGACGGGAATCCAAATAAATAAGGACCTTTTGATTAAAAAATAAAAAAGCTTATTATTTTTTGAATAAATGTTTATTGAATAAATATTAATGAAAATAAAAATTTGAGCCATTTGTCGAGAAATTCGCGTCGTATAATGTGGCCCCAATCTCCAATGAAATGAACCAGTGCGGGTTTGTTTATTCTTTTTAGGTGATCGTAGCAAACTGTAACTCAAAGCTGAGATCTATTAAATCCAATATGGGTACTTTTTAACTGAAAAGGATGAGATGGGGGTTCTTATTTTTAGGCCTAGTGAGAGACAGTTGATTTTTCCATTTAAACAAAATCAAAGGTACTTAATAGAAAAACAAAAACAGAACGTTCTAGAAACGTTTTCTTGCCATTCAAGAGGATTGGCTATTTTTTTGCCACCAGATCAATTTTGCTGAATTTTTTTTGTCACATTGTGGCCATATGCATACATTAAATACACAAAACACACACACACAGAACATTTCTCGGGACTTGGTTATATGGACTAAGGAGACCTCAAACCGTCTATTTCCGATGAAAACCGGAAGTCGAAATTTTTCATAATCGTACTATAATAAATAAATAATACTTTCCATTAATGTATATTTCATACATAGGTAGTTGATAGAAAAAAACAGTGTATGGAAATACAAAAGAAAGAAGGGAAAAATAAATAAAAAAGGAAAAAAAATCCATGCAAATGCATTCATACCTATTTTGTCCCTCTATGTATCTGTATAATCTCTCATTTCTGGCAATCAGTTCTGGATTCAACTTTAAATTTATGAGGCTAAATAAAAAAAAAAAAAAATATATATATATATATATATATAATACATTTTTATCTATAGGTATCTTGAATGTATGCCCATGAAGTGTTTTATATAATATTATTTTTGATTGACTGTTTTGTTTTCTATCATTAGGTTGGTTTTCCTGGCGATAAATAATTATTTTAACTAATCTTAAATTATAAGGGCAATGTTTTATAAATGTTTGCTGCTGGTAATCCAGGATTTCCAGGAGAAGCCTCTAGAAACGTAAGACAAGGGCTAGAAGGTGAAGCCAAGAGGGCGGAAGTGGGGAAGCAGCAACCCCCTTCGCTATAAAAGCTCACACTGCTTGTTTCCTTCCGGCTCAGTGATTTGGTTTTCATAGCCGTGCACCGGGGTTCCAAGCTGTTTAAGTGAAAACGAGAGTGTATTCATTCACAACTACAAGCTAGGGATCTCAACCTAGGTTTCTCCGAACCCGATTTTTCAAACCCAGAACCCAGGTAATTTTTTTATTTAATCTCTGGGGATTAGATATTTGGTCCAGTTCGAAAAACTCGTGTACTGTCTCATAAAGTCAATATTTAAGGGTAACATCTGATAAATTTTGAAATTAATGATAGTTACAATTACAAAAAAAAAAAAAAAAAAAATCATTTTTTAAAATATTAACATCTTAAGATTTTTGCAGAAACCATTAGATTTTTCAATTTTCAATTCAAAGGTGCCGGTAGGATATGTTCTATTACTATACTGTGTTTATGGAAGTTATTTATTTTAGTTTTTTGATTGATTTTGTTACTCTAAAGACAAAAAGTAAGTATCCTTGTTATTTTAATTTTATCTATTTAGTTAAGTATTCATTGTTTGATTAATATTAATAATATTTACATAAGTCTAGCTAGCGCTTAAGTCTGCTATAAACACCGAAGCGTACGGTTGGTTTTGAGTCACTGTTTTTTATTGGTATTATTATTTTAGTTCTTTATTATAGACTCCTGGAACCAACCGAAAGAAACGGAAGAACCCATGATTAAAATGCTAAAACTAATCACTACCCAAAATCCGGAATTTAAAATAATTCTCAAAATCGAAAACCCTAGTGCAGGCACAGCTATTAGAAAACCTTATTTAAGATAATGGATGTTTGGTCGAATATAAAGCCATTTCGTTTTTCTATATTTTATTTTTATTTTTAGGATTCCATTACCTTAGTCTTAGCGAATTCAATATCGGAAATATATGTCTAATCTTTAACCCTTGCGCAAATTATTCGTATATAATGTAGCTTCATAACCAAATTTGAGTAAAAGTGGACACATTGTTTTTAAGTGTTTGGTATACCATTTTATTCCTGTTGGAAACTCGATACAATAGTAATAAAAACAATTACTGACTTCTTTAGTGAATATAATAAACGAACTAATGAGAACAAAATTTAACGATTCCCTGTGCAAAGGCCACCAAATTCTCCCTTATTTATTAAAAAGTCATTATATCAACATTTCGACGTTATTTTGCAATTTTTATGCACCATATTCCCAATTAATCGCATATGTTTGAGCTGGATCTTGGATCTGATAGTATCACTACCTATTGGAATTTATTTGCAAATAAAGTTATTATATTTACAGATTTGGTTGTTTTAGAGGTATCCGCTCAAATAAAGTCTTATATTCACCCCTTTTTACATTCAATTACATATATATACATATATGTAACATATAGTAAGGGAAAGTATTGCGATAGTGAAAAGTTTCGACTTCCCGTTTTTTTTTATAAGGGAATTCCTGGAGAAGTAAGCCGATGTTCACAGTCATGGCTCAACTATTAGTTTTTATGATAACGTAAATAATAATAATGAATCGGCTTGCAGAAAAAAAATTGAGGACTCTTATATAATTTAACTGGTTGTGTGAATTTACCCAATGCCATGAAATAAAAAATATATATATATACTTAGCGATTGTTTAAGTGTGAATTCCACACAGGAAATAACATGGTTAGGAGAGAAGAATCCATATTTCAATATCAATTCGATATTTATAAATATAGTGAATTCAAATTAGGATACTATCTACAATATTTGTAGATGTTATTCTACATACACAATATTATTATTATGCATGTTATTATCCATGACACAAAAACTTTATGACATAAATGCTTGTGTAGCCCTATCTCCAAAAAATATTTCTTTTTATACAAAGAGATAAACCTAAAACTGTTTGTTTGTACTCTGGAACCTGGATCATTGAAAGCGACAACCCAGCAGAGACAATTAATCAGAGAATGTTCTGAATTACTAGAGAGTTTGCTAGCTGCTTTATATCTGCGCCTCACTGTACTGAGTTATTCCACTTTGCGTCGTAAATATCCTATAAACACATTTATCATACATTTTTTAAGTCTTCCATGTAGGGTTCTTGAATAATTGTTATTAATTAATACTTGTTATTCCAACATTTTTTTATTATATATATATATATATATATATATATATATATATATATATATATATACATATCTTATTTGCCTATAGATTTATATTCAATATTTGATTTTCGTTTTTGCACTTGTCTTATTTTTGTAAAATAGAAAATGCTTACTGTTCAGCGACTTTATTCTTGACATGCTAATAAGCCAAGGTGTTACAGTCATAACTCAGTCGAGATATTCCAAGTTGCAGTCTCTTCAAAGATATTGCTCTCTGCATCTCTTACGACGTTGGAGTTGATGACTTTGCCCGGGCTTTCCTCTGGGTGCATATAGATAGAGTTCAACCTAATTCAATCTTCGGTATTAGAATAAGAAATCAGAATATAGAATGATGACGAATGGTAAAAAATACCGGTCAATAAAGTATTTAAAATCGACAATTCCATGTCAAAAATCATTTCCAATCGGAATCATTCCGATAGTGCTTCTTTTTTATATGCCATAAATATACTACTAAATTAAACTAAAAATTTAATTTGAACGCATGAATAAGAAGCGATGAAATTTAAAGAATATTTTTTCTTTAAATGTTTATAACATGTAAAGGTATTGTGGAATTTGCAGTATATAATCGGTTTTAGTACACTCATGGATACAGAAGTAACAGTAGGTAATTATACAAATACGATGTGATAAAGATAATTATACAAATGTGATAAAGATTATAATAATTGTTTGTTAATAAAATGAATAAGACACATGGACCAATTTTTAAGACTATTGGTAACCACTTAAAAGAAAATATTTTCCCTACTGAATATAGTATTGTTCCATGGATATAATCAATGTGGTTCAGGTTAGAGAGAAAACCAGTATAGATTTCCTTAAATGTATATAAAAAAGTTGATGTGGGCTGAACCGCAGGGAAAATCAAATCAACTTCTGTATCCTGAATGTTTGGTTGATTAAAAATTAATAGGAATGGTTGATTTTTAACTAAAAATAATTTTGAAAAACTTTCTCTTAATTAAATCCGTGTATCATGTATTTCCGTGGTAACAACACAATTTGTTTTATGTTACTTGAGTTACATCTTAATGAACCCTTTTCACATTGCTATTGACATCAGAAAGCAATTGAAAGTATTTATCATAGTGTAAACTTTAATTCAATAAAAAGTGAACATGGTGTTGTTTTTACCTCCAGGGTGCAGATATGTTTAAATGAAACTCAGGTGCAAGTATTACAGCTAAAATTTCTAATTAATTATAGAGAAATCCATACTTTACATTATTTCACGCTTCTGGAATAGAAAAAGGAAAGACAAAAACACGAAAACAGAATTGAAGAATAGCGGATATCTGACGATGACAACTGACTAAGTCACATCAATAATTCAAACACATCCAGGTTACACCACTTGACAAACAGCAGTGGGTGGCACTTAGCTATCGAAGAGTCCTCCTATATATCCCAACTTCTGTTTGATCTTTTCCGATACGTCATCCTCTATTGGGCCAAAATTTATGATAATTTATTCAATTTTGTCATTAAATTATTTAATAATTTTATGTGAATTAATATTCGACAGCAAATTAATTAATTGAATTTCATCTTTTTTCAACAACAATTCAACAAATAAAATTATGTTTCATTTTTATTAATATAATATGAATAACAGTCGATTGGTCAAAAATCAACATAGGCTTCAGGGAAAATGCTGAACAGTGGGTATGTAGTAAATTGAAACATGATCTAAATTTTTCTAAATATACAATTAAAACCATGCTAAATTAGAAGTTTAAAGCATTAAACGGGTGATTTAAGAACAGTGGTTTAAGAACTTATAATAATCGGTTCCGTCGAGGACGGATAAGCCGGAGTCTACTGTAGTCAAAATATGTATAAATAAAATCTATTTATATTGATTCGTTAGATCGGTGTGGAACAAAGTGTGTTTTATCAATTTATCGTTTTTATATCAGGAATTTTAGTAAATTAAAGGATCGAAATGAGAAAAATGAATTTCAATGGTTTCTAAGCGAGCTTTATGACCCATAAACGTTCCACGTTATTGGGCTAGGCGTTTAAAATCTCTGTAACATTTTGTTTTTAAGAAAAGACATGGATTAGGCCTCTCAGCTTCACGAGGCTACTTATTGTTGCTTTTCCATGGATAGAAACTTATTTCATATATTTCATATAAACACTTAAAGGACTATCTTCCCCTCCATTGTCTGAAAGGTAAACGTGAAAACCACCTTATGTGCTTTTTTAGAAAAAACAAACTAAGGTTGATAAAGTGGGCGCTTTAATGGTATGGATGCTAATGATTTTTATTTTTCACTTATTAAGGTTTTATATTTTCCACGAATAAAAGAGAAAGAGACTGTGCCTTCTTTCACACCAAGGAGCTCATTTATTTGCTTTATTGAAATTTAACCTGTTTCGTTAATGCTTCAATTATTTAAATTATGTCATAAGGAAGGTTAGTTAAAATCAAAATGTAGAAAGATTAAGTTCCAGGGACTTAGTGATTTTATATACAGCAGGAAGATTACTGGAAACTGTTTTGAAGAGAAGAACGTCAGAAAATGTAGTCCTTCCTTTAATATTAAACATTGCTGTAGAAAAATATTAATGCCCGGGAGGTTGGGGGGGGGGTGAATAGAAACAAAAAACGTTTATTTCGTAGTTATGTTAAACCTACCAGTAAAATCTTATACAAATCATAGTTAGCTATTAAAAAAATAAATAAAATGACGGTTACTATTTAATAATTCGCTCTTATAGATGTAAGCTGCATATTGTGGTAATGCATTGTTGTGATAAGAGTTAATTAAGCATACCATCAAACACTAACTTTCCCACTAATTTACCTACAATTGTTTTAAACATATATTTAAAATAAAGTTAAACAAATATTTAAAAATAATTATAAAATAAGAGCGAACTATGTTACTCGTAGTCAATGGTGTAGGAGTTATTACTTATAACATTAATAAAATATTACAATTAATATGAAAATTGTCTCATGGGGCAATAACGATTCAGTAGCGTACCTAACTGTGTCAAGATATTATATGCATTTCTTCTTCAGGGTTATTTTTCAACTGCCAAGCTTTCACCCATCTTGCTGTGGGCTTCTTCAGGGCCAATACAAGAATTTATTCAAAGCAAGGTGGGTGAAAGCTTGGCAGTTATACAGCCGTTAAATAGTCAAGCCCTGAAGAAGAAATGCTTATAATGGATTCAGATCAAGAAAGCCTAAAACAACATTTATGCCAAGATAGTTTCACGATTCAACCACTTACAGCACTTAAGATAGTCAATTCAAAATTTATTCCTTATAAATCTGCCGAGGAACTTCTGAAGGTAGAATACATTTTCGGAACTTTCGAGGAAATAAATTTCCAAGTCCAGTCCTCTTTTTTGGTGGGGAGGGGGCAAACTGCTGGTAACAAATCGAAAGTTGGAATGGAGAACATGTAGATATAATAGTAGTAGATAGAAAAAGAGGAGTCCAGCGCCCCCGACTAGCAACCTTACAATAACCTCCCTCCTAGGTGAAGGTTATGTTACTACTCCCGCCTAACAATAACCTCCCACCTAGGTGAAGGACCTACTCCCGCCTTGCTCGACCTACCTTACGTAATTCCGTGACCTTATCCTTGGACAGAGCGGAGTACACTCCCAGACATTAAGGATGGACTGTGAATATCGGTTTAGGTGAAGGACCTACCCCCGCCTTGCTCGACCTACCTTACGTAATTGCGTGACCTTGTCCTCGGACAGAGCGATAGATCTGACTATCCCCCATTACGATGTTATTTTAGTATAGATGTTTGTACTGTTGCCAGAAAAACAAAAGAAAAGTAGCGGAAAACATCCATTAACTTGGCGAAAACTTGGCTCTTATAAAAAGTGGCTTAAGCCTAATGGAGCAGGGGCTGTCCCAGGGAGATCTGTCCCCTCAGAAAATTCTAAATAAAAAATTATTAGTTGAATAAATTTATACTTCTAGTTATTACAAAATGTCTAATCGGTATAGTAATGTTTATTTATATGAATTAATAAGTTTCCTTCCTTTTTATTGTAGATAAAAAATTCTCCTTATGTTTGCCTTACATCTTCACCGAAAATTTTTTCCGGGACCGCGTCTATAATAGTGGAAATAAATTTAAAACCATACTAGATTTACATTCTATGATAAATCCTTCCAATTACCAACAGCAATAACAATGTGGAAAACTTTCATTAAGCTGTCTCTGTAAGTAACAAAAAAGAAATTTTAAAATGTATTTACCCTGGTATTTAAAGCCAAAGTGTTAAATTTAATCCATCCAGAAAATTATTCCTAGCTTTTAAAATATTTAATGTTTTCACGTAATATTTCATATAATATCTCGATTTGGTCCCTGGCATGTATCATAAGCGATTCTTTTACACGAACCAACCAATATTAGTAGATAATGCCTTGCCCACTGCATTAAATTATTATTCTAAATCATTGTAAATTTTTTAAGTAAAACTATCAAATAAATAAAATTATGACCAGAAGACTGTAATAATTATTCATATGATTCGACCAAGATACCTTGTGAACATGGTATAGGTCTTATTGTTAGTTGAAAAACATTAGGCGAGTACGGAGCAATTTAGCCAGAAGGGAACTACAGAATACCGATTTCAACTCCAATTTCCGCTCAGAAACCCATTATATACTGTTCAGAAATGAAAACTCGTGAGTTCTACGTATGCCCTATTAAATTTATCCACTTTCGTAGTAGATAGAAAAAGAGGAGTCCAGCGCCCCCGACTAGCAACCTTACAATAACCTCCCTCCTAGGTGAAGGTTATGTTACTACTCCCGCCTAACAATAACCTCCCACCTAGGTGAAGGACCTACTCCCGCCTTGCTCGACCTACCTTACGTAATTCCGTGACCTTATCCTTGGACAGAGCGGAGTACACTCCCAGACATTAAGGATGGACTGTGAATATCGGTTTAGGTGAAGGACCTACCCCCGCCTTGCTCGACCTACCTTACGTAATTGCGTGACCTTGTCCTCGGACAGAGCGATAGATCTGACTATCCCCCATTACGATGTTATTTTAGTATAGATGTTTGTACTGTTGCCAGAAAAACAAAAGAAAAGTAGCGGAAAACATCCATTAACTTGGCGAAAACTTGGCTCTTATAAAAAGTGGCTTAAGCCTAATGGAGCAGGGGCTGTCCCAGGGAGATCTGTCCCCTCAGAAAATTCTAAATAAAAAATTATTAGTTGAATAAATTTATACTTCTAGTTATTACAAAATGTCTAATCGGTATAGTAATGTTTATTTATATGAATTAATAAGTTTCCTTCCTTTTTATTGTAGATAAAAAATTCTCCTTATGTTTGCCTTACATCTTCACCGAAAATTTTTTCCGGGACCGCGTCTATAATAGTGGAAATAAATTTAAAACCATACTAGATTTACATTCTATGATAAATCCTTCCAATTACCAACAGCAATAACAATGTGGAAAACTTTCATTAAGCTGTCTCTGTAAGTAACAAAAAAGAAATTTTAAAATGTATTTACCCTGGTATTTAAAGCCAAAGTGTTAAATTTAATCCATCCAGAAAATTATTCCTAGCTTTTAAAATATTTAATGTTTTCACGTAATATTTCATATAATATCTCGATTTGGTCCCTGGCATGTATCATAAGCGATTCTTTTACACGAACCAACCAATATTAGTAGATAATGCCTTGCCCACTGCATTAAATTATTATTCTAAATCATTGTAAATTTTTTAAGTAAAACTATCAAATAAATAAAATTATGACCAGAAGACTGTAATAATTATTCATATGATTCGACCAAGATACCTTGTGAACATGGTATAGGTCTTATTGTTAGTTGAAAAACATTAGGCGAGTACGGAGCAATTTAGCCAGAAGGGAACTACAGAATACCGATTTCAACTCCAATTTCCGCTCAGAAACCCATTATATACTGTTCAGAAATGAAAACTCGTGAGTTCTACGTATGCCCTATTAAATTTATCCACTTTCGTAGTAGATAGAAAAAGAGGAGTCCAGCGCCCCCGACTAGCAACCTTACAATAACCTCCCTCCTAGGTGAAGGTTATGTTACTACTCCCGCCTAACAATAACCTCCCACCTAGGTGAAGGACCTACTCCCGCCTTGCTCGACCTACCTTACGTAATTCCGTGACCTTATCCTTGGACAGAGCGGAGTACACTCCCAGACATTAAGGATGGACTGTGAATATCGGTTTAGGTGAAGGACCTACCCCCGCCTTGCTCGACCTACCTTACGTAATTGCGTGACCTTGTCCTCGGACAGAGCGATAGATCTGACTATCCCCCATTACGTGTCTATCTCCTCCTGAGCCAGTCATTTCTTATCAGTCAGCTGTTGGCCGGCGATAAAACGTCATCATCCATTCATTGTCCGCGTCTTTCTCGCTACCTGTGACTTTGTTTACGTTTGTTGACCTACGGGCTGGCGGTTCAGATTCCTTCGGGGGCAGAGGCCTTCTATTATAATTTATGTTATTGACTAATTAAAAAAAAGTTCGGGTTCCGGCCGAGATCTCCGGCGATCGCCCTTCCTGAAGGGTCACACGAAGGATCTTAGACCGTACTAACAATGGATATAAGATATAGATATCAAAATTTGAGGGGTTCACTTTATATATAATGGTATAGTGGAAACCTGGTTAACGATGTGGCTAAAGAATTTCACTCCACCACCGGCGATAAAAATAACAATGGAATGATAAAAAATAAGGGGAGAATGTCAATGTTTTTAGAAATGAGCCTATATCTTCTCTAGAAAACTGTATAAAGCATAAAATAATAATCTTTTATTTAGAAAACCTGCGGTGTAAATACCCTTTGGTACCTTTTAAAATGGCAATTATTATGATATATATATATATATATATATATATATATATATATATATATATATATATATACATCTTTAAAAAAAATTGAATGATATTATTTTGTTAAGGTTATGATGTTATTGACTATTAAAAGCCTGCGTTGAATTGCTTGAAAAATAAATGTGTTTTTTTTCTTTTTTTTTTTTTTTAACCGATGACCTTGACTCACGCCGGTATCAACTTGATAATAGCGCTTCCTCTATTACCTCTATAATATGCTTGTAGGAATTAAAATGTAACAACAAATCACAGTGAAATATAATCTTTTATTTTTCTTCAAATCATCTTTACAAAAGAAGTAATCCGTTTCAAATATACATTTCATAATAGTACAATATGATTTTACATACATGTAATATAATCTAGACATTATTCAATCAGCACTTTACTTATAATAGGTGTAATAACACTTAAATTTATACAATCATCATAAAAAATTATAGTAAATTTGGTTTTTATTTGTATACATTTCACAGAAAAGTATTTTATTCAATTGAAACATTGTATCAGAAGATTATAACATTGTTCTATTTAACTAAAGTATTATTTTGTCTATAGTGACCGATTGCTCGAGTCCTTATACCGTCATCTAATATTATTCGTTTGTCATCATGAGGTGATAGTGAAAGTTTATTTACAAGCAAGGTTGTTACATGATGGTGTTTCGATCTTATGAACCCCATAGAGTGCCGGAAAGTTTTATTCTCAATTAAAGATGTCATATAGTGCTCGAACGTGATTGCACTTGTCAGAATAGAGGACTTTACGCCTTTTGCTTTTTTACGTTCAAATCCATCTATTTTAAGAGCATACATTTTAGCTCTTAGCCCTATAAATTCGCTGATTATCTTCCCCTTGGCCTCGTCTTTAAATTTTCCCACCACTTTTGCATTATGATTAGAATAGCAGGGATGTTCTTCGGGATAGTCTGATGTATCTAAATATTCTAGCATTTCTTTAAAATCGTTAAAAATGTCATCCGTATTTATATAATAAATAAATGCATCTGTATCAACATACCCTAATAATAATCTTTCCGGTCCATATTTTGGGAGCATTACATCATAATGATAATGGTACATAGTCACTTTGGACAAGTCGAGCACACTTAAGCCAATGTAGAGAGGTTTATCAAGTTTTATCTTATTTTTAGCCATGTGAACAGCAACCAAATTTTTATTGTAAATGGTTCGGTCCAGAAATTCGGGTTTAGCAATAACTTTTTCGATTTTCTTAGGATCAGAAATAAGTTTCATATTAATCCTTGCCCGTACGTTTTCCATTGTCTTACCAAATACGCTATTATTATAAAGTTTGTATAAATCTTTTTCAAAATCATTTGCAGCTGATGGACGCAATTTTGTATTATGATCGATATAAGGTTTCAACCATTTTGATTGTCGGAATTTTAAAGCTCTATGAATCTTTTTTAAGACTAGTCCATGTTCGAGAGCTTGCTTTAGAGTAATGTAATGGACTACGTAATTGTTTCTACTATTTAAATGTGGCACCAGCTTTACTACTTTATTTATTTCAATATTTTCTGGTAGGAATGGTAGGTTGTTATGTAAATCATGAATATCGGAAGGATAATCAACATCAACTTCTAGTATATACCCCTCATCATCATCAGCAGAGAGTCTTTTCAAATCAATTTCTTCAGGTTTAACCCATTCAAAACCGGCATAGGGCAGCGGTTGATTCATAGCATGACCGTATAAGTTATTGCAATCTTGATATGTTATAAAAGATGTTTTTAACTCGGGGTCATAATTAGGTAAGTATTTATTATTAGCTTGCATGTAGCGATGGGAAACTTGACATATTCCACCCCTTATCCCTTTTTCTATCATCAATATTTGATCATAATCCTGTAAAAGATCCAGCCTTACACCTGTGAATCGTAACATTGCATCCCATGAAAGGCCAGGAAGTGTAAAATAGTTACACGGATCTAATTTATGTGTCTTCATCGTGATATTTCTAAAACTCTCAAAAACATCTGCTAAAAGCAGAACATCTGTTAATAAATAGTGATCGAGGTATTCCCCTAACGTCTTGAAACCGAATGTTGACCAAACCTGTAATGCGTGGGAATAATCTTCCTTAGTTCTATGTGAATCTGTAAGCTTGTTATAAAATTCAGTCATTGGGGGTAATTTATCTTCTTCTAATATTGTCTGAGATGTGATGTAATCGTAGGGGCATACGCCCTTACGTGTCAGGAGAGGTAAGTGCTCAGGACCGAAGAATTTTGATATTTCCTTAAATTCGGGCATGTTCTTTACTAGAGTCTCCAAGCTGCTAGACATAAACCTAAACGTGTCCAGGAAGCGTAATTGTAAGTTGTGTGTCACAACCTTGCTGAAAGAAATGTATTTTTCTTGATTATTGGGAATAACCCTTATTTCTTTGTCATCATAACCAAGCTCCCTAACGATAAAGTGGCTGTCATAGCCGCTAAGGTTATGTAATAAAACTGGTAGAAATGTGGGAACTTGATATCTTAAATTGCAGCTTTGATGCGCTGCACCACGGAACTGTCCAGATATGTGGCAGTGATCACGCACCTTGACATCTCCATCAGTAAATTTGTTTTCACATAGGTAGCAAATATTCGATTTTTTAAAACGATTTTCATCTTCTTCAGTCAATTTAATCATAGGTTTGTTTTTACTGTAAATTTCTGAAACTTTTTCACCAATATTTCTTAAATACCCCATCAAATGCTTAGCAGCATCGCTTCCTCTATACAAATATGGTTGCGTAGGTAAGTCGCTCGGAATACTTGCTACTTCATCAGACATCTTCAAATAGCAACAGAAACTAATCGGTTCATGGAGTTGATAATTATTTGAAAACGACGTTTCCGGGTTTGGTTGACAAGTTTGAATCGGCGTTAGTATACTCTCGATATCACAATAAACCACATAAGGTACTCTCATAGACCTTTCAACATGTTCAAATTCTACAAAGGGCTTTTTTAATGGGAGGTCGATACGGGCAGGCTTATTATTATTGCAGTACAGTTTATGTTGTTGAAGTTTTTCATCAGCTGTCATACCGCATTGCGAGTCAAAATGAGTCATACACCGTTTGCAAATTAGGATACGTCGTTTGCCCTTAGTTTTCTGTCTGCGTACCAATTTTTCAAAATTTTTTACATAAACATAATGAGTATTTCCATTATTTTCAAGCAGCAGGAGATCTCGATGGTCTTCTTTCTCTTCTTCGATTACTTTTAAGGGGGATATTGTTCCGTCTGATTCAACTCCAAAAACGTTTATAGATATGTTATTCAATCTCTCAAATATTTGTATTTCATTGAGAGGAGTTGGAAAATTTATACAGGAAAAGTCGTACCTATCTTTTAAGTTATAGTACTTTGACACTCTTTGAGGATCTTTCGCAACAAATTTGGAAAGAATGCTATACATAAAACATTTTGTATCAGTATTTTCAACATTTATGCACGCGCCTTTTCTCTTTATTTTATCATACAGCTCAATGTAACTACTTCCTCTTAGCGGGGTATATTTATTAATTTTTAGTCTCAACCCGTCCACAGCTTTCAATTTCCAACCACTCTTCTTATGTTGTGTCTCCCCAAGCTCTCGATCCAATTTATCAAACATTTTATCAACAATGATATCGAGGTTTGATTCTTTAAAAACAGCCTCATTCTTTGTCTTAAAAGTTACGTCCATCTCATCACCGGCCATATTTATCATTACACAGTCAATACTCATATTAAATTTAATTGATCTATATTCTAACACACTCTTTTCTAATAGTAATATTATTTTATCTTTGACGGAGCTACAAAATCGATTTAAGTCGTATGTGTCATTACACCTTATGAAGTAAGACTTAAGCCTATTCTGAAATGCTGATTCATATTCGTTGATATAATTTTCATCAGGTTTCATTGCAAGAAGCTGTCGAGTTTCCGGTTCCCTACGAGATTTCTTTGAGGGAGGTGCACCACAGTATAACTCATGTCGATGCAGATTGTGCTCATTGTAGAAGGAAGCTCCACAATTGTTACAGAGCCCCGCACTTTTACACGTTTTTTCATGTCGTCTCTTTTTATCTCCTCTGGAGAAAGTCTTATTACATTTGTTGCAATTCATAGTAGACCTAAAAATAAAAAAAAATAAGAGGAAAACGCTACTATTAATAATAAGTAGATACAATAAAGCATACCTACTTGAAAATAAATTGAAGAAACATTTATTACTTATTTTATTTATTTTCTAAATGTTATAACTATTATAGCTAATTTATATGTAACAATAAAAGACTCAGAACGATAAATCATACTATACTAAAGCCTCAAAATTAAATTAGTAAAATTTCAAATCTAACTTCAGTCTGAAGCAGGTTCTTATTAACTATATGTTTTGCATAGACTTGTATTTTTAATTTTCTAATTTGGGGAGATATATGATTGAGAGCACGTACTAAAATCTACCATATAATAGGAAAATACTAATAGGAAAGAATATCACTACATCACATACCTTTTTATTTTTTATTTTTATTTTTAAATTATTATTCTTTCAGACACTTTGACTAACCAATCAGATGTTTTCACTTCATTGACTAATGAGCAAATGAGGTTTTCAGGATCTCTTAGCAGCTTATATACCTTTTTTCCTAACTGCTCGTGTATTATCGGCTATTTTCGTTTTGTCTTCGGTTTTTTTTTTTTTTTTTTTTTTTTTTTTTTTTTTTTTTTTTTTTTTTTTTTTTTTTTTTTTTCGGCTTTTTGGTTTTCACTCCAATGACTAATGAGAAAAATTATGTTTTTTTTTTTTTCAGGATCTGTTAGCGGGTTATAAAACACATAATATTAACAGTGATTTGCTAGTCCAAAAAATTAAGAAGTTACGTAATACTTGATAACATTTTGACTAACATTAAAAGAAATCTCAGGTTGTGGTATAAAAGAACAAATTTAAAAAAAAAAAAAAAAAAAAAAAAAAAAACATTAGCTATATATAAAAAAGACCTCCTAAAATTAACTTAAATTCCTCCGTCATACATTATACAAACAGTAGCATTACATAAGAAAGAGACTCCCTTAGGCCCCCTCAAACCCTTAATTAAACCCACGACAGGCGAGTTGCCGCCCAACCATCCGCATGGTCCCTCGTTTATATACACGTTTTCAGGGACTGGAGGGGATACATCGCGGTGGGCCAAGAGATGAACAAGACCAAATTTGAATGACATTTTTTAGTCAATTAGAAGCGAAGATACTGAAAAAGAAACAATTTTTAACACAATTTTTATATCTTCAAGCATGCTTTACGTATGAGGGGGAAAACCGTCCATCTCGCAGGTGCTACATCAATATAACAAATTTCTATGCGATATAATGGCCCACTGATGACATAACCACACATTCTATTTTCTAAGTAAAACCCTCTACAAATCATACCAAAAATTTAATTTTATTATAAGTTTTATAGTAACGAAGTAGCTTATCATGATAATCACATGAATAGGAGTGGGACTTTGATAAAAACCAAAAATGAAGTAATAGATGTAACCCCATAATATTCGAATCACAACCAAAGCAAGGAACAACAATTGTTGCAAAGACCTTGATAGAAATTGGTTATATAAATTTTGTTGATTCTACACATAATAACGAAATGTACCTAATTTCGTTCAGTAATATTTACATTATCTAGTAGTGTTACGTGTTCTAGTACGTTGTTATAAAATGGTTGTTGTATCGTATGAACGTTATGTTTATAAATGTTTTTAGATTCTGGGAAACAATCCGTTTTACTTATATTTGCTAAATCTACCTTAAGGTAAAAATACAGTATTATCCTTAAAAATCTACAATTTTTGATATATTTATGGTTATATATTGATTCAAGTAGTCATTATATCTTATATTATTCTTAAAACTAAGTTTACTTTTACAATTTAAACCATGTCCATTGGTTATGAATTTACTGATGGAGATGTCAAGGTGCGTGATCACTGCCACATATCTGGACAGTTCCGTGGTGCAGCGCATCAAAGCTGCAATTTAAGATATCAAGTTCCCACATTTCTACCAGTTTTATTACATAACCTTAGCGGCTATGACAGCCACTTTATCGTTAGGGAGCTTGGTTATGATGACAAAGAAATAAGGGTTATTCCCAATAATCAAGAAAAATACATTTCTTTCAGCAAGGTTGTGACACACAACTTACAATTACGCTTCCTGGACACGTTTAGGTTTATGTCTAGCAGCTTGGAGACTCTAGTAAAGAACATGCCCGAATTTAAGGAAATATCAAAATTCTTCGGTCCTGAGCACTTACCTCTCCTGACACGTAAGGGCGTATGCCCCTACGATTACATCACATCTCAGACAATATTAGAAGAAGATAAATTACCCCCAATGACTGAATTTTATAACAAGCTTACAGATTCACATAGAACTAAGGAAGATTATTCCCACGCATTACAGGTTTGGTCAACATTCGGTTTCAAGACGTTAGGGGAATACCTCGATCACTATTTATTAACAGATGTTCTGCTTTTAGCAGATGTTTTTGAGAGTTTTAGAAATATCACGATGAAGACACATAAATTAGATCCGTGTAACTATTTTACACTTCCTGGCCTTTCATGGGATGCAATGTTACGATTCACAGGTGTAAGGCTGGATCTTTTACAGGATTATGATCAAATATTGATGATAGAAAAAGGGATAAGGGGTGGAATATGTCAAGTTTCCCATCGCTACATGCAAGCTAATAATAAATACTTACCTAATTATGACCCCGAGTTAAAAACATCTTTTATAACATATCAAGATTGCAATAACTTATACGGTCATGCTATGAATCAACCGCTGCCCTATGCCGGTTTTGAATGGGTTAAACCTGAAGAAATTGATTTGAAAAGACTCTCTGCTGATGATGATGAGGGGTATATACTAGAAGTTGATGTTGATTATCCTTCCGATATTCATGATTTACATAACAACCTACCATTCCTACCAGAAAATATTGAAATAAATAAAGTAGTAAAGCTGGTGCCACATTTAAATAGTAGAAACAATTACGTAGTCCATTACATTACTCTAAAGCAAGCTCTCGAACATGGACTAGTCTTAAAAAAGATTCATAGAGCTTTAAAATTCCGACAATCAAAATGGTTGAAACCTTATATCGATCATAATACAAAATTGCGTCCATCAGCTGCAAATGATTTTGAAAAAGATTTATACAAACTTTATAATAATAGCGTATTTGGTAAGACAATGGAAAACGTACGGGCAAGGATTAATATGAAACTTATTTCTGATCCTAAGAAAATCGAAAAAGTTATTGCTAAACCCGAATTTCTGGACCGAACCATTTACAATAAAAATTTGGTTGCTGTTCACATGGCTAAAAATAAGATAAAACTTGATAAACCTCTCTACATTGGCTTAAGTGTGCTCGACTTGTCCAAAGTGACTATGTACCATTATCATTATGATGTAATGCTCCCAAAATATGGACCGGAAAGATTATTATTAGGGTATGTTGATACAGATGCATTTATTTATTATATAAATACGGATGACATTTTTAACGATTTTAAAGAAATGCTAGAATATTTAGATACATCAGACTATCCCGAAGAACATCCCTGCTATTCTAATCATAATGCAAAAGTGGTGGGAAAATTTAAAGACGAGGCCAAGGGGAAGATAATCAGCGAATTTATAGGGCTAAGAGCTAAAATGTATGCTCTTAAAATAGATGGATTTGAACGTAAAAAAGCAAAAGGCGTAAAGTCCTCTATTCTGACAAGTGCAATCACGTTCGAGCACTATATGACATCTTTAATTGAGAATAAAACTTTCCGGCACTCTATGGGGTTCATAAGATCGAAACACCATCATGTAACAACCTTGCTTGTAAATAAACTTTCACTATCACCTCATGATGACAAACGAATAATATTAGATGACGGTATAAGGACTCGAGCAATCGGTCACTATAGACAAAATAATACTTTAGTTAAATAGAACAATGTTATAAACTTCTGATACAATGTTTCAATTGAATAAAATACTTTTCTGTGAAATGTATACAAATAAAAACCAAATTTACTATAATTTTTTATGATGATTGTATAAATTTAAGTGTTATTACACCTATTATAAGTAAAGTGCTGATTGAATAATGTCTAGATTATATTACATGTATGTAAAATCATATTGTACTATTATGAAATGTATATTTGAAACGGATTACTTCTTTTGTAAAGATGATTTGAAGAAAAATAAAAGATTATATTTCACTGTGATTTGTTGTTACATTTTAATTCCTACAAGCATATTATAGAGGTAATAGAGGAAGCGCTATTATCAAGTTGATACCGGCGTGAGTCAAGGTCATCGGTTAAAAAAAAAAAAAAAGAAAAAAAACACATTTATTTTTCAAGCAATTCAACGCAGGCTTTTAATAGTCAATAACATCATAACCTTAACAAAATAATATCATTCAATTTTTTTTAAAGATGTATATATATATATATATATATATATATATATATATATATATATATATCATAATAATTGCCATTTTAAAAGGTACCAAAGGGTATTTACACCGCAGGTTTTCTAAATAAAAGATTATTATTTTATGCTTTATACAGTTTTCTAGAGAAGATATAGGCTCATTTCTAAAAACATTGACATTCTCCCCTTATTTTTTATCATTCCATTGTTATTTTTATCGCCGGTGGTGGAGTGAAATTCTTTAGCCACATCGTTAACCAGGTTTCCACTATACCATTATATATAAAGTGAACCCCTCAAATTTTGATATCTATATCTTATATCCATTGTTAGTACGGTCTAAGATCCTTCGTGTGACCCTTCAGGAAGGGCGATCGCCGGAGATCTCGGCCGGAACCCGAACTTTTTTTTAATTAGTCAATAACATAAATTATAATAGAAGGCCTCTGCCCCCGAAGGAATCTGAACCGCCAGCCCGTAGGTCAACAAACGTAAACAAAGTCACAGGTAGCGAGAAAGACGCGGACAATGAATGGATGATGACGTTTTATCGCCGGCCAACAGCTGACTGATAAGAAATGACTGGCTCAGGAGGAGATAGACACGTAATGGGGGATAGTCAGATCTATCGCTCTGTCCGAGGACAAGGTCACGCAATTACGTAAGGTAGGTCGAGCAAGGCGGGGGTAGGTCCTTCACCTAAACCGATATTCACAGTCCATCCTTAATGTCTGGGAGTGTACTCCGCTCTGTCCAAGGATAAGGTCACGGAATTACGTAAGGTAGGTCGAGCAAGGCGGGAGTAGGTCCTTCACCTAGGTGGGAGGTTATTGTTAGGCGGGAGTAGTAACATAACCTTCACCTAGGAGGGAGGTTATTGTAAGGTTGCTAGTCGGGGGCGCTGGACTCCTCTTTTTCTATCTACTACGAAAGTGGATAAATTTAATAGGGCATACGTAGAACTCACGAGTTTTCATTTCTGAACAGTATATAATGGGTTTCTGAGCGGAAATTGGAGTTGAAATCGGTATTCTGTAGTTCCCTTCTGGCTAAATTGCTCCGTACTCGCCTAATGTTTTTCAACTAACAATAAGACCTATACCATGTTCACAAGGTATCTTGGTCGAATCATATGAATAATTATTACAGTCTTCTGGTCATAATTTTATTTATTTGATAGTTTTACTTAAAAAATTTACAATGATTTAGAATAATAATTTAATGCAGTGGGCAAGGCATTATCTACTAATATTGGTTGGTTCGTGTAAAAGAATCGCTTATGATACATGCCAGGGACCAAATCGAGATATTATATGAAATATTACGTGAAAACATTAAATATTTTAAAAGCTAGGAATAATTTTCTGGATGGATTAAATTTAACACTTTGGCTTTAAATACCAGGGTAAATACATTTTAAAATTTCTTTTTTGTTACTTACAGAGACAGCTTAATGAAAGTTTTCCACATTGTTATTGCTGTTGGTAATTGGAAGGATTTATCATAGAATGTAAATCTAGTATGGTTTTAAATTTATTTCCACTATTATAGACGCGGTCCCGGAAAAAATTTTCGGTGAAGATGTAAGGCAAACATAAGGAGAATTTTTTATCTACAATAAAAAGGAAGGAAACTTATTAATTCATATAAATAAACATTACTATACCGATTAGACATTTTGTAATAACTAGAAGTATAAATTTATTCAACTAATAATTTTTTATTTAGAATTTTCTGAGGGGACAGATCTCCCTGGGACAGCCCCTGCTCCATTAGGCTTAAGCCACTTTTTATAAGAGCCAAGTTTTCGCCAAGTTAATGGATGTTTTCCGCTACTTTTCTTTTGTTTTTCTGGCAACAGTACAAACATCTATACTAAAATAACATCTTTGGGAGAGGGAATGTGGCTTGGTACAAATAAAAATATGATTAGTCTTGCTTTAAATTAGGGCTTGATTTCAATGAAATGGTAATAAACATATAAAAAATATAGAATAAATTATATACAATATTAGAAATATATATCTTGTGGAAATGAAGAATAGAGGTGCTTACAGCGATAGTATTATTTCTCACCGTTATTAAACCAATTTAGAAGTGTCAAGGCGAGATATGTTTTCAAGAACATATTGCTCACTATTATTTCTATTTATATCCTTATTTCTAGGTGAAAAAATAAATTTGTACGGAAATATGAATAATTTTTTATTGTATGAAGCATTCAGAATACTATATATGTTCTGATCGTTTCTTATTAGAACTTTTACGTTGTAATTCAAAAGTATTATTACATCAGATATCCCTATCCTATGAAAATTGAAATCAAACATTATTTTAAAAATCGTTAATTCAGAAAATCGAAATAACGGAATAATGAGACAACATTTATGAAATAAAGTACCCCTTCCTTGTACTCAATTTTGACGAAATCTTTGCTGTCACATCGCGACTACACCTGATATCAGCTTCCTCCGAAAAATCCTTTCTGAGTTCACGATCGCAATACTTTCCCTACATCTTTAAGTGTGTTTCCCCTACTATATGTAAGTGAACATTTTTATTTATAGGCAAGTGAAAGTAAAAATATATAAAACACATTTAAGTAATAATATACAAAGATTGTTTTCCTACATTAGAAATCAAACTAAGATTGAATGTTTATAGATTTCTATGATAGTGAAATTTCGGAAAAATTTATTATATTTGGATAATGTAGATAAAATTATATATCACAACAGGACACCTAGGGGAGTAGGTTATTGTTGGCTTGCAGAGAAAAAAGATCCTTCAATAACGGAATTTATTTTCCTCTTTGCGTATTTCTCTTGGGATATTCTGGGCCTACCGCTACTATTGTCATTTATTCTTATTTTTATACCCCTATCCTTTACGGTATACAATATTTAAGGCGTCAAGAATCATTTTCTACATTTTAAATCGTGCTAAAATGTTATATTAAAAGTTATTAAACTCTAAGAAAATATAATTTTTAAAATTTACTCTTCATTTATTTTATTTATAATTTTACAGCCCTGATGATGCCCGAAGTGGCGAAAATTTGGCTTATGTATATGTGAATTTGAGGCCCCTTTTTTTCTATCTCATTTTATTGTTTAAATGCATTTAAATTAAAAAAATTAATCAACTACTAATTATTGCAATATAGTGCTATAGTAGATAGAATTCAGAAGGTATGAATTTTCCACTTCATAAGGCACTCACAACAGGCAACTAATTGAAATAAGCCACATAATAAGAAATAATTGGCGGGAGTAACTATGACTCTCTTAAGAAATAATTGACAAATGCTCTTGCCCTATATTTTTTTCTTTGTTTCCTTTTTCATAAAGCTGTCTAACTCCTTTGATACCTATTGGTGTTGGCGATATAAAAAATGTCAAAAAGAAAGTTGTTGAAAATGTTTAAAAGTATTAAATAACTATTTCATTATTCTTTTCCTGTACCGCAGGATCAAATTTACTCACATAAAATAAATCATAGATTCCCCAAAAGACTAAATAGAAATTTTTTATTACACACATGGTCGACCATTAAAAAAAATATGTATACAAAAAATTGAATGAGAAAAAAATTACCTTCCTTTTTTGTATTCTTATAAATAATCATAAACCGTTTTTTTTTTTTTTTTCTGTCCTTACTGTACCAACAACATTTACTGCGGGAACGGCAGTGATGAGTTAAGATATCATGCTTATTTTTCCTTGATGCAACTCGATAGAATTATTTAGAGCTGACCATATTCCTCTAGAAAGATATGAAATGTAGAGTAAGGGAAAGTATTTCGATCGTGAAAAATTTGGACTTCGGGTTTTCTACGGGAATACACGTTTTGGGGTCCGCTGAGTCGAAATAACTAACAAGGGGACCACGTCACGTTTCCCTCTCCGATTTTGATGAAATTTTTTTTGGTGATTCTACATCGAAAATAAGTCGATATGTGTCCGGCCGTTCCATTGAATGGGCCATCTGGACTGAGAAATTAAATATTCTAGGTCCAAAAATCGTTAAAATTGGCTTTCACAAAACAGGCATTGTTCCATTCTACCTGAACCAATTTTAATGAAACTTTCATGGATTCTTCTACTTAAAAATATATTAGACATGTGTATCATATATTGAATGTATGACATGTGTATCCCTATACCTAGGGGAGTAGGTTATTGTTGGCTTGCAGAGAAAAAAGATCCTTCAATAACGGAATTTATTTTCCTCTTTGCGTATTTCTCTTGGGATATTCTGGGCCTACCGCTACTATTGTCATTTATTCTTATTTTTATACCCCTATCCTTTACGGTATACAATATTTAAGGCGTCAAGAATCATTTTCTACATTTTAAATCGTGCTAAAATGTTATATTAAAAGTTATTAAACTCTAAGAAAATATAATTTTTAAAATTTACTCTTCATTTATTTTATTTATAATTTTACAGCCCTGATGATGCCCGAAGTGGCGAAAATTTGGCTTATGTATATGTGAATTTGAGGCCCCTTTTTTTCTATCTCATTTTATTGTTTAAATGCATTTAAATTAAAAAAATTAATCAACTACTAATTATTGCAATATAGTGCTATAGTAGATAGAATTCAGAAGGTATGAATTTTCCACTTCATAAGGCACTCACAACAGGCAACTAATTGAAATAAGCCACATAATAAGAAATAATTGGCGGGAGTAACTATGACTCTCTTAAGAAATAATTGACAAATGCTCTTGCCCTATATTTTTTTCTTTGTTTCCTTTTTCATAAAGCTGTCTAACTCCTTTGATACCTATTGGTGTTGGCGATATAAAAAATGTCAAAAAGAAAGTTGTTGAAAATGTTTAAAAGTATTAAATAACTATTTCATTATTCTTTTCCTGTACCGCAGGATCAAATTTACTCACATAAAATAAATCATAGATTCCCCAAAAGACTAAATAGAAATTTTTTATTACACACATGGTCGACCATTAAAAAAAATATGTATACAAAAAATTGAATGAGAAAAAAATTACCTTCCTTTTTTGTATTCTTATAAATAATCATAAACCGTTTTTTTTTTTTTTTCTGTCCTTACTGTACCAACAACATTTACTGCGGGAACGGCAGTGATGAGTTAAGATATCATGCTTATTTTTCCTTGATGCAACTCGATAGAATTATTTAGAGCTGACCATATTCCTCTAGAAAGATATGAAATGTAGAGTAAGGGAAAGTATTTCGATCGTGAAAAATTTGGACTTCGGGTTTTCTACGGGAATACACGTTTTGGGGTCCGCTGAGTCGAAATAACTAACAAGGGGACCACGTCACGTTTCCCTCTCCGATTTTGATGAAATTTTTTTTGGTGATTCTACATCGAAAATAAGTCGATATGTGTCCGGCCGTTCCATTGAATGGGCCATCTGGACTGAGAAATTAAATATTCTAGGTCCAAAAATCGTTAAAATTGGCTTTCACAAAACAGGCATTGTTCCATTCTACCTGAACCAATTTTAATGAAACTTTCATGGATTCTTCTACTTAAAAATATATTAGACATGTGTATCGGGATTTGTCACAATTCACCCTAGTAAGGCCAGAGCGTCGCATCAACACAATTTACTAACGCAAGCCTCAACAAGCCTCAACTTTGACGTGATTCTCTGGCCTTACTAGGGTGAATTGCGACAAATCCCCATACACGTTTCTAATATATTTTCAAGTAGAAGAATCCCTGAAAGTTTCATTAAAATTGGTTCAGGTAGAATGGATTTGATTGGATTTGTGATTTTCATAATAACGGCTCTAACGATTTCAATTAGACTCTTTATCGAGTATTGTTTATATCAGGCAGGTTTTCTCATCTTAGAAATGATCTGATGGGGCTTAAATGGCGAAGAAAAATATTCTTCTTATAATGTAACTTTGATGTTGTTTATATGGGAAACTTAACTGTCTCCCATCATGCCTAGTAATAAGAAATGGCTAAATATGAAATAATTTGATAAACATAAACAGGAGAAATAAAGAGAAGTGTTTCCACAAGATGTAAATTTCAATTTCCGTTAATGAGTGCATTAATTTATATGTATAATTATCGTTGGAAAGCTGAAAATCTCAAAAAGTATAATATGTAAATTATGAATTCGCAAAATTTATATATTACCAATAATATAAAAATTCACTTTAAGCACTTAAAATACTTTGATAACTCTTTCGCATGGACAGTACTTTACTAACAACACATTTTAACCAGTAAGGCATAATCTGCATGCGAAAGAGTTATGTACGTGTTTGAGTACCTTGGAAATATCTATTAACTGAATACATTTATTTCCATGGTAACTGTTTTAAGTTTTCAGAAAAACTAAATATAGAAATAAAATTAGACGACATGATGCATTGTAACATTGCCAAAGATAAAAATAAATACTATTATGCCAGTCAATATTAATTCTCAGAAACTGGTTTTGAGAGTTTGGAGATTTAGTTTGTTGAAATAAATATAAATAAACTAGATACTTAAATAAGTTTTTAATCGGAAAATTGCGATTCAGATGACCACCCCTTTTGGAAAACATCTTCATGGTTCAGTTACGATAATAAAACCATTGAAACCAGTTAATCTGGAATTTCATTAAACATGAGGAAAAAGGAAAAAAAAAATTATCTCAATTCATTTAATCAGGGCGACCATTAAATCTCAACACTCTTAATTCAATACTTTATTTCAGCAGACGTTTCGGCCATCATTAGTGCTGAAAATGTGATTGACAATCGTTATTTTTAAGTAAAATTTTTTTTTAAAAATCTCCAAAATCCGTGGTTTATCATAAAAATGGTTAAAAAATATAGGTATTTACTACCCTAGTCCCTGTTAAAGGTTGTAAATACCTATATTTTTTAACCATTTGACAAATCACAGATTGTGGAGATTTTTTAAAACAATTTTTGACTTAAAAAATAACGATTCTCAATCACATTTTCAACACTGATGATGGACGAACGGCCGAAACGTCTGCTGAAATAAAGTATTGAATTAAGAGTGTTGAGATTTAATGGTCGCCCTGATCCTTAATTTAAATCAATTGAAGAGTCTCAAGAATAGGAGTGTTAAATTAATAATTGATTATTACTCAAATTTAATGCGGGACAATTAGGCTGTCATTATTTAATAAAAAATAATTTGTTTCAGTTATTGCATCGATAATCGATTTACTTCTTCATTGTATTATCAACCTTATTATAATTTTAAATATTTGACTTTATGATCAGCTTCCGCAACTTAAACTTTTAAAACACAATGAATCCCTGTCATTGTCAAAAGTTTCGGAGCAATTCGGCATTGTCGGCTGCAAGTAGAAGAAACAATTCCAAACAGAGCTCGGCATAATGGAGTACAAGAAATTAACTTTATAAATAGGACCAAGGAGGTGGGAGGAGGGAGTAAAATGAGAAAATGGAATGGAATCTTAATTAATGGAACGTCACTTTCAGAAGCTTCTAGTCGAGGAAGACTGATTTCTATTCTGTCATTTGGAGGTTACTTAAAAAAAATTCCATCTTGCTGTATTATTTATTTTTGTCTTTTCTTTTTACATTAGTTTGATTAATTTTAAGTAAAATTGTTTATTTATGATAATACTAAGCTACATAAATTCTATTTTTAGAATATATTTCCTTCATTACATTCTTAGGAAGTGTTTTTATATAGTCAGTGGTGTTGCCATGCCATTCCATCCAGATTCCATAACTTCATAGGGACTGGGTATGTCATAGAAGGTTCACCCGATCGGGTCGAATTATAGAATCAGCCCCCTATAGTTCCCATTATCTCCTTTCCATACCCGCCTAGATCCTTATTACTGAGTTACATCATCCCAATCATTCTAGTAGTAAGAAAAAAACTGAATAAGATATTTATTCCAAAGAGTTTTATAATTAAACAAGATAAAATATTTGTTAATAGCGGGTTTTGTAAATAGAAATAGCTCTACTGATTTATCCCATACTCCAATATTTAAGATTTTAGTAAACTATTATCTAATAGCTATCTACCATTAATTAATTTATTCAGTCACTCATCTCTTATATTATTTTTCATTATTCTTTTCGAACGCCATAATAGTTTATCAATATCATTTGTATATATCAATATTCACACTCGTAAATATGATTTATCTCAAAGTGCATGTTTTCATTAATACTTAGAGCAAGCAAGGCTGTTTTCCTGACTAATGCCAATGATGTTCAAAAACCTCTCCAGCCCCAGGAGATTATGGTTTATTTCCTTCCTTTTGATGTTTTTTTTTTTTGGAAGTCAATGTAATCTTATAAATACTGGCTTTAATTAGTACATATATTATTGAAAAGATCTGGTCCACATCCAGGACCTTTTATGAATCCTGTCAAGTACAAACAGATTTTTTGTTTTGCGATTGGACAAAGTTTCTGGTACGGCAATACTTTATATCATATGAGAGGATATGATCATTCTTCGGTAGTTCTTGCACCCCAATATGTCTCCCTTCTTATGAGTGGGACACATTACGGTCTTGTCTTGCGATATCTTCACTTCGCTATATGTCCATTACTAGATTATACAATTTTTTTCTAATTTCTCTCCGCCATATTTTAAGAGTCTCCGTGAATACTATCTTCTCCTGGTGACTAATTATTGCTATGTTGGATTATTTCTTCTTGAACATCCTCAAAATCGCATGGGTTTAGGTCCGCTTTCGGGACATCTTGCTCATGGTCAGACAAGAGTACCTTATTTTCATTTAAAAGTATTCTCTTCATCACTCCAGAACTATTCTTTTATTATTAACCAGTGCGTCGGCATCTCCACAAGTTTGTTTGTTGTTTACCATAATTTGTTCATGAACTACATTCCGCTTGGCATTATGCCACAGATAAACTTCATTGTTTTATTAAAGCTTCTAAGCTTGACCTCGTTTCGATCTAGTCTTCTTTTTCGTTGATAAGATCTTTTTTGGATTCTGAGTTTCATGCGGTAATGTTTTTCTTACTTGCAACATCAGCCAGTAGGTGGAATTCTTGTTTGTCGCTTGTTTGCATTCATCATCAAACCAAGTTGTTGGTTTCTTTGAAAGCTAAGAACACCACATTTTAGTTTGAGTGTGATTATAAAATTACCAGTTTCTCTTTTGATGCTAATTTGAATCATATTAGTTACATGAATTCCCTGAACCTGAAATTAATTTTGAAAGGACAGACATCTTATTCAAAAAGTTAAAAAGCCGTACATAAGAAAAAAATAACGAATTTATTTAAATGAATATTGAAGATTAAAAAGTGATATTATTATTAACTAAATAAAAACATAATTTCTAAGCTGTATTTGATGATGGTATAACCTTTCAAAGACCCGATTACCTTTGACCTTAGCCATGCCAGAGGGCAGCACCTGTAACCCTTTTCCGCCCTATCGCTGATTTTCTAATTTAAGTTTTGATCGGGTTTTCCAATGCTGTTAGTAAGGCAAACCCCCTGCTGCTTAAAAATCATTATTATCATGTAAATAATGAATAAAGTAAGTAATCATAATGTAGTTATAGTCATAATAATATAAAAATATTAATATCTATTAATTTAAATTTTATATATACGTACTTCATTTCTTTTGAACCACGTTTAAACCTAACTATAAAATAAAAAAAATTAAAGAGCAGTTTTCAATTATTTGGGAAAATGAGCACAAGGATAAGCAAAAACAACGATAATGAAACAACAACAAAGCATTAAATTTTTTTGGAAAATATTTTTTTTTTTTAGAGTGTCACCACCAGAAATTTTAATTAATATTTAATTAAATCATTTTTTCAATTATTAATCCTAAAATCTCTCTGTGTGTTCAAATACACACAACCTCTTTGAAGAGAAATATTTGTTTATGAAGGATATATCATATAAAATCATGACAACACTTTCGAATTCAGGCGATCACTAAATTAAAATTGTCTCTTACTGATTATTTAATTTAACCAACAACCAACATATTAGTAAAATAGCTGATGAACAAACTTCCGAATTTTTCTTCGTGTAAATTCAGGGGCTTGCTCCTATTATTATTATTAGTTATATACAAATGGTTTGCTCTTATAGCTCTGGCATACTATGAATTCATGATAGCTATAAATAAATTATAAATTAACTAAAAGTTTCGTAAATAAGAAAAAGCAGAGCTATTTTTAAGTCACACATAGCAAACGTTAAGGAAGTAAGAAGCCAGCTAGTTCTCTTGCCATCCATTTTCATCCCAACTTGTGCGATAAATCTCAATCGTTCAACCGTGATTTCTTTATCTTGTTTGATTGCACCTGAGATTTAAAGCTTCTTCAACTACTTTGTCTACTTAACATTGATAACTACCGGTTAATTCGAATTTTATCAAGTTGGCTTATTTTAAAGTACATAAAATATTGTTAGTGTTAATTTAAAGAAAAAAGAAAAATTTCAAAACCCGAATGCTAGGAACGAATGAATAAGTTTATAAAACTTTTTTATAAGTCGCATTCGATAATTTTTGTTCAAATAATCTTACTATCTCTCATTAAAAATCTTGATGGATAATCTTTAAGTCAATAAAACTATTTTTCTTTGACGTTTGAAATCAGTCAGTTTTACGTTAAAAAAAAAAGATAATAGGTTATAACTTGTAAGAATAAATGATTCATTTTTTCAATGAACGATAGTTACTTACTATCTGTAACTTCTAATATAAAATTTAAAGAAAAATCAAAAGAAAATATCCTAGTTGGATATATCCAGGGATACTTAGACAACCTATCCCAACGAGATCCCTTACCCCATTTTTGTTTCAGAAGGAGAGAAAAATTGCAGTAGCACCTAAACTCATACTCGCTAATAACACGAAAAGCCGTTAAATGTTACCCGATCTCAATTGAAAAGGACGGGTTTGTGATTCGTCATCCCTTTTAAGCAAGAGCAGCGAGCGAAAGTCGAAAGATGTGGCTAGTAACACAAAAAGTCTTAACAGATAGGAGTAATGATCCGCGATGACAGGGTAGGCTAAAATCGGCAATATAGATAGCAAATAGCAAATATAAATAGTAAAAGTCTACAACTATTTGTCGAACGAGGTCTATTTCCGCTTTCATAGTAAGCACTTTATGCCCGTTCGAAGGAAAATAGTTAGTTACTCACAATTAGATTGCTATCTAGTAAAATTGGAAATTAGACTGAAACGGACAAACATCTGACAGATTTAAGGTTTTTCACAAGATTTGCAACTTCCAAATCTTAGTTTATTCAATCCAAAATTCAAAACTAATAACACACGCTTCTTGGAAGTAAATAAATAAACCTGTACACGAAGACTTGCAAGAACTAACAATCGACCTAACCATAACTTGTACTAACCACAATTGCATAAAAACATAAATGGAATGGAAGCTGTACTGACCATTCGGCGGTGACTAAAAAGGAGCTCTAGGGGAGACCACCTTTCCCAGAATCGAATGGTTTGATCAAGCCCGGAAAGAAGTGAAGTTGAGCATTCATCCATAAAATTACAGAAACAAATTTATCAACGTATTGACTATTCTTCATAGCTAAAGGGTGTGGGTAAAGGCAAAAAAAAAAAAAAAAAAAAAATAAATGCTCAGTTCATATAACTATTTGTTATTAATATAGATATTATTGATATCAGAATATCAGATGGAGATATCTGTGGTGGAAATTTTATCTAATGCTGTTAGCACTTGTAAAAATAACTGCAAGTGAACTGCTTTAATCGAATATTGATTTCGAGATGTGTGGGCTTTGATGCGGGACTCACTGTCAGTTGACACCCGTGTGAAGTTTGTCAATCCTGCCCGCTATTGTTTTTTCGCTGCAGTGATGACACCTGCCGTTTCGCAGACACTTTCCAGTGAACTTTGTACTGATTTATCGACAGATTATGTGTCATGGTACTGTTAAAAAAACGTTTTATAAATTTAATAACGGTATATAATAAAGATATTAAACAAAAATAATTCAGATGGAATGTTGACAAATAAATGTTACTTGTTTAGGTATTGTAATCGGGTCAACGTTTTTAGAACCCTGTAGCACTGCTTTTCAAATCCTTGCATTTTGAAGAAGTATTGAAGTTACGGTTGCACACTTGGCTAAAAATCAACTGCTCAGGCCCTAAGCAGTTCTTCGAGTCCGTCGACCAACGGTTGTATCCATAAAAGGGCAAAATACTTAATGACACTTATGGTAACCAACAATATGTAAAGGCTCTTAGAATAGTGGTTCATAAACATTATGCTACTTTAAAGGAAGAGACCATCAATCTGACAGTTATAGAAGTCACCTTAAATATCTGCAAAAATGCAAAATCCATGATCCATCCTATTATAAAGTGTAAAGACAATCTATAAATTACGAGTTAGTTTTGATATATTATATATCCTTTATAGCGTGTTAGTCATTTCTGGTTTCTTAGTATCTGATACTACAACTCGTTCAGAACAACTGTCCAAACCATCTTCATAGGAAACTAAAACTACCTGATACTCTTAGTATGATCTCTAACTTTTACTTGTCAGCAGTCCAAACTCCATGTTAAGTAAAGCTCACCACATTTCCAGTATCTGTCTGTTTTTAAATGTTTCTGGAGTTCATTCCTATAACAAAATCGTATTTAATCCCCAATGGTTTTAATTTAATAACTAATTTTTTTAACAAATCTCGTTAGATACCATTAAATCCAGTTTTTGCCCCAAGTAGATATTGACAAAAAATAAATACATTATTTAATAATGAAACTGTTCGTGAGAATATAAACCTTTTGGCACATTTATTAAAAACAAAAGAAGTATTGAATTTTATCTAAGCAATATTATTGAACTTTTTTTTATTCTGAGCGTTCTATAAATAGCGTCATCGTCAGTTTCCACCGTTAAAAAATTCCATTGAGGGATAGAGGATACATTAGCTGTATAGATAGAGACCTTTTATAAAAAGGGCCGGAGCGGTGGGAGGCAGAGCGTAAGAAAGGGAGCGGATAGGACCTGCCCTAGGGCTGACCACATCATGAATTTTTAAATCTGCCCCTTCCAGGAAGAGAAGGCTACTGGGCTGTGGGACCAATCGCCCTTGTTTGGTCAGCGAGGAGAGCAGCGAATACAAGTCAAAGTATAAGGAAAAATGTATATATTTATATACCTGTGTGTTTGTGTGTTGTTTAATATGAGAGAAAATATGATAGTTATAAACGCAGCCATCCATGTCTATTTATTTTTTTTTTTTTAACGTGAAAATGAATCTGAAATAATAAAGTCTTCAAGGGTTAACATTTTAATATTAATTGATGCAGTAAAATATCAGTTAACGGACCCACAGGCTCCCTGAGATTACATATTCAACATGAGAGAGGAGGATATGGCGAGGGGGGGGGGGGGTTGCGGCCACAAACACGTATCGCCTCAATTGCTCCTTGTCTCTTTTTTGCCCTGCTGGATCCATTCGTTACCATAATAGTCGTTTAGGGCCCTGGAATATTCAGATATCGTTTGTTTATTCATTTGCCATCTACATGAGGACTAACATCGTCCACTAGACATGTTAATTATTATTTACAAAACCTAATTTCAGAATTAGCGACACATAAGGAGAATAGTAGATAACTATGTCAAAATCTCTTCTTGACATTTAACTTTCTTTTTCAGTTGCGTGCTGGATAAAAAAAAATATACTCATGTAGTATTATTCAATAAAGTTTGGATTCAATTGAAATCCCATGGTGTCTTCTTGAGACTTACTAAAAACATTTTTTTTTTTTTTTGGGAAAAATTAATTTCTAATCAGGTTGAAAAAATGAAGTAATTTTCCTTATAATTTTGTAATTATTGAAAGTTAAGTATAGTAATAGTCTGTCGAAAAAAAATATTTGATTTAAAACTGTAAAAAACATATGTTTCAAGGGGGCCGATAGTCCCTTATCAATATCCACTTTATTTTTTATATCATATTAGCATGATTTTATTTGTTTGTTTGTTTAACGTCCCTTCAAGCCATCAAGGCTAATCGGGCGATGCTACAATTCTAAAATTTATTTATCCAGGTATAATTAGGACAGGAGTCTTTAACGATTACCTGACATAGTACAGGCTCGGGACCTTCATTTTACGTCCTATCCGAAGGACGGCATAGCCAAGGATTTTTCCTCTCGTTTCAAAATCCTAGGGCAACCACGGGACGCGAACTCGCGACCTTTAGTATTGTAGGTTGCTATGATAACCACTACACAACAGGGCCCCGGTTTTAATTTACTATCCGAATTTTAATTTTACTTTATAAAAAATGAATTGCGTTTTTGTATTCTCCGCTCCTTCATTAACTGATGTTTTATTTTAGAAAACAAAAACATTTAACTATAAACTAATTAATGAGTATCTTTAATGTTGTAATGTAATGAAAGGTACTGCTATAGTTTAGTTTATTATATTACTTCTTTCATTGGTCAAAATTTATGTATGAATGCCGAAGATTTTTATTTGTGTTATGCGGTTGACCAGATGTATTTAACAATTTTTTTTCCTAGAATCCTTTCCAGCCGTAACCTTGCCAAAAGAGAATTTATGTCTACTTCGTCCAACACATACCATGCACAATAGTACATAACTTTACGTAATAAATAGAGAATTCTCTTTTTCGTATCTAACATGGAACAGTTTTATAGTTACAATTCAAAATAAACTTATGAAATTAATAAATTCCCTTTGTATACCGACAAGGGAGACTCGTGAATTTAAAAGCTCCATCCTGTACCTTGCAGTTGAAATCTTTATAACATTAGAAAGCAGGATAGGATCGCGAATTGACGGCGAATTTGATTAGTTTCTGGAAGGAGAAAAAAATTCTTGGCTATGCCATCCTTTGATGGTACGAAAAATGGAAGTCCCGACCCTGTATGATGTCATGCATGATGTCAGAACCCTATCCTAATTATACCTGGTTCGCCAAAATTTAGGATCCAGTGATGCATCCTCTGATTAGGGTCTGGCCACACATGTCCGCACCAGATCCGTACCGTAGCAATAATACAGGTTATGTTCAGAATATTTTTAATTTAACTTACATATTACCTTTAGTTATGCCTAAAGTGGCCTGTGTCTGACATGAGTGGCTTGAACTTTAGGCTTAACTAAAGGTAATATGTAAGTTAAATTAAAAATATTCTGAACATAACCTGTATTATTGCTACTGTGCGGATCCGGTGCGGACATGTGTGGCCAGACCTTTAATCATAGTAGCAGGAAGTTAGGTGTAATAAATAAACTAAGGAAGTTTTGAAAATATCTCCGATGAAGCCGCCTTTGCATTAGCCGAAATGAATCCAATAAGATAACAACATATTGAAATACTATTCAATAATGGAAATTAAACTTTAATTTATTTCAATCTTACTCGACTTTTAAACTCACTTCTTTACACTTTAATTCGATATTACGTTTGCCCTAATCAGTTATGAATATACTAATTTCAAACCTTATTCCTCAGGGATGTAAAATAGGAAAAAAAAAAGCTGGTACTACTTTTTTAATTCAAGTTTATATAATGCAGTATAGAAGTTGGTAACAATGGAATAGGGAGTTCAGCCTTGCGCCGAGCAAGGATCTTAATTGGTCCCTGGCTGTTCCCTCGGTTTTTTAATTTTTTTTTTTTTTTTGCTCCACAAAATAGGGAAAGTACACATTGAGTTAATTAACTAATGTCGGTTAAGTCAGGAAATGCCCGTTAATTAACACATTTTCATTTCTATAGCGCCGTCGGGAGGATGAAACTAATATTTTAAATTTATAATAGCAAAAATCCATTATCTCATTAAATTTTCCATTGAGGCACTCGACTTCCATGAAAATGAAAATTTTAATCTTTATAAAAATAGAAAGACCATTTATTTGTTGCATTTTGCCTCTTTCCTTAAGGGTCATTGGCTTTTTGTTTTATCAATGTTATATTTCCCGGTATAATCCGGCTTTTCTTACAAATTTTAAAAGACGTTTTTCTGTTATTTTAAAAAATAATTATTTATTTTATAATAATTAATTTAATAATTTTCTCTTGAGTACCACATTTATAATTTTAATTATTTTTTTTCGAAGAGAAAAAAATTAAAACGAGGCCATATTTAGTAGTAATTAAAAATGATAGATGTGGTTACTCACGAGAAAATAATTAAATTAATTATTGTTATTTCGTATAAAAATAGACGAAATGTCAATAGATTCTTCAATTTGGACGAATAGTCCACCACAAGTATGATTTTACAAAAAAATTGGATCGTTGGCGCGTTGGACGCGTCAAAATGGACCTCCCCGTAAGCTGGGGTTCTTCAAGGTAGTATCCCCCCCCCCCCTAACACTGTAACCCACCCTAACACTGTAATCACAAAATATATTGATGACACTTGTGTGCTACTTGTTAATCCATCCATTGCTTCTTAAAAATTGCAAACACACATCACAAGCGTTGAAAAACGGTGTCGAAAATTAATTCCAACAAATCCCAAACCAACGACCACCAGTCCTACAGTATCCATGAACAATTCTCCACTATCCTCTGCTAAAGAGATCCGCTCCTTAGGACTCCAACTGGACAAACTTTCAACTTGCGATCCTCATGAAAGATTGAAACGTCTGGAAACTGCTCGACGTTACCGTCTACTACATCTACTACTGAACAACGCTCAAAACATCCCCATGATTCTTTACTAAACAATCATTTATATAACAATGATAAGACCTATAAATAGCGAGCAATGGAGCTTGTTATAGTTATTCTGATCTGCTAAAGAAGGAGATCTTTTATCCAAAGCCTATTTAAACTCCTCCTCATGTTTATGGGGATGTCATATGTAGCCAAATTTCGTATAAGGAGGTTGATATGATAGTGTTAGTTTCAACTAAAACAACTTTTAACGTTTTCATTAAAATATGAAAACGTTTGTATAGGGTCTTGATGTGACAACATGTCGACTGTTGCCATGTGGAAGTCAGTACGTAAGGTTTAGGGTGGTGGAATGGTCGAGTGGGCTAAGCGAAAAGCTGAAAACATATGATTGGGATCCTGAAGATAGCCAGTTCAAAACCCGGAGCAAGTGGATATTTAAAAATAGTCGGCATTAATCCCTCACCCTTCCTCCTGGCCCGGGAAACCACTTATAGAGAGGAAAGGGAGGAACTAAATAATAAAAGTATGTAAGGTTTTATTATTCACGTACCAAGTTGTTTTTAAAATGAATCATAATATTTTTTTATTGAAAAGTTTGAAGTTTTTATAAATGCGTTTTTTTGCAATCCCATACATCTGTGAGCAGATGGAGATAGAGGTTTAAGTAAGTATTTATTTAGTTTTTAGTTTTGAGGATTTAGAAAAAGGTGGGTAAAGTAAATTCAGTCGTTTATATACTCCTCTGAGCCCTTCAAACCCTTACTTGTCCTATTTACAATTTTATACCGGATTTATACTCCCGATTGTTAGGTATTGGTTTCTTAGAAATAATAGTAGAAGAATGATATCGATTCAATGTTTTGTGAGTATTCGAATAAAGTTTTTTTCTAGAAATCTTGAACAGTTATTCCACAGTATTCAAATTATTATCAAAGGATTTTCGATGTGGCATCATTATAATTTTAGGACAAACAATAAAAAAAAATATATGTACACATGGATTTTACTTATAAAATTAACCATTATTTCTTATCACTTTTTTATAATGGTGCGGTATGGAGTTAAAAGTTTAAAAAGCTTTGTCATTTACCATACAGGTATCATAACCCATGGTGAATGTTTCCGCTACACAACTCAGCAGAGTGGATCCACCAAAAATAAAGGTATCGAGGGAAGCTGTAATGGAATTCCTGATAGAGCTGCCAAAACCTTCAGACCTGCCATTCGATCGGCTCCAAAATACCCCTAACCTCATAATAATTGTATACCTCCACGTATCTTCCTCGATACTACTGTAGTTATTTATTATTGCATTAATCGTCTATGTAATTACTTGATTATGCATGTAATATATATTTAATCGATGAAAAAATTCTATTTTCCACCCTGAAATGGCTAGTTAAGTATAATAAAATCTATTTTCCCTCATTTAATATTGATTAACCATTAACTCTCTCTGACTAGACCAAGACTCTATACATAGTATAATGCTATACTTTTTTTTTTTTTTAGGAAAAAGGATGAAAAAGGGGATTCAGGATGGGTGTATGGGCTAAGATAAGTCTTTTGGGCTTGCTGACTCTGAGCATTCATAATTAATGAACCACATGTCATTGTCCTTGAATCCGCACGAGCTGACCCCTTCGTTGCGAAGGACAATGTCAATTTGGAACCACTGTTATTGGTTATGTAGCTCAATAATTAATCAACTTGAATTACCTAAAATCACCCATTAAGAATTTAATGGACCATTTCCGGCAGATCTGGATACGTATTCAGCTTTAACAAAACCCCGGTCCATCTGAACCGAATTTTACTCATCCAACCTTTTACCTTCATTTTTTATAAGCTTCTTGTGTAGCAGTCTGTCAATTAGTCCTGCCAAAATACCTGTTTTCTGAGTATACAGTTAATTTTGATTTATAAATTTTCACTCGTGCTATCATAGAAAACGGGTGTTTTGTGCACACTAACTAGGACTAAAAAACACTCATTTCTTCAATACATCGGCCAATAAGAAAAATATGATTTTATTTTTGCACGGAATACATTTTAAATTTTGTTAGTTTTTTTACTATAGTTTGTAACAATATATTTAGCGTGAATGAGCCTGTACCAGAGCTCTAATAACAATGCCACCTTTTCTGGCAAGTTGTACTACTTTCTTACTATTTAAATAATTTTATTAGAAGAGAAATTAGTGAGCACGGCTGGGAATCGAACCCAGGTACTCTGCATCTCCGTCACAGCGTTCTTACCACTGAGCCAATCACTAAGAGTGCTCCGACGGAAATGAAGAGGACTGGGGTTCGATTCCCGTCCATGTTCAATCTTTTATCTTCTAATAAAAATTTTTACAAAATATAAATCAATTATTTAAAAATAATAAATGGCTAAAATCTTCATATATTTTATAATTAGTTATTATTTTACTACATAAAATCGAAACAAACCCATTATAGCGAAAAATCGTCTTTATCTCCAAGAATCTACTCTCAATAAATGGTTAAAAAAAAATAGAAAAAAACAACATTTATTAAAAACAAATGTATTAATCATAATTTATTAGTTAATTTGTTGTGTGTACTAGATGTACCCATCTGGCATAGCGTGTGAAACAGGAAGACTTGGGTTTCAACGTGTAAGGTTTTCTTATTAGGGAAGTTATCACGTAATACTTTTTCTAATTTGCTCTATATTGTTATATCTTTTAATTGAATATATTGTTTCTTCCTTCCTGAAAAAAAAATTATAATATATAATAATGAATATTTCAAAGGACTATTGAAAGGAGATAAAAATGAAAGGATCATTTTTTTCAAATAATTTATTACGAATGCCTTTCTGATTTTTTTAAATGGGTTATGTGTTCGAAACATTAAACAAATTGTTATGAAGATTCCTAATCTTAATCAAAATACTTTCTTTAAAACAGTCCCTTAGTACAATACTTAGTCTAAAATAAGGTGTGATTATTTATAACTAATGACCACGTTAGTGATGTTTATAGTCTAATTATAAAGAAGACTAATGAACAGCATGAAGATTAGTTTTACAAAGAGCAACTTGATATCATTTGAAAGCGTTATAAATGTTCAACATGCGCCATTGCTTAAAGAAAATAGAGGTAATAAATATGACTTAGTTCTCCTCCTCCTGCCTTTTACCATTACCTTAGATAGTACTGGAGCTTTGCCACGGCTGAGAAGGATATGGTGATAAATATGTTTGAAGACGTGGGGGAGTTAGGACAACGAACGACTTTACAATAAATATCATACAATAAAAATCGTAAAAATATAAAACTTATTAAATATAAGTGTAAAAAATAATTATAATATATATTCAGTTTTTAAATATATTATATATATGAAATTTTCTATTATGTATGCTGATGATCTTTTAGTACATCTATAAGTGTATATACACATTGCAAGTGTATATCTATTATTTCTAGTTCATTGCTTCTTATATATAGCCCGGAATCAAACTCCAGAAAGGCCGAGAGCATTCAAGTTACATCCAGAACATGTGATTACGTACTGATAGAGTTATGTGACGGTTCCAACAAAAATCTGAAACTCTTCGTTGTAACAGAAATAATCATCTGTTTTAGTTTCCACGTCCCAGTATAAACTTGTATTGAAAAATACAGAAGCCGTTTCGACATGGATATATAATCCTGTATGTATGGTTTAAATAACCATAGAATTAGAAACACCTCAAAAAATAAATTAATAAGAAGTTTAATTACTTTCATGTATTAGTAAATTATATACGTTTATATACGTTTGAAGTTCAAAGGGTTTTAAATCCAAACTTAAGAATATTTTTTTCCAAAAAACTTTGTAGGCGCCACCTTAATGAATAAAATAAAACATTCAGGTAGTTGTTCTAATTTATTTAATTTATTGTGATGTGTTAAATAAACTAATAAAAATTTGTTACAAAAGCCCAAATTTTCAACTGGTTGCGTTATTAATTCATGTCATCGACTTATCACCTTTTCGCATCAAATATTGATACATTTTGAAAATTACGGTCTGTCATCAATTGTAAATAACAACATTGTAAATACTGTTAAAGAAGAAAAATTAGTGATATTTTTCCAAATATTTATAATTTTTTTTTAAATAAAACTCTATTAAGTAATATTTGAACAGAATATTACTTATTCGAGACAACCATGTTATCGACGTTGGAACACATTCACACCCAAAACAAACTAAATATAATTTGGATTTACTTTGAATACTTACCTATAGTTTAGATTACTCAATATACCGATTACTTAATATAAGAGTCTATATTATTTTTAAGAGATGTCTATGAAGGATAAGTATCAATTAGTAAAGGTCAACCAAGTGGTGTTGGCGTAGAGCAAAAGCAAAAACCTTTTTTTTGGAACAAGACCTCTACAAATGTATAAGATAGAGATGGACAAGACGTGCTACTCAGATCGAACCTCGACATGGTAGGAACGACGTTACTGATAGTGACGCAGTGAGGGTGAGAGGAATTACTTTGAAGCGACATGGGATAAGGACGATTAGCAAAGGCAGATGTTGGAGGCGAGAACGACGAATTCAGTTGTATTGCCTGCCGATAAGGTGTTATTTTATCAATTTATATTTGGGAAGGAGGATTTGGAATCATTGTGATGATTAAGGATTTTTGAGATAAGGATGGTTTATGGCCACTGTTTTAGGGAGAATATTTTATTCTGCATTGCTTTGTTGCTTAGGCCCACAACTCCCCTTGGTTGCCTCCGGTGAATAGTGCATACACAATTTTAACCCTTTGCACTCGAGGTCTCCGGAGCGGACATTTAAAATTTGTCTTCGAACTCGAGGGCTCCGCTACTAAGACAATGCAAATAATTTTCAGTTTTTAACATATAAGGACATAACAAATCGTAAAAACTATTTATAGGATATTTCGTTTTTGGTGATAAATGACTGTCTCGGCTCGCGGTGTGTTTCATTTTTTTATAGTACGTTAATATTTTAACATCGGCTATATTTGTGGTTTTAATTCATCTTTTATTTCCTCAATTGTACAATAATTTACTTCGGGGCACCAAACAATCCCATTACCTTGATTTAGTTTTCCATGTGCTTCTACTTTAACCGGAAAGTTATTAAGTAGATTTTCACATTTTAGGAGCTTTACTGATTGGATATCTGAGAAAACCTCAACTAAAAGGGTCTCATCTCGTAATTTTTTAACTGTTTTTACTTCTCCAATCAGATTTTTTATGCTTTTATACATAAGGAACGGCGAAACCTTTTGCGAAATCAAAGGAATTTCCATCGTTATCCGCTCCGGTTCTCTTAATTAGCAAAAACTTTTATAGTAAAATTATAAAGAAATATATAAAATTTAAAAAAAATAATTTTGAAATCAATATAAAATTATATAAAAAAAAATTTAAAAACATTAATTGTTAACATTATTAATTATTATTATTAAACATTATTAATTGTTGTAACATGTGTTCTTGAAGCTTCACCAATACATATAACCTAAATTTCATTACAATTCCTTAGTTGGTTCTAAAATTTTAATATATAATATTACGTTTTCAGGGTGTACGTTTTCTCGAATATGTTGCGTCGAGTTGAAGGTAGGTAACGTCCGAAACGGTGCCGAGTGCAAAGGGTTAAAATAAGTAATGTTTGTCCAAGAACAGAAAACGGGAACAAAAACTACAGAGTGATTAGCCAGTTGTTCTGCTTATGTCAAGTCATCATGATCAGCATAGCTAAATATTTTTATAAAATAAAATGTGTATCTTAATATATACTGAAGTAAGCCACTCAAAAGGGAAAATTAAACCTATATGAAAATATTAAAAATACGCCTATTAGTCTTATGAAGGTTTGTTATTTCGGAACACTCAGCTGAAATGAAGCTGGAGGAAAGTGGCATATTCCAGAGATAAGGGCTTATTGAGGACGCTGGAGGGGAAAGCATTCACTGATACGAAGGCCCACCATTGGGAGCCCCGCACAAAGCTAATGTGTCTCCCCCCTATCAGCCTATTGGGGGCAAGGAGCCGTATCTGTGCCACTGCAAGTGATAGCAAGCTTTGTCCTGACAACTCAACATTCAGTTCCGAAGAGCATGGGCGAGTTACACAATACTTGAATTCTTATATCCATCTGCGATATCAAGGTTAAATCACATAAATATATGTTATGATAAATAATATAACACCCATAAAAAATACAATAAAAAACTTGATGACTGGTATTGATTTTGTTAAGTACATAATCTAACCCTTACAATTTTCTGTGACCACTGGGCATTGACTGAAATATATGTATATTGGGACCTCGAATAAGTTCTCAGTATTTTCTAACACACTATCTAATCGTTAGTGCTTTTTGGGTGTCATTTCATGGTAATGCGATTTTCCAAGAATTGCTATCAATGAGCTTTGACTTTAGTTTATGTCAGGTTATCTCATTGGTTTTTTCAAGTTTTTAAATTTTCGATTTTTTCGTTGACTCAAAATGAACAATTAATAAAAAAAATTGACCTGAGCCCAAAACAAAAAAATGGCTCCTATGTGAGGTGGTAAGTTATTATTAGGTAATTTATTTATTTAATATATTATGGCTCCAAGGTAATTTATTATGAGCTCGACCGAATGTTACAAAACCTTTAAAAATCATTTTATTGAACTATAACAAGTTTATTCACTATTCCCATTAAATATATATATATACAATAAATTTGATCCAATCTCATAATTATTTTACAGCTCCTTAATTTATTGTCTCTTGGCTGGTATAATTATAGCCATTGCGCAAAACTCATTTTCCAATTTACTACAGCAGGTTCATGTAATTGGTGGTTACTAAGCTTAGTTTTATGATGGAACTGTCCGGTAAAATTTATCTTTGATTTCTATTTTATTATTACTGCTCCACCGAGACCGCATTTAAGCCAATTCAATCTACTCTCTCCACATTGAAAATATTATCTCGCATTTCTTTTTGAGAATTTATACGGAGGGTTGGACTATTCGTCCAAGCAGTACAGCAGGATCTATTGAAAATCTTTCACAAAAAATATTTATATATGCATTAGATTTTTTTTTTCTTTCGTAAAACCATATTGTAACACTATTGTGGGTTTAAATACTTTTTATTTATGAAAAACTATAACTCACGCCAGACAAACAATAAAAGCTCAAATTATTAACAACGTTACAAAAAGTAGCTACTAGTGACAATACAGTGACAAAAAAGTATTCATATGCTTCACTATACAGAGCAAGACTAAGCCCTTATTCCATTGCATCTTATATTTGGTCCGAAATCGAACATTCGAGAAGGGTGTGAAACATTCTCGTAAGATCCGGAACTGTATGGTATTAATACTCCAACTTTTCCAATAAAAAGTCTAGAACACTTTTCAATGAAAAGACAAAAATCACATGATTTCGTTTCAAGTTACGAATTTATTATAATTTTTCAAAGGAAAGATTGGCCTTCGTCCGCCTTGAATCTGGGAATCCCAAGTGACACGAGCGTAACGCCAGTTTACCACCGAGGCCGTACCAAAGCCAAGTCTAACTTCTCTTTTCATATTTCATATATCACATATTTCTGCGAATTTATACGGGGGTTGGACTTCGTCCAAACAGTAGGAACTATTGACCATTCTTCATTACTAATATTTTTATATTAAATTTAATTATTTTTCCTGGAAACTATATTTTAAAATTTTCCAATAATTTTAAATATTTTAGTTTTAAGAGAAAAGATTGGACTTGGTCAGACTTGAAACCGGGTGTCCCGAGCGTTAGTCTCTTCAAGTTCCCCTCTGCACGACTCCTCCAAAAATACACCGTAAAAGCCATCTTGATATATTGATAAGCTTCGTTCATCTTTCTTACACAATATCTTAGATTAAATGCAAAGAAAAAAATAAATGCGAAGCATAACTAAAATGTTACCATATAAGAACTCTTGATTCAAAATGATTGGTCGTGAATTTGATGTTTAATGACCCCATTTCAGAGAGGAACTCTCGTGTCTCAAAAAAAAAAAAATATATATATATATATATATAAAACTAATAATAAATAAATACCCTATTTTGCGATATCAGAGGAACAACTAGCTTCCCACTATCAAATAAAGGGAAAAGTTTGTTTCGTTTTTTACGTTTTTCTTTACATACGAGGGTTTCACTCGATGCCATCAATGTTCCGCAGTAAGATATGCAGGTACGAGAGGTAAAAACACACCATAAGCCGGCACATGTGACTGAAATATATGGTAATAGGATGCCGGTAACATGATGTAAAACCATCAATCTGCAAAGATGTTTTTCCCACCCTCTGGGCCTAGTGCTGGTAGGGGAGGGGACAAAAGGTTTGGGAGGCAATGTTCCCAAATGGAGCGGCAGGACACCCCGATATATTTCAAACATATTGTACTTCGAGAAAAAATTTGCGATCATTTCACAGTTACTACCTCGGTCAGGCTATTGTTTCCGTTAAAAAAAAAATAGTATCTACTGGCTGACGAAAGATAAAGAATTTTTTTATTTTAAGCTGATTTTTTCAAGGCAATAAAATTAACGTCAACATAAAATTTAAATCTACTAAAAGACTTGACAAAGATCTACTATTGAGGGACCTACAGAAACTAGGGATCTACATCACTACATTATGATACGGAGTGAAAGTAGTTGAAGAATACACCCACACCTTCCGAAATTGTTTGAAGGATTGTAAATGCACCTTGGTTTATTTCTAATCAGAACATAAACATGTGTAATAACAACAGACAAATCTTACATAGAAGTCGAATACCTAACATTTCATTCTGCGACACTACAACCCTATGAAACTTAAACTCCCTAAAACCCTATGGAACTTTCGATTTCCTCCCTCTTATCACCCGGTTCCTTAAACGAGATTCCTGGTTGTCAGGTCCGTTATCAGGCTTGTCCAAGGCTAAGCGACAAATTCTTTACCAAGTTCTTGGTGTGTGACGAATCTAAACATTTGGCGGGGTCACCTGTGGTAGAAACTTAAAATATACTAAAAGTCGCGGGTTCGCGTCCCGAGGTGGCCCTATGCCGTCCCACGGATAGGAAGTAAAATGGAGGTTCCTATCCTATGAGGTCCTATCCTATAAAATGGAAATCTCTATCCTAATTATACCTGGATAGGTAAAATTTAGAACTCCCACTTTAGCATCGTCCGATTAGCCTTAGTGGCAAACAACAATAAACTTTTGGCAAGTATTACTTGGTATAATTGCTCTGTGGTATGTACTTTTTTTCCCTCGACTCTTCTTCAAATATGCATTTGTATAACATCGTACACTATAATATAGTATACGTGAGAAGATGGTTTATTTTTTTTGTAATAAACTTTAAACACTATCGTTATTTTGTTTACAATTTTTTATTTATTTGACTTCGTTTTATGCCTATAAGGCAAATCGGACGATGCTAAAGTGGGGGTTTTGCTTATCCAAGTATAATTATGATGGGGATATTTAACTAGTACCTGACATCGTACAGCCTCAGGTACTCCTACAGGCTCAATAACCTAGGATTTTTCACTTGCTTTAATAAATCTTGGGGCCATCTGGCGGGATGAGAACACGCGAACTTTCGGCCATATAAGCTGTTATGATAGCTAGCCACTACACTACAAGAGACCAATATGCAATCGGTTATAAATTATTAGGAAAAATGTGGGGAAAATTATTTATAAGTTAATATTTTTTATCTAAGTTATTTATATTTTGCAGAGACATTTGTTATAATTAATTTATTAATGGTGAAATGAATTTTAGTAGCTCGTAAAAAATGCATGCGACTCCATTATAGAGTAACCAGGCGGTTAGGATTTGGATACTCCTACTATATTTTTCAATAAGCAGAAAAATATGTACTCTTGATCAGACTACCCATCGATTCAAGCCCCGTATCCCAAAATGTAATCTGGGTATAGATGATACCCAATGCGGCTTAATCCACGAGCTAAATCCAGATATAACTCCAGGTCAACAGACAGATCACGTAGCGAACCCAAGCAACTTTTACGCTACCATCAATAAAGTACTTCACTTTGGAGGGACTTAAATCCCCCCAATACCATCCATAGAGATTGGGTCTTAAAACTTTAATGACAACTCTTATACTTTTCTATGTAAGAACTTAATTAAACTTTCATTGGTGGCATTGGTTTTAATTCAGTAAAGGGTTGATTTATTTTGTTTAAATGATAAATTGACGAATATTTCCTACACCGCACTGCACAATACTGCGGTTATTTATATGGTCGAGGCCCTGTAATAATAAGAATAAAATTTATAAACGACGATTGATTTACAGAAAAACATCATACTGTTTTGATTCGAAATATTTATGTCAATATTTAATTAATTATCTTTGGTTCTTTTGATTATTTAAGACAGAAAAAATAAATAAAAATTTCTACTTTTGAAGCCTTTGACCCATCTTTGGGTTTATCTCTGCGAATTTGAAATAGTTTTCAATATTTTCTCCATAGCAGTTGAATTAAGAAATAGATTATTTTCAAGTAAATTCCAAAAAATTATATTTTCTTATACTATTGTTAAGGCTGAAATTGTTTACTTGGTTTTGAAGCATTAAATATTTCCTGCGTTATTTAGAATAAATAGAATAAAGATTAAGTGTTTTTAATAAAATTAAAATATTCTACCATTGAATAAAGTTTGGAAAAAAAATACTTTTTTAAAAATTTATTTATTGTTTGATTTTCCTCTATCCGGTGGGATAATCTACCAATTTATGTAACGTTGGTTTACTTTTTAACATAGTTTTAATAAGGCTAAGCTTAAGGCCAATAGGTAATTTTTATTTTTACTTTCCTGTGTAATGAATAGTTAGTGAAAGTATTGTGGTTATAAAATTTTTGAATTGGAGTTTTAAACGGAAATGCAGATTCTGAGGACCCGTGAGTGCAAATGATTGTGTGACTTCATGCGCATCGGTGTAAACATACTAGCTAGAGACGAAAATTCGAAGATAAATGAAGTTAAGTATTTAAGGGAACGTATTACAAGAACTGGTGGGGAAAACTTTAAACCTACGACTTAACATATTCATAGGATTTTCTCAAGAACAGCTCGAAGGTATTTAATAAAACTTGAAAAATCAATGTAGCATTGTTTCGTTTAATATCAGGTAGATTTTATCATCATAGAATGGCTTTAATGTGGCTTATTTGTAGTTATTAACAGTCTCTCATTACTGTAAAAATGTAGATACTTTTAATCAGAAAATTTCTTACGTTAAAAACAAATTCCTTGAAATAATAATAATAATATATGGGTGTAATGTATCATCAGGAAAGAAAAAAAATAATACCTAAAATATAAAGTCATTGCAGGTTATTTATAGAAAACTAATAATTTCTCCTATAATATTAAGAAACCTATCTGTTTCGTTGGTAACTTATTATGAAAACTATCTGTTTTAAGATAACTAATCAGAGTTTTAGACAAACACTTCCAACAAGGTCAGGATCTTGTCGAAATCTTTAATCATAACTTTTTAGGCAAAATTTAGTCCTCCCACTATAGCATCGTACGGTTAGATGTAATATCATAAAGCAACATTAAATAATTAAAAAAATAATAGGATTCCCTGTAAAATTCAATAGAGACTAGATTTTCATAACAATTAAATATAGACTTCTAAAATTACTCAGCAGGGCGATTAATAATGTTCTGAGTTGCCTTACTGCCAAGTTTAAAAAAAAAAAAAAAAAGAATAAGCTAATATTTTATAGTTATTCAGTAAGACAAGTTGTGAAGCACATGAACTGCTTAAAATATTTAAGGCAGCTTTTAAAGGTAAAAACAATTATCTTGTAAGTTAATCATTTTATGATAGTAACTAATGGGAATCAGCTTTAACAAAAAAAGTGTTCAAGATTAATAGGATTTTAAAATAATTCGTTTCAATAGTTGTAGGCAATCAAAAGGCAGTTTGATCATAAAATAATGCTAAACATGTATTTATCTATTGGCTTGTTTCCTTAATGTAACAAAACCATTATACAAAACGTAATCATGTAAGATGGTTGACCGTAGAATTGATTGTAATGAAAATTGTTGGAGGTGCGGTCAGAAGAAAAAACTAAATAAGACACTTATGTGCGGAAATAGGTAGTGTGGAGATAGGTGACGGAATTTAGATCCGAATCGCAAGTCTTCATCAGGGCATCATCGAACGAAGTTTCAATAAAAAATAAAATAATAAAACAATTAATTATAAATTATATGGCACGTTATATAGTAGAGTTTATGATAGAAGAAATATTCCGAACAGAGTGGGGAAGGAATACAATAGCTAACCGCATCACTGGCCACCAATAGCTCCCTTCCCTCTCGCCCCCCCCCTCCCCCTCACCATCAAAGCCTCATTTCAAATAACATTGGCGTTGAAAAAAAAAATTCAAATATTCGTATCTCTGTTATATACTTCACTAAACCAATAATTTTCTTTCACTAACAAAAAAGGTGTCAAAAAAAACAAACAAAAAAACAACAGGTAGTGACCCACAGAAATTTCGTTTTCAATGAATACCGATGTCAGATTGGATACTTTATTGTATTACATTTTGAAAATAAAGACAAAGTGGTTTTAATGATCTATAAAATTATGGCGATAAAAACAATTGGTTTTTGGATTTGGTTAAAAAAAGTTATTATGATTAGTTTTAAATAAATTTATCTACTCTCTAAAGGACGGTTTTAAAATTATTATTATTGTTATTGTTATTTATTGATTCATCTGTAAATTTTATTATCTTAAAAACCATAAATGTTCCTAAATCAAAACTAAATTTTGAGTTTAAAATTAAAATGATATGTTTTAATATAATGTTTCTTAAGTGCACCCTACCCTTGAATGCACCTAAGCCATGAAAATACGGCTTTTCAATTTCAAAATATCAAATTTTTATGCTTTTCTTTATTTCTTCTATTTATCTTTATCAAATTCTTTGATATTTCATATTTAACATTTCTTATTACTAGGATATAATTCATTTATATAATTTATTATATATAAATATATAAAAAATAGATAAATAGGATATAATTTATTATATACTAGGAGAAAATTTCTACATGTAAAAAGAAATTGAAAGTACTTAAGAAGAAGAAAATTTTCCTTTGCCATTTAAGCCCAATGGTATGATGATGGTGGTATGATGAATAAACCTGCCTATATTTGAGTATCACTAACCACGACGAGCTTAATAAAAATCATACGAGCCGTTTTCAAGAAAATCGGAAAAAAACGTAAAAATGACACAAAGTTCATGAAATATCACTGAAAATATCTACCTTAAATACCAAATTTAACTTTCGTGCGGATCATCATTTTTAACCCTGTCTGTTCACACAGACCATTTCGCGGGACTTGGTTATTTAGACTCAGGGGATCCTAAAAGTGTATTTCAGTTGAAAACCTTAAAAATTTTCACTATAGTGTAAGTCTAAATTTTTCACGATCGCAATACTTTACCCTTACTATATGTTTAACATATAGGTAAGTGAAAGTAACAATATAACTTCTGAATTCTAATGTTGCGCTCTTTTGAATGGTTAAAAAAATTATATCTTTTTTTACTTGAACTTCGTAAGAGGATTTGTTGATTAAAAAAATCTACCACTAGAGAATCACTATAACCGCCATAAATCGAAAAAAAACAGGCCTTATCATCATATGGAATTTCTCGTTTTTAATTATTCGGAACACCATTGTATGTATGTGGTTAAATATTCGAACTAAACTTCAAACTTCTTCAATAAATTTACGTGGCGATTAAAAGGTGACCATTAAATTAGTCTCAAGTCTCATTTTAAAAATTAAATTTTTTATAAAAATAACATATACTAATGGCTTATTATTGAAAATTAGGTATTTTTACCTAAATTTTAATGACAAGTTTAATTTGTAGAAGAATATAACTGTCTATCACAGTCAGCAACGAGGATGGCCTAAGGGCCGAAACGCATTCTGATATAAAATAAATACTAAGTGTTGAGACTAATTAAATGGGTCACCTTTTAATCCTTAAATTAAACTAAAATGTCTCAAGAATAAGGGAGAAACATTAATAACTTCTTCAGTAAAGTTTGTATTATGTATTTTGTATTGGACACATTTGTAAAGTGCTTAACTGACAATGATTCGTACATTAAGCGATGCAAAAATTGTATCATTTAATGGTTATATAAGTTTTTTGTGTATCTTAATTTGGTTCCTAAAATTTCATTTTTTATTTCGCGGAAAGATTGCAATAGGGAAAATAACGAAACACTTAGTTATATATTATATATATTTGCTTGAGGGAATTTTTTACCTTCATGATCGAAAATGTAAATGGTCTCTAAATTTTTGAACCACAAAGCGTTACAGAGTTAAGAATTTTGTAAAATTTTATAACCAATATTTTAAATTATAGGGACCTGAAAGGATAAAGTTTCTATGGCAATGTCTACAGTATATAATATTAAATATTTTTTTTTTTTTTTATTTTGTGTTTTCGCCTTTACCCTAAAGGGTCATTGGCGTCTAATGGTGGTTTATACCCATCTATAGAATCCCGAATATTTAAGGAACTTGAATAGAGTTGTGACTCTCTCTTCGTTGTCTTTCATAATTTCTTTTAGAGAATCAGAAAGTCCAACTTTTTTCCTAAGCTTTTCAAATTGTGGGCACTCTAACAGAAGGTGTTTTACTGATAGAGGAACATTGTCACATTTTTCACAGGTTGGAGCTTCTAGCCTCCTAAGCAGGTAGCTGTGTGTGAAATGACAATGACCAATTCTTAGACGGCACAGCGTTACTTCTTCTCTCCTAGAAGTTCTGTAGCTAGTATTCCATCTCCGACAGTCAGTTTTTACCTTTGTCAATTCTCTAGTTTCTCTCGCCCAACTCTTCTCCCAATTTGCTAATTGCATTTTCTTTGTTTGTAGTGTCCAGTCTTCTATGGTAATCTTATTAACTTTACTAATTCCTGTCCCTTCTCCTAGTCTTGCTAAATGGGCTGCCTGATCAGCTCTTTCGTTGCCTGGAATGCCGCAGTGGGCAGGAACCCAGACGAAGTTAATGGTCTTGCCTTTCCTTTTTATATCCCACCATTCATTAAGGATTTCTATTATTAACGAATTTCGTGGGTTTGGACTATCAATGGCAGCCAAAACGCTCCATGAATCCGTTACAACAGCCCAATTCTTTTCCCTGGATTCCGCTATCAAGTAGAGAGCATTTAGGATGGCTGTCGCTTCCCCAGTGAATATTGTGCTTTCCCCTGGTAAGTTAAATAGGAGCTGGGTGTGTTTACTACTCACAGCGCAGCCAACAGTATCGCCCACTTTTGACGCATCTGTATAAAGTTTATTGCAACGGTTATATTTTTCCATTAATCTTAAAAACGATGACCGAACTTCTATCGGGTATGTTTTGGTGACCTCAGCCATTGATCTATTGACTTTTGGTCTAGCTCCACTCCATCTTGGTATTTTTAGATTTGCTAAGGGTCTAATATTACTTAGGTTCATGCCAATTTTTGTTAATGCCTCGTATGTGTCCTTTAGATAGATGTTGTTGTCAATTTCTTTGAGACCGCGATTATCCAATCCTTCGGCAAATAAGTGTTCGGTAAGAGGATGGTTTGGACAAGCTTTCAATTTAGCAACATATTTAAGAGCTAAGAAGTCTCTTCTTAAATATAATGACGGTTCCCCAGATTCTGCGTGTATGCTATCGACTGGAGAAGTTCTGAAGGCTCCAGTGCAAATTCTAAGGGCTGCATTATGTATAGAGTCTAAGCTCCGTAATAAGGTTTTGTTGGCAGTTTTATAGATTTGGGCTCCGTAGTCGATTTTACTTCTTACTAATGCTTGGTACATAGTAATTAGAGACCGTCTGTCTGCACCCCAGCTAGAATGAGAGACGCATTTGAGAATACCAAGCCTTTTAGTGCATTCATCTCTCAGCTCCCTGATATGGTGGACCCAGCTAAGTTTCTTATCAAGTACCATTCCCAGGTACCTATGCTTTTCAACATATTCAATGGGAGACCCTTCTATTTCAATTCTAGGGTTTTGCAGATGGCATTTTCGTCCTCTACAGATATGTATACATTTCGATTTCGAAACGGATAACTTAAATCCTGATCTCTTTGTCCAACTCTCTACTTTTTCCATCGTTTTTTTTTAACTTCCATTGGATATAGGGGATTGACTTGCTCCGAGCTGTTATGACTATATCGTCCGCAAATAGAAAACACTTGACGGGAGCCTCTATAGTGGAGATTACTCCGTCAATGGCTAAAAGAAAAAGTGTTACGCTTAGAGGCGAACCCTGTGGAGTACCATTTTGAAATAAATAGTTGGAAGAGAATGTGTTGCCGACCCTTACACAAAATTCTCTGTCGTTTAGAAAAATTTTAATATAAGTCCGCATACGCTGACCGAATCCCAGACCTTCCAAGATCTTCAACACCCGCCCCCTTGCCATCGTATCGTAGGCTTTCTCAAGGTCTAAGAATATTGCGATTAGATGTTCTTTATGTGAGAAGGCCTCCTGTGCTTCTGGACTTAACGACAGAAGCGAGTCAATTGTTGATCTTTTAGCTCTGAATCCATATTGTTGCGAAGAAAAGACATTCTTTCTTTCCAGAGCCTCACTTAATCTTTTGTTCACCATTCTTTCCTGAACTTTGGAGATACAAGAAATTAAAGAAATGGGTCTGAAGTCTTTAGTTTTTTTGCTGTTTTCTCTTTTCGGAATTGGGACAATGATGGATTTCTTCCAACTTGAGGGAAATTTCCCAGTGGCCCAGATTTCGTTGTAAATATTAAGCAGATGCCTTTTTCCGTCTTCGGGTAGATGCTTAATGAACTCTCCCGCAACTCTATCCAAACCAGGAGTTGATTTTCCCTTGGATTCTTTCAGTGTGTTGTTTAGATCTTCCATCCGAAATGGTCTATCGTATTCGTCGAAACATCCTTTTTCTACATTATATTCGTGTGTTGATTCTATAATGGAATCAGCTGTAATGTTTGAGAAGGATGCATCTTTAAAATGTTTTGCTAATGATTCAGCAATTTCAAGTGGATCAGTTATGATTCTCTCGTTAACCTCAAGTCCTGGAATTGATTTTTGTTTTTGTATTCCTCTGATGGATCTTATTTTGTTCCAGAACTCATCTGCTGGAGTCTGACTGTTTATGGAGGAGATGTATTCCTTCCAAGATTTTTTCTTGCAGTCTTTAATAACCCTATTAGCGATAGCCCTCAGTCTTTTAAACTCTATCGCGTCTTGTAAAGATCTAGTCCTCCTATATCGATTTAGGGCACGTTTCTTAGCCCTTACGGCATCCTTACAACTTAGGTTCCACCATGGTACAGCTAGATGTAATGTATTGTTTCTGGCTGTTGGAACTGTTTCTTTGACTACCTTGAGAAGAGATTCCGTGAAGCATTCTATTTTTTGGTCTAAATCGTGGATTTCTGGTATAGTTTGTAATATTTTTGTAATGGATTTGCCATATGTTTCCCAGTCTGCTTTTGCGTATTTCCAACGTATATTCATTGGTGCGTCGGGAATGGCCTCCCAAGTTTCGATAACAATTGGGAAGTGATCACTTCCGAATAGATGGCTCTTGGTACTCCACTTACAAACTTTTGGGGCGTATCTAGCATCAGAGAAACTCAAATCTATTGCCGAAAAATTATTGTTTTTAGGGCAGAAGTGGGTGCTATCTCCTGTATTGAGTAGAATTGTTGATGCATTGTTCTCCAGAAATTTGACAATGCTTTTTCCCCTATGCTTTAAGCCTGGAAGGTTAGAACCCCATAAAGTGTTGTGAGCGTTGAAGTCCCCCATCAGAAGAAAAGGTCTTGGTAACTGCCTGACGATGGTTTCTATGTCTTCTTCAGAAAATCCTTGTGAGGGAGGTATGTATACATTACATACTGTCAGGGGTTCTTTTAAATGTAGCCTGATAGCTAGAGCTTCAAATTGGGTTTTCATTGTCAACTCTTCACAATATACATTCTCTGCAACGTAGGTGGCTACCCCTCCCCACGTCCTTTCGGACTGTCGGTCGTTTCTAAATATTTTGTATTTATTCAGTTTTACTTTTTGTTTTGCGTTGAGGTGGGTTTCTTGTAAACAAAAACATGTTGGATTTTCTTCAGCTATTAATTTTCTGAAATACTCAATATGCCGGAAAAATCCGTTACAATTCCACTGGACTATTTTTACCATGTTGAGTGTTTTCTTTTTTAAGTATTGCGATTCCTCCTATTGAAGATTTTTTCACGGATTTGTTACAAGGTGTTGTTTCTTTAAAGTTATTTTCATTTAATATTTTTAAAATTTTTGTTGACCAAATTTTTATGCTTCTATGAGCTATGGACTCTTTGATGTCTACCAGCATTTTTGTAAGCCCTTCTTTGTCTTCCGTGAATTGTTGAATTAATTGCATTGTGTTGCGAGATATTTTTTCAATCTGAATCGTTTCGTATAATAAGCATATTTCTTTAAATTTTAGGGGGTAATTGTTTTCTGTCAGTAAATCTCGAATGAGTTCTAAAATATCTTCCGTAGTAGGTTTTGTATTTTGTTGTGTATTGATTTTGCCTTTTCTGGATGCATCTGATATTTTGATCTCCTGTACTTTATTATTATTGCTTTGTTTATTTGGGATTACCTTTTTTGGATTAATGTTTTCTGCTGCTGTTTCGGTTGGTGTCACTGTGCAGTTTTTAATTTCTCTGGTTTTGTCACATTGTTTCGTAATATTGTCGTTTTCTATATTGTATGTTGTGGAGGGTTTTTGGTCCGTGGAAATATTATTGTTAATTTTCGATACATTGCTGTTTGGAATTTGATTGGCTCCTCTGTCAATTTTCAAGTCTCCTATGACTGATGTATCATTATTTTGGATAGGCTCATCGTCGGTGGCGTCCGACTCTGGACAGTTTGCTGCGAAGTGTCCTTCTTTTCTACAAATATAGCAAATTAAGATATCCTCGGCTACAAAAATACGATGTGAAATGTTTTCATTATGAATAACAAGAGTTGATTTCAGAAGTCTGATATCATCCGGGTTGATAAAAACTTGACGTCTAAAGCTCATTATATTGCTCATTCTGGGGTCTTGGTAACCTGCTCTTAAAAATGTCATAGGGGAAAGTAATCTAATACCTAATTTACTAAGCTCGTTTTCAATTGTATAATTAGGAATACTGGGGCATGCGTTCGATATAATAATTCTTTTGGCAGGATTTACTAAACGACGAATTTGAATAGTATTACCATCTATTATGATCTCTTTATGTTTAGACAAAAGATTTTCTACTTGGTCCTTATTGGATAGATGTATGCAAAATCGATTATTGGATATTCGAGATGCGAATCTAATTGCTTGGGGTTCTACTAGGTCGGCAATTTTCGAAACATATTCTTTTTGTTTTATACCTTTGATTGTTTGTAGCACAATAGCAAATTCCCGGCTCGATGGTTTATTGTTCGACATTATTTGGGCATAAGTAGGGTGGTTTGTCTGTTGGGTTTCTATTAAGTTAGCTAGTATTTGTTTATTACCTGTTCCTATGTTCTCTGGGTTCTTACCACTAGATTCTCCATCTAGATTGGTTCTACTCATCGATTGCTGCTCTATAATTCCTTTCCTCAACATTCTTGCCGAGATGCGCACAGCAGACGCACCCTCGGGTTTTTTAGTCAAATTTCTGCAGTTCAAAGACTTCTGTTACAAAGCCGACTATGTTCTTTCCAAATTGCTTAAAATCTGCCTTCTCCTAACGCTGACAATCGGAAAATCAGCGATTCAATTCTTAGAAAATATTTGTGAGCTTTTCTATAAATTTAGGTTCCAGCTGATCCTATTAAATATTTATATTGTCAATTTATTGGTTTCTGTAATCTATGTTATGCTAAATATTGATACTGCGTCATTTTTTTATTTATTATAATAAGGATGGTATTTTTGATAGAATCTAATTTGTATAGGGTGCTTCCCTAAAATCAAATTATAATTAGATTAAATATAGATATTCCTCTTGCGTCATTTGACTCGAAAATATTCAAAGCAATTACTAAACATTAAATATAACTCAATATTAAAGCTATATCTCGAAATCATATCGCTGGAAGTCCTTTCTAAAATATGAATGTTTGAGTGCTGGTTGTGGTAAATCTACTCCCCAGCCATGCATGCATGAGCTGAGTGCGAGTTATGCGCCGATATACTCTACTGGGTTTCAATACCACCTCTCTTCCACTAATGGAGGTGATGTTAGCTTGTGCGGCGCCTAGCATGAATGTAAATGTCGTAAAAATATTACTCAGATTTTATTATTCAGATTGAGTTTTTATTATTATTTATTTGTCATTTATACATTTAGATTTAATTCACATATCTATGTTATACTCGTATCATTTCGTCGGTCGGCAAGAATAGTCACACGAGTCAAAATGGTCGAAATTAATATTTATCAAAAGAAGAATTTACATTTTAATCATTACAATATTTATTTATAGGTTGAAAACTGTAAACAGGTAATTAAATTTATTGGTAAGATAATTATGACACTTAAACCTTTATTGAAACTTAAACCTTGCTTGAAATTTACTATGTTTCATAAATCGAAATAATAAAATGTATAACCTTTGAATTGCATTCTTGCTGATCTGTAATATCCTATGATAAGTATGAATCATATTTATAGTAATCTTTTGGATACTGCTTTTAATTTTCTCGGTTCTCAGTAAAATTTATTTCCATCTTTTTATCAATCAATAATAAGCATTTAATAAGCTTACACTGGCATTTGAATTCTTTATGTTTAGATAATTGAATGAATAACAGGATGTCAGATCAAATGAATTAATTTAATGGTATTGATTTAATAGTAAAATATTTTTCGAAAATTGATTTATGTTAAATTACGTTTATAAAGTAAATATCGATTGTTCTCTGCGTACTCGCTTTTTGACACCTTCGTAATAAAAACTACAATAAATTAACCGATTTGTGGATAAACAGATTATTTCTTCCTCCAATATTAATTAACAGAAAAAATTGTCTTGAATTAATTTTTATGTCTTTGAAATATTTTTTTTCCTATTTTATCATATGTCTTGTCCACTCAACAAGTTTTTTTTTTAATAGGCCTGCTCTGATGACCTTTTCGGATTTTCTGTAGCGGAAAATTGTTTAAACTTAGATTAACTATAAGTGAAGAGAATTGAATAGAAATTTCTTTACTACAACCACGTAATGTTCGAACGGAAAGAAGTATGGGAGGAAAAGAGAGGGAGAAACGGAATGGAAGCGTATAATCCTATTACAGCATTAATTAAAGCAGTCTCTCTTTTTGTTTGTTAATGAAAGGAGGATTCGAAAGAAAATGTTGTTGCTTTTTTTTTTTCCATCGGTAACGGTTGATTTATTTTTTTCTCTTGTTACAAGAAAAAAATGTATATTAAAAATTTAATAAATGAATCCGAATTAAACAGAGAACGAAGAAAAAATCTAATAGCCTCGAATCAAATTAGAAAGAAATTTAAATCAAAAACGTTACATTTGGTTATGAAATTTTAATATCATCCATAATCAGCAACTATTTTGGAACTAAGATGTTCCCGGAAAGCTGAAAACTTTATAATTACTTAGATTAAAAACAAATGCTTGAGTCAAGATTAGTCTGAATTGAGTAGGCCTACTACTCAATTCAGAGGTGAGCCACACCACTAAGAATAATTATGAACCAGAAATTCACAAAAAAAGTTCAAAAACATCAAGAAACCTTAAAATGCGCTTTAGCAATACAAGGGAAAATTATTGTGCTAGAAAAAAATCAGGTACTCAAGATAAGATTTTAAAAGATTTGATGGGCTATGGAAAAAAAAATTAATTGTTACAAAATTATTTGTACGTTTATAATAATGTGAAACCCTGCCATGTTTCAAAGATTTCGTAATTTATAGAACGGCGCAGAAAAGTATAAAGGTACTGAAATCATATGCCCAATGTCCCGGGTTCAAATCTGACAATGAGTTCTTCATCTCCCTCGGAACGATTCAGCGACGGAGATACACTCCTGCAGCACATCTTGCCTCTGAAAAGTGATTGATCGCTCATTTATTAACAGTTAGCGAGCAGATGTAATACTATTGTTATATATATATATATATATATATATATATATATATATATATATATATATATATATATATATATATATATATATATCCATTATTAGTTAGCAGCGAATGATATCTTAAATCAATCATCCAATTTTTTTCTCCATCTTATTATCTACTCTGCATATATTTCGTCATTATACAAACAACGATGAATTTTGAAAATGTATTACAATAAAAGACATATAAAAGAAAGATAATCTGTTGAGAAAAGACCAATTCTAGCCTAAGATTCTCATTCCTAATTAATTAAGAGCCATAGTAATTAGTGAAAATTCCAACGTTGTGAAGACAGAGATAGGACAATCGTGTTTAGAATATTTCGACCGGTTTTTTCCTCACGAATTGCTTATGTTATATTAATTTTTTGTTAATTTATATTTAATAAAATATAAAAAAAGTTTCTATAGAATCACTTATACTTGTAATGTACTAGGGAGAAAAATAATAGATAACCGAAAGGTTATTATACTCATTAATTGTTAAACTTCAATATTCATTTAAAAGATCTGTTGGAGTTTCTCATTTTATATCTAGGAACAAATATAAGAGCAAGAAGACTAATGTAAAAAGTGACCTGATGTAGGAGTGGCCACGTAGGAACCCTAACTTCTATAAACGAATTTCTCATAACAAGCAACATCTCAATACCCCGAAGATGTATCGGCTGCATGGTTTGCTTTTTCGTTCAATGATTGAAAAATAATGAGATTATTTATTTTTTATTTTTCCTCCCCTCCTCGCCTTGTAGGCTATACGGGGTTTCCCGGGCCAGGAGAGACGGTGGGGGATTAATGCCGAGTATAAATTAAATTTTCCCTTGGCTCCGGGTTTTGAACTTGCAATCTTCATATTCCAAACAGACGGTGCCATGGGCAACGCGTATTTTTTAACGCGTTTGCCTACTCGGCCATCCCGCCACCCTATTTATTTTTATTTTACCCTATTTATTTTATTTATTAATATTGAGTTTGGAACTATGTAGCAGAACCGCCCCCCCCCCCCCCCGAACACATTTCCCCCAATATTCCCTAACCAGTAAAACCCCCTCCATTATTTCTCTAGCCATAGCTTCAAAAAATTTTCTTTCCACGTCTCTCAGAAAAATTATTTCTTATTTAAAACGGCCAACGCGTGTCATTAATTCTCAAGACGACAAGATAGTCCAATACCACATTTACATTCTTTCGCTGATGTCACTGAGAATAACTAGGTCACACCTTGCGACACGAAGAAATCATCGATAAAACATTATTTAAGACCATCAGGAAATATTATCTTTTTGATTTTTAATTTATTTTCCAAAATTTTAGTCATCATATAAGACGCTTATTTTAATATTGTTTTCCCCATTCGTCTTGTTAAATGTTCTAAGTGTCACTGCATTGTCAATTAATTAACAATGGAACTCTGACTACGATAATTGATGTCGGGTAATTGGAGGCACTATTGCAGGTAAATTCGTGGAAATGGAGAATCCATTAACTGGCTGTGGAGAGTATTTGATGGCAGACCTGGGAAAAAAAGTGTTTTCATTACTATTTTAAAATACATAATTTAAAATACTTAGTATTTTGTTTTTAACAAAAAAAAAAGAAAGGATTTTAACTTTAAACCATTAACAAAAAAAAAAGTATTTTGTTTAAAAAAAAAAAAAAAAGGATTTTAACTTTAAACCATTAACCAAAAGTATCACGAAAAAGAACGCATTTTGTATTTCAAATGAAAATGGATATATTTATTTATTGGTTAGCCTCTACCCCTAAGGGTCATTGGCTTAATTTTTCCTGCTCATGTTCTGTTACAACAGTTAGTTGCTTTTAAGAATTCAAATACAGGGGGCTGAAGCTTCTTGATCCTTTAGTATCTCACTCATAGTTTTCGTTAGGTTAAACTTTTTCCGTACATCACTATGTTGTGGATAGTGTAGTAGCAAGTTGTTTACACTTGGAAAAGTTAAATCTTAATGAAATTTAAAAATATAATGTTATAGTAAAGGCCAAGTGAACCCGAAGGCTCGATGCCGAAACCATCGATTTTTTCCTACATACCTCCATCCACTTCCACCCGTCCAATCACAACCCACAAGATGTTCCAATCCCACCTTTCTCTCGGCCTACCCTCCAGCCGGCAAAACGATTATTAATCGCTGCAAGGTATAATAAAAGTTATAAGATGATATTTTAAACAGAACTTCCAAGTCCTCTTCAGGGTGTAAATCGCTAAACGACTTATATAAAAACCAGCAATGACTAAGTTCTTTTCAACAACAATAAAATTAAATTCTTTTGCTTACATAATTGATCAAGACTATTACATGTCAGCTAATCGTTTTTCCTGCGGAAACCATAATAGTCTGAAATCTAAGAATCTAAAAATTGCATCGTACATATACCAATATCAAAAGCTTCAACTGTGACATGGAGAATTTTTAGCTTATTACTTATAAAAATATAAATTATATTCAACCTGTTAGTATCTGTTAAGATAATATCATGTCCGAGCACGTTAGAGCGAGGGTCCAATGAAGTTACCATCGTGAGCTAAGTTATTTTACCCACCTGGGTCAGTTCGATTTTTTTTTTTTTTTTTTTTTTTTTTTTTTAATCTTGCTTATTCAACTTTGGTTAGTAAGCGGCGGCGAAGTTCATTTATGTGTTTGATAAATACCTGATAACAAAGAGGACCATTCACCTCTGCTAAATAATATGTAATTATCTAAATTTAATCAAGTTCATTGAAATAACTTATCGGATGATTAAATCAGTTTCTGCAAATACGAATGACGTACGTGTACCGGAATATTAAACATGGTTGATGGAGAAGTTCATACATGGTAGAGTATAGCCTTTGGTGAAGCAGAAGGAGTTGACCAGAGGAAAGAGGAAGTGGGGTTGGAATATCAGATAGATTACTTTAACTAATTAATCTTGTCTAAATTTGTCCAGGATTAATAAACTCAATTTTTGTCTTGGTTTTTATCGTGTGAAGTCACGCCTTTCCTATGCGGTTGTTGCTTCATGCTATTCTCTATTTATATTTTATAATTACCCCATTGATAATATAAATTTTTGGCCGAGGACAAAAGAATGAGGAGATAGGGATGAAGTGGTACAGTAAGAACGGCATTTTATTTAAGGAAAATATAAAGGACAATTAAATCAAGTAAAATTATGCTTTATGGTTTTGTATCTCTTGGTTTTGTACGTTTTGGATATTTTAAAGTGGTTTGAAGTGCTGAAAGAAAGGTCTCAGGTACCTATTAAGACATATGAGAGGAATAATTACATTTGAATGAGTCCGATTTTTACAGCAAATCTAATTTCGAAATTATGCATCAGAGAGTTTGAAATAAAAAGAAAACGTGTATTTTTAGTTAGTTCCATTTCACTCGATTTTCCCCCGTTATTTTCTGTTATTTCGGAACTACCGTACTTCATTTTCCTCCAGATTTTTTCAATAAATGATTTTACAGAAAATTTAATAATTATATTCTATATCATTAACTTAATTATAATAGGGTACGATAAGTACCCCTTTTCCAATACCATGCTGGTGTGTCTCAAAATTGCAGTTTTTTCACAAATTATCTTCCAGTTTTCCTTCAATATTTCCGTGACCACTTAATCACTTTGCAAGACCAGTTATTGACTTTGATAATGATGATTCATGAAATTTTTTAAAATAGGATGAAGCAGACAACGGAAAGTTTAATTGGCTATCCTGAAAATGAAAAATCTTATTTTTTTTTTTTTTATAATTTGACCAGCCTTGCATTGGGATAGGGATATGATTTTATATACGATCAACATATTGTAACGTGAAACAAAACAAAACACAAAACATATGAATTTAAATAGTTCTAGACTTGTTGGAAGAAACAGTTTTAGTACATGTTTGTGACTACGATGTTCGAGTACCATCTACGCTGGCCAAGAACCTTCCAGGAGCTTCTTCTTACGACTAAATATAAAGAGCGATGGACTGGAGAGTTCGTATTGTTCTGAAGCTTAAGTCACATGGTTATTTTGTGTTACTGTGTAGTTACAAAGTGATACTTTTCGTGACCTTAATTAAATTGTTTAACTCTCATGAGTGCTACAATATAATGATTAACTTCGCTATAATGCATCGCAGAAATATTATATAGTGCAATCAGTATTGGTGAAATATAGTTAAAATATAATTAAGAAATCCTTCACGTATCATGTATTATGCAAACAGTTGAATTTTTAAATTTAAACAATTAAAATATTAAAAACGTTCTGTTACTAACTTATACCTGCCTTGTTATAAAAGTACACATACAATACTACTAACGCGGTTTTAACCATGCTGAGGTATAACGAAAATACTTCTACTGGAAGCAGTTGACAAATTGATGGTACCCTTATCGGAAAACATTTGTCCAACAAATGTGAAACGCCTGCACGATACTTTGAAGATAACGCCATCGTGAATTATTGCCACATTCTTTTGAAACCGAAAAAATGTGCTAACATAATTATATTGCATTTATCTTAGTAATTTACATTAATCCAACACTTTATAAGACGGTAAATTCAAATTCAAAAAACATCACATATTTTAAAATGTCCTCATCATAAAACAGGATTTCTGGTAATCAAGAAAACTTTTGTATTGGAAAATCTGTTTTATTGGTTTTCAACGTCATTAATTACAAATAGTTGAACTTTATTATTTTGAAAATGAATATTCTCCCATTATGATTTTACAGGTACATATTTCAGATGTTCATACCAGCAATCAATTTATTATTTAAAAGAAAGTAAAAAGGGTGCTGAAAAAATATTATGCTAATGTATTATTTATGCTTGTGAATTATTCAGAACGTAAAAAAAGGAATTAATTGCGTATTTATTTTTTCATTTTTACTTCGTTGTTTGTTCCGCAGTTGCCTGCATTCAACAATGTCGCTTCTGGGCAATTAAAAGAGTAAGAGTTATTGTTTGGTCTTGTCTTCGGAGCCCGCTGCCGTTTATCTGTAAAGAAGCCACACCACGCGAGTCATCACGTGACGAGACGGCCTTCTATGGAGTTTTGACCTGTGAGAGATATACCGAATCCAGGGCCTGTTTTCACTTTGTCTTTTCTTGAACTGTGATAACCAAAAAAATGAACGAGTAGACTCCAAAACAGCCTTTGTGCTCCTTAGGGGGGCGGAATAAAAAAGTAGCCAAGCTCAAAAATATCCTGTAACTGTAAGTTTACCAAATTATAATGATCCTATGCTCACTCACCGATTTCATCATATTTAAAGTACAACTAAGTGTCAGTCTATCATCAATCAAATAATCAATTATTTTATTTCAATCTCTGAATTCACTCACAATACTAGCAAAGAATGTTCCCGGCTATCTTTATATTATTTTACCCCCTTTTCATTCATTGTATATAACTCAATAGATTTCATAACTAAATTGTATTCATTTTGCATACAGTCCACTATTCCAGATCACATTAAGTAAGGGGTTGTGTCACTTCACAAGCTAAAGTGAAGGTACTCCACAAGTATATTCTATTCAAATGAAATCCAAGCAGCAAGAAACATAAAATATTTCTGCGTTAGATATATAGATATCTAATTAAATAAAATTGCTTCCTCTTTCCAGACATATTGTTTAAAGTTGGTGGACTAATTCCCAAAAAAGTTTTATTTTATCTTTTTTTCATGATGATTCTTCAAACATTCGATTTTTTTAGAAATAAAAATGTGAATACAGAAGTAATCTCCCTAAACTGCCAGGGTGGGACTTCACTGCATTCCAGGGTAAATATAGTAGGGGTCAGAGGGTGCCGTTGTAGATTGTATACCCTCTGCCCATATTTGTATTTTTTTTATATAGTTTTTTACAACATATATTCAGATGTTTTTCCCTATTTCTTGAGTAATTTCGGACAATAAGTCATCCATCAGCTGTTCTTTTTTTAAAGTCTTGGAATCAAAACTATATCTTTATTTAAAAATTTTAACAATTGTTTAATGAAGATTTTTGGAATTTATGTATCTACTTAAGTGTGTGAAGTTGGACAAAGGTTTTATAACAAGGTTTCCTTATCTTTTTCCTAATTTTGAAGCCGTCGAAAGGTGCTTTTCGGTTCTATATTATGTAGTATAGCATATTATTCGATCTTTGTGATTCGTTCACTGAATTCATAACATCTATTGTTCAGGGGAAACCAGAAGAGATATTATAACAGAGGGTGTTTTTACTGTGAGGTTTCGCAAACTTGGTTTTGAATAAGCTCTCGACAGAAGAACGTTATATCTGATTAAGGCAGAGTTATCTTATTAAGGTAAATCACTAAGACGTAGTTTCCAAACTCATCGCAGATCCTCTCTAATTAGGAAGTGTTGCTAATTGGGAAAGTAAAGATGATTAATTTCGCCACCTGTTATTGAGGAACTAGAACCGCTGTGACTAAACTTTACCTGTAGAAGCATTTATAGATCAATAAACATCAGAATTCCTTTCAAATTTATCTCGAAGTATATATGGTATTCTCAAGCATTATTCAATTCTTAGAGAAAGTGGGTATTTATGATACTTTCTGTAAGATGTATAAATAAAAATTAGTTAAGCTGGTTTGTACAATGTGGTTACCGTTAACATAGCTGATGTTGTTAACCGAACATAGTACAATTTTGAGCCTTAGTACCTTCTAATTCCAGTTCCTTGCTTTCTGAAATTACTCTTTAAACATGGCTGAAGTTAATCTCGGCAACTATCGAAATGGGACCACCCAATTAGGTATATACAATTTTTTTTTTTTTTTTTTTTTTTTTTTTTATCTATTACATTTTAATCTACACCTGTTGCTCAGCCTGCGACACTAAGCAGATGAGCTAACAATCGAGACAGTGGGCATGTCAGGCATGAGGGAGGTTAATACCCATTGGCATCTACTCCTAACTTGGACCTTTACAACAGGTTATTCCAGGAGATCCCATAGCCAGCTCCTTTTTAGCCTTCTTCGGGTGTTTTCTGGCATGTGTGTTGTGGCCATGTCTTATATAAGTCTGTTGGGATGTCCATGAAGTTTGTCATGAAATTTCTTATATGATGTCCGAATGCTGTCTTGAACCATAGGTATGCGTAAGTCTGTATGTAATGTTTTGTTACTAACATACCACGGAGCACGAGTAATAAGTCGTAGCATTTTTGATTGGAATGTTTGTATTTTTTGGATCTGAGTCTTTTTTGCTATCCCGAAGATTTGTGAAGCGTAAGTCCATATAGGTTTTAGTAAGTAAGTGTAAGTGTTTAGTCTTTGTCTTATTTTTAGAGCCGAACTTTTGTGTAAAAGAGAATACAGAAGCCTTAGTCGATTGTTTAGGGTTAGACGTTTCTGCCTTATGTGTGGCCCCCAGGTCATCCTTCTGTCGAATGTGAGTCCTAAGTAGTGAACTGTGTTAGTTTGTTGAATTGGAATATTGTTCAAGTATACTGGAGCACAGGTGTCATGTCGAAGTGTGAAAGTGATATGTTTCGATTTCTCACCGTTTACCTTAATTTTCCATTTTTTAAACCAGTCCTGTAATTGTTGTAAATAATGTTGGAGGATTGATGACGCCTGGGTGAGGTTTACATGTCTGGTGATGATCGCTGTGTCGTCAGCGTAGGTTGCTATTAATGTGTTGGGGTATGTTGGTATGTCGTGAGTGTAAATGATGTATAGCAGAGGTGCAAGAATTGATCCCTGCAGCACTCCGGCCCTTAGCGGTCGTATAGAGGAGGTTTCTGAGCCCTGGCGGACAGAGAAAAACTTGTTGGAGAGAAAAGATAATAGAATAAGGAAGTAAGTTGAAGGGAGGAACGATTTAAGTTTGTAAAGCAGTCCATTGTGCCAAACACGATCAAATGCTTGAGCTACATCCAGGAATACGCCAGTAGCGTATAATCTATCCTCTAGAGCAACTGAAATGTAGTCCGTGACTCTGTGTAGTTGGTGTATTGTAGAGTGTAGTGAACGAAATCCGAATTGATGTTCAGGTAGTATTTCGTTGTCGGTCAGTATGTCAAGAATACGTTTGTAGAGTAATTTTTCAAAAATTTTGGAACAAACCGGAAGTAAGCTTATGGGTCTATATGAAGCAGGGCTATTGGAATTTTTGTTTGGTTTTTGTATCATTAGTATATGTGAATATTTCCATTGGAGTGGAAAGTTTGTAGTCCTAAGTATTGCGTTGAATAGGGTTGTGAGGAAGACTGTCGCTTTTCTGGGCATATTTTGGAGTAGCTCAGCTGTTATTAGATCATGTCCCGGGGCTTTTCTTTTGGGCAATTTTCGGATTTCCTGTTTAACCTCTGTTGGAGTAAAGGAAGAAGGAGGCAATGTCATAGGTAGAGGAATATTGAGAGAATCTTGTATATAATTTTCGTGTTCATTGTCTGAGTAGTCTGTATGTGGTGTAAAAACAGTCGATAGGTGGTCAGCGAAGAGTTCGGCTTTTTCAATGTCTGACACGGCCCAGGAACCATCCTCTTTTCGGAGTGGCGCTGACACCTCGCGATGCTTTAGCAGCTTTTTAGTTTGCCTCCATAAGCTTCCATCGTCGGTAGTGAGATTACTTAAAAATGTATCATAGTTAGTCTGTTTAAATTTCTGTATTTGTCTTTTTAGTTCATTATTTGTTTTGTTATAAGTCTGTTTGTCCGATGGTAGTCTGTTTGTCTGCCATACCTTACGAGCTCTTCTCTTGGCTCTGATCAGATCCCTTATGTATTGTGGATAGTTGGGATGGCTAGATGTTCGTTTGCGTTGAGGAAGTGATGAAGACCAAGCTGCTTCCTGAATGCCCTTTGTGAAGATGTCAACAGCCTCCTCAATTTCATTTTCTGTTTTTAGAGATAAGGGAACTGTGAGCATCTGGTTTAGTCGTTGTTGGTAGCTCTCCCAATCTATAATTCTTCGAGATAGCGTTGGAAGCTCTTCTTTATGACTTGGTTCTTCTAAAAGGTCCAAGTGTATAAGGGAGTGATCAGAGCAAAGATCAGAACATCATCTCACTTCGTGAGATATGGCTTGTAGTCCCTTAGTAACAAAAAAATCCAGTAAGTCTGGTGTCTTATGCCTCGATGTGGGCCAGTATGTCGGTGAATTTTGAAAAAGAGTGTTTAACGAAAGCTTATGGATAGCAGAGTGAAGATGCCTCCCTCTAGGAGAACACAGTCGTGAACCCCATGACTGGTGCTTGGCATTGTAGTCGCCTCCGGCGATGAAGCACCTGCCTAATTTTTCAAAGAAACTACAAAACATGGCAGATGTCAGCTTATAGCGAGGGGGGCAGTATACTGCTGCTAAAGTTATCGTGTGCTGTGTTGTGTGTAGTATAATGGCAGTGGATTGTATATCTGGTGTGTGTGGCAAATTGATGAGGTTGTGCTTGAGAGTTGTTTTAATAATAATGGCAGTTCCACCGTGTGAAGTATTGTCCGGGTGATCTGTTCTGTATATAGTGTAATCCGGTATGTATACTTTGTTACGTGATGTGAGGTGTGTTGCTGTAATTAAGGCAACGTCAGTTCGTTTTTCATGTAAGTAAATATCAAGTTCAGTTTTGTTTTTGAGTAGTCCGTTTGTGTTCCACAGAAGGATGGACAGAGAACCCAGAGTTAAGCGTTTATGGCCCATAAACAGGACATAAGGCTTGTGTAACTTGTGATAATTGTTGAAGAAGGGTGAAGAGGGGCTGGATAAGATTGTTCAACCAATTTAATAAATTAAAAATTTGTGGAGTGACATGATCAACAGGCTGCGCTGGTTGAGCAACGCCCTGCCTCATACCTGACATGCTTACATTATGATGATGTCTTCCTTCAGATGGCGGGGGTCCATGCTGCTGCAGTCCAGTCACCGGTCCTCTTTGAGTGGGCTGAGGTTGTGGCAGTGCAGGGAAGTCTTCCGGTCCCATAGGAGGCGCAGATGGTTGGGGCCTAAGATTCGGTTCATTTCGTAACCTTTTACGTGTTCTTAGCTGCTTTAAGGTCTGACATCCCCTGTAGTTTGCCGGGTGGTCTCCTTGACAATTGGCACACTTAGCAGGTGTATCTCGTGGCTTCTGACATGTGGCACTTTCGTGGTTTTGCCCGCACCTTACACATCTAGGAGCATGATTGCAGTAGGTCTTAGTATGGCCATACTGCTGGCACCTGTTGCATTGAGGAATCATTTTCTTCTTTCTTGGTTCTTCAATAGTCACCCGGTTATAGAATATCGCTCTTATATTAAAGATATGTTCGTTATATGTTTGTTGAGTGATATCTACAAAAAACATTGGTAGAGGTTCTTTATATCTCGATAACACATTTGTGACATTTACTACCTCATAGCCATGCTCTTTGAATGCCTCAATGATGACTGATTTTGGTGTTGAATAGTGCAAGTTTTTAATCACTACTCGTGGGCATCTGTCTTCCGGTAGCTGATATGTATGAAAGTCAGCACCTTGTATTCTTAAAGCACTAACAATTTGGCGATAAGAGCTTGAGTTATCAGGGTATATACAGATATTTCTGTTGGTTGATTTTAATTTAAATGTGGAGGAACCACATATATTTTGTAAAAACTCTACCAATGCTTTGTAATTTTCGACTCCATTAACATATATAGGTGGAGGCTTATCGTTATCATTAGTATTTACCTGTTTGTCTTTTTGTTGGGATGGCGCTTCTTCATCATTAGATAACAGTTGATATCTGTTATGAGTTGAAATGTTAGGAGCTGAGGTAGTGGGCCTCTTTTGCTGCAGCGGATCTCTTTCTACATCGGATTGTCTCTTGCGACCCGTTACTTTTTCCCAGATATCTGTTTCATTGTGGGAATTATTGTCTGCAATGGAATCTGTCGCATCCATAACAGTAGGGGTGTCTGAGGTGGAGGTCATTTTTAAATGTTCCTTGACACACTTCGACACTGATCAGTTCTTTCGGTTAAGAAGTTCTTTTTTTAAACAAAATACACAAAATACCGTTATTTAATCATTATAAATAAACAAAAAAGCACATTTAAATAAACATAACCTTTTTTAGCAATGTTAATCACAACACGATCACCATATGTTCTTCCTATACAAAATTTAATTTAGAGAATTTAAATTATATATTTTTAAGATATATAGCTACGTTATAGGAGATGTTTATGGAATTATTTATTCTAAATTCCTGGTTTTGGCTCATATTGTCTAAATTATGTTTATTTATTTATAGTTATATTGTCATGTGGCATTATTTATGTATTGTTAAAATAATTCGTTATTGTTTGAGAAAGTCTGGTCATTAAATATTGTTCTGAGAATTGCAAGCTAACTTATTTCTTAGCTTAAACCAATTTTTACGGTAACATTTTTGGTTACTCCGGGCCTGAATAATATTGATTCAAAATGAACAATGAAGAGGTGAGACGTCTTAGAAGCCGAGACATCCCATTAAATCGGAGACAGGAAGACGATGTTGAAGTCCAACAGCACCAAGGTATGAACATTGGTAGTAGCCAGAGAGGCTCTAATAATTTTGGTTCGCAGGTAGCTGTTGCCGAAGACATGACTTCACAAATCCGAGGCGAAGAAGTAACGTCGAGGCACGGTAGTAACGTCTCTAAAAGAACAGAACTACAGTCCCAACTAGAGGAAGCTGAAGCAGCCTATCGTTATAGGAAACGAGCGCGGGAGTTGGCGAGAATGAAGGAGGAGCTGGAGGAGGAGTACCGTTTGGAGCGACTGCGGAGAGCGGTAGAAAAGGCTAGTTCCGCCGGAAGCGTTGCTGGAATTAGCAAGATTAGCCAAGCTTCCTCGGTACCTAGTCCTTATAGGGAATCTACCAAAAAAAAAGTAAGGGATTGGGTAAGCAAAAACAATTACCTAATAGATGAGGAAAAAGGATTACGCGAGGTTCCTCCTGAATTTACTGATAATTCTAGACAGCCATCCCCAATTTCGCGACCACGGTCTACGATTTCGGCCCAACCTAAGCCTCCAATTAATAATCCTGTTTGTTTAAATCCCTGCCAACAGCCCCATTTTTCTATGGAGACTTATCTAGCGCGAAAATCTGTAGGAAAAGCCCTTCCATCATTTAGCGGTGACCCCTCGGAGTGGCTACATTTTATTACTAGTTTTCGTAATTCAACGAACATATGTAAATTTTCTGAGGCGGAAAATTTACAGCGAATTAGTAAAGCTCTTACAGGTAGGGCAAAAGAATCTGTGAGATCCCTATTATGTGTTCCCAATTCGGTTAATAAAATTATACAAATTTTAGAGCTACAATATGGTCGTCCAATCATTATAATAAATAACCTTATTGAGGAAGTTAAAAGGTTTCCTAGATTAGCAGAGGATAATTTGCATAGCCTTTTGGATTTAACTACTAAAGTATACAATCTGGCTGTAGCGATCGAAGGCCTAGAGGAATATCAGTTTTTTACTAACCCTCAGCTTATAGACGAAATCGTAAATAAGCTGAATGCTAATATAAAATTACAATGGGGAGAAACCGTTGTTAGGTTAGGAAAAAGGGCTGATCTTAGGGATCTTAATGATTTTCTTTATAATAAGGCAGTCGCTGTTAATCACGCTTCATCTACTTCACCATGGAAAATAAATTCTCGTAAAATTCATGCAATAACAGAGGTTGAAGATAAGCGTGTAGATGAAAGGTGCAATTATTGTAAAGGAAATCATAAGATTATAAACTGTGAAAGATTTTTATTACTTTCTGTATCCGATAGACGTAAATGGGTTGGTGAGAAAAGGTTATGTTTTTTATGCATGGGCAAATTCCACCGAGCAGCCAAATGTAGAACAAAGAATCGCTGCGGAGTGGGAGATTGCAAAGCTTCTCACCACTCGTTACTCCATCTTGAAACAGAAGGTAATGCTACTCGCACAGGTTCTAACAGTGTAGTTGCCTACAGCACAGGCAATTCGGCCTCAACGTTATTGAAGATACTCCCAGTTCGTGTAAAGGGTCCCTTGGGTAGTACAGTTGTAACAGCCTTGCTTGACGAAGGTGCTGATTGTACCTTAATAGACAGCAAGCTGGCAAAGTCTTTAGGGTTAAAGGGGAAAAGGTCTCCTTTATGTATTCAGTGGATACAAGGGGAAACAAGATCGGAAAATGATTCGGAGGAGGTTGATTTGTCAATTGGGGGAATAAATAATAAAAGTAAGGTTTATAACCTCACAGGTGTTCGAACTGTTAATAATTTATCATTGCCAAGACAACAAATTAACCTGAAAAAATTAAAAAATTCGTGGCCTCAAATAAAATATATTCCCCTTAATTTTCGTGATGAAGCTCCCAAATTATTAATTGGCCAAGACCACTGGAGCATTATAGAAACCTGTAAAAGTCGGAGTAAGTCTTGGAATGGTCTCGGGCTTAGCAAGACAAGATTGGGTTGGGTCCTTCACGGAAGGGCTGACAATCGTACGCAATCGGTCATTTGTCACCCCCTGCATTTATGCCAGGTTCAAAAAACTGGCGAAAACTTACAGCAGCTAGTAGCCGAAAATTTCAATATTGATAGCTGTTATGAGATGGAAGATAATTTTAATAAATCTCTATCGATGGACGATAAAAAAGCTGTAGCAATTTTGAATAAAACGGCCAAATTAGTAGGTGAAATAGCAAGGCTAACGAATCCTGAGCGATGGAGGTGGGTGCCAGGTACATTAAATCCAGCTGATTGGGCGACAAAGGATAAAACGTGTAAGTTGGACCAATGGTTTAAGGGTCCAAAATATCTGCAAGGTGGAGAAGAAACGTGGCCAATTTCCCCTGACACCGAAATGGACGCTGGAAATTTGTGTGAGCTAGAGCGGATGAATTTAGTTCTTTCTTCTCAACCGGGGTTTGGGTTTTTACCAGACATCAACCGTTTTTCGAACTTTTCTCGATTAATTAGAGCATCGACTTGGACCCTGAGATTTATTGAAAATATGAAGAAATGTCTCTTAGGATGTAAATCTCAGAGCTTTTCCGCAAAATTTCTTTTGTTACCTGTTGAAGAACGTTCGGCAGAAGTGTTCTGGTGGAAACATCTTCAGCTGCTCCGTTTCTCTCAAGAAATAACGTGTTTGAAGGCTGGAAAAGCGGTGCATTCTAATAGTAAGATTTATCGGCTCAGTCCCTTCTTAGACGACCAGGGTGTCTTACGCGTTAGAGGGCGAATTGGAAAGGTTATCGATGTTCCTTACGACTCAAAGCACCCCGTCATCCTAGATTCACATAATCGTTTCTTAGAACTTCTAATTGACAAATATCACAGGAAAGCCAATTATCAAGGGCAGGAGTATGTGATGAATGAGCTACGACAAATTTATTGGATTTTAGGTCTTCGTCGAGCAGTAAGGCGTTCTTGGCATCGTTGCCTTCTATGCGCAAGGGAGCGTTCGAAGCCATTTCAACAGCCTATAGGTCCCCTCCCTATCGAGAGACTTCGTCATAATGCTCGTCCTTTCACAAATGTTGGACTGGATTATTTCGGACCACTGATGGTGACAGTGAAGCGTTCTAAGGAGAAACGTTATGTAGCTTTGTTTTCATGCATAACTACTAGATCTATCCATCTAGAGCTCATCCGAGATCTCACCACGGAGGGAACCCTTCTAGCAATAAGAAGGATCTCTGCAAGAAGAGGATATCCCGAGAAGATTTGGTCAGACAATGGAACCAATTTCCGTGGAGCAGAAAAAATAATCAAGGACTGTTTGAAAAGGATGGACCAGAACACTATGGCGCAAGAACTTAGTAGCCATCAAATAGAATGGAACTTCTTGCCCCCTGCGGCACCTCACATGGGAGGAAGCTGGGAGAGATTAATCCGCTCGGTTAAGAAGTCCTTGACGCATACCCTGAAATGTCAAGCTCCGAGAGAAGATGTTTTAAACACACTGTTGGTGGAGGCTGAGAACCTGATAAACAGTAGACCAATAACCACGGTATCGGATGATCCAGAAGATCCTGAGGCTTTGACACCAAACCATTTCCTCCTTGGATCTAGCAATGGCTTGCCTCGATGGGCCCCCAATGATGAGAACTTTGACCTGCGTAAAAGATGGCAGCTAGTACAGCAATTAGCCGACAACTTCTGGCGCAGATGGCTGAAAGAATGCCTACCGAGCCTAATAAAGTCATCACGTTGGTTCGGGAAGACTGAAGAGATCAAGATCAATCAGCTGATCTATCTAGCAGAACCCAAAGAGCGACGACGTGTATGGAAGCCTGGAAGGATTGTGGCGGTATCTCCTGGAGCCGACGGCAGGACGCGAGTCGTGGATGTGAAGACCAGCGAAGGGATCATCAGGCGTCCGGTTACCAAGCTTCTTCCTCTCCCGCCTTCTGGCTTGTAGCTGCCGCTACTAAGGGAGGGAGGATGTTCATGGAATTATTTATTCTAAATTCCTGGTTTTGGCTCATATTGTCTAAATTATGTTTCATTATTTATAGTTATATTGTCATGTGGCATTATTTATGTATTGTTAAAATAATTCGTTATTGTTTGAAAAAGTCTGGTCATTAAATATTGTTCTGAGAATTGCAAGCTAACTTATTTCTTAGCTTAAACCAATTTTTACGGTAACAGGAGAGTTAATGAAATATTACAAATCTTTAAAATTATTGGTAGGGCTTACCTAATTAGATCTTTCAACAGTTTGATATAAATATTTTTATAAAAATAAATCAATTTTATCATTTATTGTGGTGGCAATCATATTGATCGAATTCTGAAATAAAATTAAAAATCTGGTGCGATGCGCGAAACTCACAACTTTCACTTACCAACTTGGTTAGATTTTAGAAATCGACGAGATTTGTTGAATGGTATTCCTCAACTTCACACTTCCAAATTCATTTACTTATTTTTGTTTGTATTTGCTCTCTAAAGGTAATTAAATTTTTTTATTATTAAATAAAAGTTTTTACTTGTGATGATTCGGCAATGCAACTCCTTCGCGTCTGATTTTATAATTCACCATATAGCGTTAAAGGTTCATGTAGATACCATGAACCATATCATTTTCCTTAAATGTTTTAAGTTTTTTTTTGTTTAATTATAAACAATGGTCTGTGTTTTTTTTTGTTTAATTATAAACAATGGTCTGTCATTAAAGGTGTATTGCACTCGCGTTCAACGTGTTTTATTTATTTTTTTTTTTTCATTTTTAGCCATTTCTTATTTTTAGGCGTAAAGAGAGGCAGTAAATTCCACCACATAAACAAAAACTAAGGTACTTTATAGGCAAACAAAAAAGTCCCCTTCCCCATTTAAGCCCCCTCAGAACATTTCATTAAACATGACGAGTTTGATCAAAATCATTGAAGCCGTTTTGAAGAGAAAATCGAAAAAAAACGTAAATATGGGAAAAAAGTTATTAAATAAAGTGCCCCCTCAATTTGATCAATTTTGATGACATTTTTACTGTCATATCGCGGGCATATACATACATCAAATACCCAGTATTATCAAAATCGTTTGAGCCGTTTTTGAGAAAATCGAAAAAAAAACGTAAAGATGGGATAAAATTTATTATATAAAGTACCTGTATATTCCAATATAATACCCCTCCTTTTGTCCAATTTTTATAAAATTCTTGCTGTCACATCGCGGTCATATATATATACATCTGTTTACACACACACTGTTACAGCAGTTTTATCATTTACTTTGGATTCAGGTCCTTGAATATAAAACATGTGTTGGAATGATGGATAATCCAATAAAAAAAAATTATTATTTGTTTTTCTACAATTAAGTAATCTATTTTTTTCGATTATTTATATGAATAAAAAAGTAAATAATGTTTTATTATCATGATCATTTATTAATTCTGGTAAATAAATGCGTTATTAATATGTATATTGCATGAATTCCTGGGCAGAAATGGCCTTCAGACAATGCTAAGCATCTGTGGTGGCATTGGTTCGATGATTATGGTGATGCCAATCCGGCATGACCCGGTCGTGACTGGAATAGACTCGAGGAGGCTCTATTCCACTATAGCCTATTCAACTGCGTTCAGCACAATTTTCAATCACGTATTGATAATTTAAATTTATTTCTATAAATTATATACAAATTTTAATACTAAAAAGGAGGAATTGAAACCGAAAAGGAATATTTATTCGTACCTTTGCGTCTCTATCTTCTTTATTTTTCAGAATATGAAATGAAGAAGAAGTATTCAATATTCTTGATAACGATATAAAAATTAGACCGTAGTATATCTAAAAGTAGGTATACATAACAGACACTATGGATTAAATAAGATAATAATAAATATTTCCTAGTGCTCGTTTTCTTTGTTTAAAGACAGTTTATGGCACTACGGCTAATCGGACGATACTATAGTAAAGGTTCTAAATTTTGCCTATATTTAGAATAGGGTTCTTCAACGCTTACCTGGCATAATCAAGGGTCTTTTCCTCTGTTTAAAAAATCCTTGGGTTGCGATCCTGTAATAGCGCGGTCTTGAGCTTAGTAGGTAGTCATGCTAACCATAACACCACAGTTGAGAACTGAGTTCTTTTTGATATATGATATATGTATTTCTTTGGTACTTCAGATAATGTGAAAATCATTTAAAATATCAGAACTGTCTTTGGAACTAATATTAGTGTATCATTAGTATACAAACCATAAATCAAGCCAATTAAAATACAAATTCAAAGATTCGGAACATGAAGTATGGAATTAGATTATTTTTTAATTATAATCACCAAAAATCAGTTATTGTTACTGATTCAATTATTGTCCTACTGGAAATAAATCGAAGATCCTATCTACGGTATTGGAAATATAAAAGCTTACTTATGAAACACAAAGGGAAGGCGACATAATTGCTTTTATTTGGGCTCCATACCATTGTGGCATTTGAGAGAATGAAAAGACAGACACTACATCCCGGTTGGCTCGGTCCGGCGACAATAGAGAGATAAAATGCATTGACTACATTCCTCAACACCGGGCAGAGCTAGCGAAATCTCAAATAATGGCACAATAGAATGAGAACTCTTTCTAAAATACTGCAGGTAAGGACTTATTGTAAAGAATGGGCAATCTGCAGAAAATCAAGGATCGATTATAGTGAATTCGTAGTTCCTACATCAATTAAATGTGGGGGCACAAAAACCTTTAATAAAATTATTTTGGAACGCAAACATTACGAATGCTATGCAATGGGGGTTAATTTATTATTGTTTTTAATTAAGAAATGATTAATGATTTAATGGGATGCCAGAGCATTTTATAGAGAATGCCCAAACTAATAAAATATTTACTTCCCCTGATTACATACAATACCTTCCCCTTTTTATGATAAAATAAAAATATTGTTCCCCTTTTATGAATCAAAGGATAATAGATTTTTAAGAACTGGATTCCTCTCTCAAAGCCATGTGTGGGGCAATATAATTTTGCATGCTTATAATATGAATTTGTACATATATGATTAAAATAAAATATAAAAAAAAAAAAAAACTGCATGAGTGTATTTATGGTAATATTATTATTAATAAAAAAGAAATGTATAAACTATATTTTTATTAACATTATATCAAAGGAACAAACATTTTATATGATGAATATCTTGAAGAATAAAAATTAGTTTTTAATGAAATTGATGATTAACACTGCCATAGCTTACAATCATTACAAATAAGATATAATGGACAAATAATATAAATATGATTAAACCAAATGCAACAATATACTAAAACTACCATATAAAAATAATCAAACATATATACATATCGGGTACTCATCTGGATACTCCCAGGATCTATGACTGCTCTCTCTACTCGTACAGCCTTTGATAGAACAATTATCCAATAATGCCAAATGATAGAAAAAGGCTTGGAGTCCTGTAAGCCTGATAATAATCTTTATACCACTAACTTGAAACACTCTAAAGTTTAATTTTTAAAGTTTAAAAAAATTGATGATTAACACTGCCATAGCTTACAATCATTACAAATAAGATATAATGGACAAATAATATAAATATGATTAAACCAAATGCAACAATATACTAAAACTACCATATAAAAATAATCAAACATATATACATATTGGGTACTCATCTGGATACTCCCAGGATCTATGACTGCTCTCTCTACTCGTACAGCCTTTGATAGAACAATTATCCAATAATGCCAAATGATAGAAAAAGGCTTGGAGTCCTGTAAGCCTGATAATAATCTTTATACCACTAACTTGAAACACTCTAAAGTTTAACTAATCAACTCCTTAAAACTCACTATGGAATATCATATAAATTAACAAGTCACTAATGAGACTTTGTAAGTACTGAAGGGACACTCCATCACTTCCTATCATGATCATTTCATGTTCACTGTCCGTAGTCACATCCAAGAGTAACCCACTAGGACATCCCTTTCCTCACCTAAAGTATGGAGGGGGAAATATTCCTCCACTGACAAATTTATTGAAAAAGCATTATAATGAAAACAAAAACGATTTATTTGTAGGTTCTCTACCAGGGAAAACACCTGTAAACTTAAATTTGCATGGTTCTTGTTATTAAGATAGTAATTCATAAAAAACAGTCGAAACGACTCTACTCTGGTAAACAAAAACAGGATGTCTTGAATTTAGCACATTATCTTCCTAAAAAGGAACTTGAAAGGAAATGAAGTTTCCGCATTCGATCAGCTCCTAGTCCTTCTACTAATTTAGTTATTAATTAAAATATTGATCAGCTGATTTTAAATTTAGACTCCTTATTAAAAATGAAAAATTTTGATATCCAACAAGATATATTTTATTTGTTTACTTATTAAGTTTTCTGATTGGTAAATATCATCAGCTATGACAATTATATATGAATATTTTGGCTACTTCTTAACCTGATACATAGCACGAAAGGATAAGGAAAAAAATAGAAATGAGTTTAACCATTCAGAAAATTTTACTGGATGGTGAGAATAATGGCAAGAGATTGATGATTTCCTCAAAATCATCATATTCTTCAACAGAGTTTAAAAAAGTTTCAAGTATCCTCAATCACCCTATCAGATAATGGCAAAATTGATAAATAAATCATTGCAATTCTTTAAAAATGTAAAAAACAAATAGTTATTAAAAGCGTATTCTCAATTTGTATAGTTTACTGTTATGGCATCTCAAAGAACTGTTCCACTTATGATTTTCCAACTTTCGGCAAATGATTGCTCTACAAAATTCATTGAAACTAGCTGAGTCCGAACCGACCATGTGTATTCAGCTTTCTCTTTGATCTAGCAAAATCCACTTGGGTGTGCCGTTGGGTTTAAATTGAAATTACCTAGTCTAATTTACTTAATTCATATCTCAAACATTCTCAGTGAATAATTAGTTTAAAAAAATACCTTAGAGGTTTTAATTACTTTAATTTGTTATAATATTACTTGGAAAACATCTATCACTTACCAATCTACTTTATGTAGAAACCCAGTTCTTTTGTTAAATAAGCCTTTCAGTTGACTGAATGACTAATTCCAATTTCAACATTTTGAAGTAATCACTTTTAATAATATTTCTCTTTTGAAAATTTGTAACTTTTTATTTTGTAAAAGTATTAAAGAATTATAATACATGACAGTTCACTGAAATATACACACAAAATAAAAAGGCACGATTCTTTCAAAGAGAAATATTATTTAAAGTCCTTTCCTTCTCTCTTCAGTACTTTTCGGTTTATTACTATTGATTTATTTTTCCAAGATCCCTATTTCATCAATAATCAAGTTTTTTACCTTTTTTTGCGGGATATCCTGAACCGTTAAATAGGAATAAAAAAATACTCTTTTTATTGGTGCATATGCATATCAATGAATCAAAACCTTCTTCAGAGTTATCTTTCTAAAATTCTCAACTTTCTAAAGACTTATTATCCATATAGGTAAATATTAGGGCACTCATTAACGGAAATTCATATTTTCTTGAGGAAACTTTTTTATTTTTTTCTCCTGTTTATGTTTTTCAATATCGTTCATATTTAATATTTAGCCATTTCTTAATACCAGGCAAGATAAGAAAGAGGCCGTTAATTAATCCGAAAAAAAAAAAAAAAAAAAAACCAAACATGTTTACAGGTAGATTCTTTTTCCTTCACCATTTAAGCCATATCAGAGTATTTTTATGATGATTAAACCTACCTGAAATTCAAAAAAATTATTTCTTTCTTTCTTCTTATTAAACAATTTTTTATGAAAATTATTAGAACTGTTCATCGAAATCATAAAGTTGCTGTATAAAAAATAATCAATTTTGAAGAAAACTTATCTATCACATCACGCTAACATACCTCTCTCAAAAACCTAATATTAGTTTCAGACGAAAGCTCTTTTCTGCGATAGTCTGTTCACAGTTCGTTCACTTTTGGTAATTTGGACCAATGGGATTCCCTTGGAAAGCGGAATACATTTTTTAAGATCGCAATAATTTCCCTTTCTATTTTTTTCATAATAAGTACGTACAAGTAAAAATACAAAACGACCTAAGAAGTTTTAATTAATTCTGATATTACTTGAAAAAATACCTCCAATGCCACTTTATTTTGTTCCACCTTAGTTTAGCCTACTTTGCTGATTGGTCTGATGAGAAGAAACTGCTGAGAAGTGAAGGAGATATTTCTGTAATCAAAGGGGTCCAGGCTGGAACGGCGGGTGCGACTCTTGCCGAGATTGGATTGAGAAGTGATTGTTTTAACAAGTTCACTGAGGCTTGACTGCTCCAAGTAAAAGTTTTATGTTTTTTTTTTTTTTAAATCTCCTTTCTTATTCCCCTGCTTCTTCGCGTATTCTGTCTTCGCTCATTGCCAGATCATTTTTAATAAAGTAAATCATAAATTGAAATAATTTTTATTTATTTTAAGGGAAGATGGTGATTCATTAATGCCGTCGCGGGACGCTCTGTAGATGTGAAACATTTATTGTCGATTGGACATACCTAAAACTATTAATTTTTTTTTGTTCAGTACCCCTATCTGGCATGCGTGGCATACGGGGGTTACTCGAGAGGTATAACCATCCTATTCTACGAAATAAAAGTCAACCATCCCAAGGCGGATTCGAACCGCCATGCTAAAGTGGGTCGCGCTCAAACAAAGCTATTCATTTTCTTTTTCTGATAATAATAACGAGAACATTTTGAATTCATTGTTTCAATTTTAGTTGATAAACGGTACAAAGTTAATAATTCACCCCCACGTCAATACATATCCAAAAAAAAATGTATGTTAATCAACTTTCATTTTACCTAATTCTTTCATAAAAACGACAAGCGTTTCAATTTTCTTTAAATTAGATCTTATAATATTTCTGAATATATTTTTAAAAAATCACATATTTACCATATAAGTAAGTATTTGATGAAAATAAATTCAAATTTTAATTAAATATTTAGTATTTTTAAATACATAAAAATCCGATCCCTGGTTTGAGACATGATTCAATAGTAAAACAACAATACGTTCAATTCGACCTTTTTTTTTTTTTAATACTATGCTATTAATCTAATGTTATTTTTAATGTGCTTTAATTAAAAAATAATAATTACTTAAGATCATTTTTATTCCAGGAAATATATTTCAGGAAACAAACAAGGTTATTATGAACATCACGAATAATCTAAACAGAACGAATGATTTCCACTCAAATTGTTTATCCAAGGGTAAAATTTGATTCTACATTTTTAATGGCCAATAATAGATATATTCAATATATTTCTTTGAACAAACGTTACATAATGCTACGTTCCACGAGATTTTTTTATGATACCATCCCCTGCTCTACAAAGGGTGGCTTTTTCCTTCAACAAAAGAAGATTTTTTCGCCTGAGGTAATAATTGATTTCAGGGAATGGAATAGAAAAATGTCCATATTTGAAAATATATACCTAGTCTTTCACGCTTCCAGTTGTGTTATTTTTTCAATGACGTCTTTGTTCTATTCAATTCTTGTTTATTAGATTTTATACTGAAAAATCATCTTTTTAGTATAGCTTTTTTTTTATTAGTATCCTGTGCATTATACACTCATATTGAACCAATATTGTTTATTACTATTACCAGATGTATGTCCAATAAAAGATTATTATGTGCTCTAAAAAGCACGAAAATAAGCTGCAAAAAAATTATAAATAAAATATGCTCTCTAACTATGCAAAACCATTTTTTAAAACCTTGAACCGAATAGCGAAAAAGGTAACAATGATAAATATTGATGCATAACTACATGAAACTAAAAATGAAATAATCGATTATTTCACTATAAATGACAAACTTTTCCTTTTCAGAATTTCAGTATCTACCTACTATTTTAAAATTATTTATAAAGTAATTTAATGTATTTTAAACATTTAAGATTACTCAAGATTGTAATATCCATTCCTGATATGGAGGTGGATATTTTAAATCAAAGCATCAACAACACTAGTCCATTCTAGATTCTAACCATTTGCATTTCAAAATTGCTTTCTGGGAAACTAAATCATAGTCAAATATTAACCAAAGACCTCATAATAATCTATAAAAAATATTTTTGTATCAAAGCTGTATTTGTCAGATGCATGAAAATAAAACTGGATGTATTTATTTCTTTATATATTAAGGATGGCATCATTTTTTTTTTTTTTTTTTTTTTTTTTTTTTTTTTTTTTTTTTTATATGGAACCTCGATATTAAACTGGCGTATAAGCCACGTTTTATTACAGTATGCTAAACTGGGACAGTTATATTAAACGTTTAATTAAATTTTAACGGAATGAGCGGAACTTAATATCAGGGATCTAAAAGGATTAATGTGTTAAAATTAACGTATCTAAGATGGGGTTGTTATTAACTGATATGAACAGTTACGAAGAGTACAATATAATCAATAAAAAAAAAAAAAATCTTCCAACATTACCTATTTCTTCAAAAGTTCAATTAGCTGTCGAAAAGCAAACGATAGACAAAATAACTCATTTTGGATCAATTCCAACCGAACTCCAGATGTTCGACCAATCACGGAGTTCATTTTCCTTAAGCAACCGATAAATTATTTATATATTTGATTTATTTTATTTTATAATTTTGTTTATAGAATCTATAAAATGTAGGCAGAGTTCAGTTAAGGCGGCCACACAAATTATAAACCTTCCTGTTAGTCTAGACTGTTCAGGCTTCCCCGGAAGCAGGTGAATTGCTCAGATAAAACTGAAAGGCAGGCCTGAACGTTTATGGTTGGCATTAAACAGCAGTTTTAGAAATTTTTATTTGATTTTATTTTTTTATTGTCAACTTATAATTGACGTAACAAAATGTCATGTGTTGGTAACTTAGATAATTGTGGATTCCAAAGGTATACAATGACAAAAAAAAACAACTTTCTTAAAATTATAATTCTTTTCACTGGGTTCAATCTCTAATAAACTATATACTTTTCGAGACTTTTTTTTTTCTGCCCTTCACTTAATTTTTTAAAATCAATAAAAACTTCTTTTAATTTGTAAAAATGGACACTAATACAATATAAGACCGAAATATCTAAAGTGGTAATGAACAATATATACCATTACTCGTTGGAATGGTCTAATAGTAAATGTTAAAATACCGTTTTTTAATTAGGAAAAAGCCGTTAGTAACTTTTTAATCCCTTGATAAATCTAATAAAAGATAAAATTTCGTGTTTAACGTTATTTAAACACTAACTTCTTAGAAGATTATATATTTTCCTGCAATTATTACTTCAGATCTATTATCTAAATAGATTCCAAAATTGTTTTTAATTAATAAAAACTTTATTTAATTTGGTAATTAAAACTAAATTAAAACCATTACGGAGCGAAACCGTTCGTGTCTCCATAAATTAATAAAAGTTTAAGGTAAATAATGTTATTACATTACATGTATATGTAATGTATACATATACAATGTATATGTATATGAATTCGTTATCAATTGTTTTTGACCAACTGCCCAAGGCAGAAAGTTTATTTTGAACTCCTGTTCTGCCACGCTCGAAAGCTTCAAGGGTCTGTAATTCTGTGGCCTCTTGACATTTGGCACGGGGCTACTCTCTTACTGCCTAATAAAGCTTTATTACACAGTGTTCAAAATTATTTTACATGAACGGTTACCATGTTAACAAGTACCTATAAATAATATTTTAGATTTTTTTTTATGAGACATGGACCAAAACTGATATTACAGCTAGATGATTTTAATAGTTATTTTCATCAGTCGTGCGGAAAACGGGTGTTTATCGACGGCACGTCTAAAAAACATTTACCGTACGATCCGTGAACATTTGTTTTCATCATACTGTTCTTATGTACTAAAATTAAACTAAATATTTTAACTAAATCGCAAACAATAATCTCTTTCTCTTAAGTAAGCATCCATGGCAACGTAACATTTAAAAGATCGTAGTTTAATTCATAGCTTGGATGGAAAATAATCACTTTCTGTAATTAAATTACACAACGGAAACACATGTTCTCAATACATTGCAATGAAAAAAATATTGCAATGAAAAAGCAGACTAACTCACTTTGTTAAGTCAATTCCTCAGTTCCTAGATTAAATCAACTTTCATTTTTTTCCCAATAACAACATTTACTCTCAAACTGTTCTAAGCTAACATTTAACTAAAAATAATGTTTGTGTTAAAGATTGTATTTATTCTAATTATGTTATGGTGAGAGCAAAATATTATTTGAAAGCCTAAAAAGCGGAACTAAAAGGCATGAAAACACTTAAAGGGTTAGTAAACAGGTTTATCGGCTTGAGAACATCTTCTGTAAATACTATTACTCCCTCAATGGTATTGCTCCTCCCTTACAAACTTTTCTTTTCATCTCATAATTTATTTTATTCCTATTCAAACAATTAAAAACGTTAATAATCTTTAGAATGCCGTGTAGCATTGTCTAGATTACAAATATTCGACAAAATGATAATCGAGACAAAGCTATGCTGTCAGTCTTTAAATAATCTGTGCCATAAATCAGTATTCAGTGATTCTCATTTAATTAAATTAATCAATATTCCATTTAAAAAAAAAAGGGGTTTTGAAGGGGTAACCTAGCATCTTTGTTAATGAATTAAAATTTAACTTGATTGGCAATTTGCTTTGCATAAATAAAAATCCTGTATATGTATTTGTATACAATACATACACACACACACACCCCCACACGTGTGTGTGTGTGTGTGTGTGTGTGTATACATATATATGTATATACATACATGTGTATATATATATATATATATATATACACATGTATGTATATACATATATATGTATACACACACACACACACACCCCCACACGTGTGTGTGTGTGTGTGTGTGTGTGTGTGTATACATATATATGTATATACATACATGTGTATATATATATATATATATATATATATATATATATATACATATATATAAGTACATATTCAATGAACATCTTCTGAAATCTAAACTTAATTTGGAAAACGTTTTAAATAAAAAAAATCTGGTGCGTGCTCGCAACACACAACTTTCACTTACCAACTAACTTAGATTAGAAACTAGTGCGTTTTGTTAATTGCCACTTCTCTAATGAACAGAACGGCTTTAATTATGAACAGTGGTCTGTCATTAAAGGGGCACTCCGCATGCGTGGGTTCAACGAGTTTTAAGAGTTGACTGAATATTTTCTTTTTTTCTCCTCTATATGTTTTCTTTATTTTTATCATATCTCATATTTGGCCATTTCTAATTTTTAGGCGTAACGAGAGACAGTTAATTTCTCCATATAAACAAAAACAAAGGTACTTTATAGGAAACAAAAAAGACCCCTACCCCATTTAAGCCCCACCACAACATTTTAATAATGATAAAGCTAACCTGATATTAAAGAACACCTAATTTTGATTAAACATGACGAATTTGATGAAAATCGTTAAAGCCGTTTCTGAGAAAATCGAAAAAAAAGTAAAAATTGCAAAAATAGTCAAGATATAAAGTGCCCCCTCCGTTTTAGCAATTTTGATGAAATGCGGGCTATCACATCTTTAACATATACATACGTCAAATACGCAGTTTGATCAAAATCGTTAAAGCCGTTTTTGAGTAATTAAAAAAACACGTGCGAATGATACAAAATTTATTAAGTAAAGTCCCCCCTCCGGTTAATCAATTTTGATGAAATTTTTACAGTCATATCTCGAGCATATAAATACATCAAATACCCAGTTTGATCAAAATCGTTAAAGCAATTTTTGAGTAAATAAAAAAAACACGTGCGAATGATACGAAATTTATTAAGTAAAGTCCCCCCTCCGGTTAATCAATTTTGATGAAATTTTTACAGTCATATCTCAGGCATATTAATACATCAAATACTCAGTTTAATCAAAATCGTTAGAGCCGTTTTTGAGAAAATCGAAAAAAACGTAAAAAGTTATGAAATAAAGTACCCCCTCCCTTTGAGCAATTTTGATGAAATTTTTGCTGTCACATCGCGGGCATATACCTAAACTAAATACCGAATTTCAGGTTCGCACGGTTTATAGTTTTTGAGCTAGTCTGTTCACACACACACACACACACACACACACACACACACACAGACACACACACACACAGACACACACACACAGACCATTTCGCGGGACTTGGTCATTTGGACTCAGGGGACCCCAAAACGTGTATTTCCGTTGAAAACCGGAAGTCGAAATTTTTCACGATCGCAATACTTCCACTTACTATATATTTCATATATAGGTAAGTGAAAGTAAAAATTTTATTTCTTATTATTGGTGGATTAAGCGTACAGATTTATTTTATGTTTATTTTGTTTCATTAGTTGCATATTTTTTCTCAATATAATAAAATGTATGTTATACACATCATGCATATACATTGCGCATCTTTTTACTTTCACTTACCTATATATGAAATATATAGTAAGTGGAAGTATTGCGATCGTGAAAAATTTAGACTTCCGGTTTTCAACGGAAATACACGTTTTGGGGTCCCCTGAGTCGAAATTACCAAGTCCCGCTAAATGGTCTGTGTGTGTATGTGTCTGTGTGTCTGTATGTGTGTGTGTGTGTGTGTGTGTGTGTGTGTGTGTGTGTGTGCGTGTGTGTGTGTGTGTGTGAGTGTGTGTGTGTGTGTGTGTGTGTGTGTGTGTGTGTGTGTGTTTGTGTGTGTGTGTGTGTGTGTGTGTGTGTGTGTGTGTGTGTGTGTGTGTGTGTGTGTGTGTGTGTGTGTGTGTGTGTGTGTGTGTGTGTGTGTGTGTGTGTGTGTGTGTGTGTGTGTGTGTGTGTGTGTGTGTGTGTGTGTGTGTGTGTGTGTGTGTGTGTGTGTGTGTGTGTGTGTGTGTGTGAACAGACTAGCTCAAAAACTATAAACCGTGCGATTCAGAAATTGGGTATTTATTGTATATATGGGACGTTCTTTTACAAACCGAACACCTTTCTGACCGACACATTTTAGATTTAACTGAAACTTTTTTTACGGGTTCTATATCGAAAAAAAAGAGATACGTGTAAGAGGATTTTTTTTTATTTTCGATATTTTGAAAAATAAACAAGATCGAAAATTCGTGAATTTGATGATTTATCGGTAATAGCCTATTTTTCAAAAATTCATAACTCCGGTTCTGTTTAAGCTAAAAAATCTAATTTTTTTTTTATTTTGAAGGTAAAAAGACAAGCTTTAAGAAAAAAATACTTTCAAAAGAGATTGTCGAAAAATTAAAATTTTTATTAACAATTTCAATGTTTAAATCGGTTTTTAACAGTGGCCCCACCCATGAATCAACTTTTTACTATTTTTATCGTATTCTGCGTCAAATTTTCTATCGAAAACGCTTTTAAAAACGATGGAGAAGTTATTTTTACTGTAAGAAAAAAATTAATTAATTTAGCGCGGTACGTCACATCGACAAGTGGGTCACATTTTACGGCTCATATTCTTGTTTTACACCGTTTATCTCTTAATTACAAATAATTGTTTCATTGTTTTAATTAAAAAACATATTTTAGTAGCCAAGAAGATGGGAAAAAATAGAAAAAATACATAAATAAAAATAAATAAAAAACATTGTTGAAAATGAAATTTTTTTATTAAGATTTCGATAATGCATTAGTTAATAAGAACAATATTTGGAATATAAAAATAAATACAATATTTAAAAATAAGACAATGTTTACATTTTCTGTTTAAAATTTTTTACAATATCCTTTTTTTTCGCAAGATGAAAACCGTTTTGCTTCCAATTGCTGTAAAGAAATCGGATTAATACAATGATATTTTAAAGTTTCTTTTATTGTTAAAGCTTTTTGGAAACGTTTCGGACAATTTGATGATTTATCGGTAATAGCCTATTTTTCAAAAATTCATAACTCCGGTAAAAAATTAATTGATTTAGCATAAGAATACAAATGAGAAAAAACACAATTGTCCGAACGTTTCCAAAAAGCTTTAACAATAAAAGAAACTTTAAAATATCATTGTATTAATCCGATTTCTTTACAGCAATTGGAAGCAAAACGGTTTTCATCTTATGAAAAAAAGGATATTGTAAAAAATTTTAAACAGAAAATGTAAACATTGTCTTATTTTTAAATATTGTATTTATTTTTATATTCCAAATATTGTTCTTACTAACTAATGCATTATCGAAATCTTAATAAAAAAATTTCATTTTCAACAATATTTTTTATTTATTTTTATTTATGTATTTTTTCTATTTTTTCCCATCTTCTTGGCTACTAAAATATGTTTTTTAATTAAAACAATGAAACAATTATTTGTATTTAAGAGATAAACGGTGTAAAACAAGAATATGAGCCGTAAAATGTGACCCACTTGTCGATGCGACGTACCGCGCTAAATTAATTAATTTTTTTCTTACAGTAAAAATAACTTCTCCATCGTTTTTAAAAGCGTTTTCGATAGAAAATTTGACGCAGAATACGATAAAAATAGTAAAAAGTTGATTCATGGGTGGGGCCACTGTTAAAAACCGATTTAAACATTGAAATTGTTAATAACAATTTGAATTTTTCGACAATCTCTTTTGAAAGTATTTTCTTCTTAAAGCTTGTTTTTTTACCTTCAAAATAAAAAAAAATTAGATTTTTTAGCTTAAACAGAACCGGAGTTATGATTTTTTTAAAAATAGGCTATTACCGATAAATCATCAAATTCACGAATATTCGATCTTGTTTATTTTTCAAAATATCGAAAATAAAAAAAAATCCTCTTACATGTATCTCTTTTTTTTCGATATAGAACCCGTAAAAAAAGTTTCAGTTAAATCTAAAATGTGTCGGTCAATTTTTGTCCAAATCTGTTCGGTTTGTAAAAGAATGTCCCATATATGCCCGCGATGTGACAGCATAAATTTCATCAAAATTACTTAAAGGGAGGGGGTACTTTACTTAATTACTTTTTAGGTTTTTTTCGATTTTCTCAAAACGGCTCTAACGATTTTGATTAAACTGAGTATTTGATGTATTAATATGCCCGAGATATGACTGTTAAAATTTCATCAAAAGTGATTAACCGGAGGGGGGACTTTACTTAATAAATTTTGTATCATTTTCACGGGGTTTTTTATTTACTCAAAAACAGCTTTAACAATTAACAAAAATAAGATATGAATGTAGAAAAATGTGTGACTTTGGGAAATGATATTTATCAAAACACGTCAATTTCTAATCTAAGTTGGTAAGTGAAAGTTGTGTGTTGCGCGCACGCACCAGATTTTTCTATATATAGTCATATACATAAACATATACATTACATCATTCATTATATAATACGGTTTTATAAGGAGTACCTACTATTATATAAATATACTTAAGCTACTGAAGTATATGTTTTAATATTTATAATATATGTAATTAATATTTATAAACTCATAATAATATTTAGTGTAGTATATTTTAATTTTTTTTTCAGGTGAGAAACTCTTCACTTTCCAATTGACTGCTATTACCAGGTTAGATTGTTTTTACATGTTTTAATTTATTTCATAGAATAAATTAATGTTTTTTTAAAAAATACTATTGAGTGTTTTATTTATTTTCAACCCATATTTTTATAAACCATAAGCTTCACGTTTAAGACTAAAAAAGAGGCAAATTACGATGGTAACAATTAAAATAATTTCTTTTATTTTTTTATTTTGATGTATGTATTCTGAATGTTTAAACAAACTTTGAAAAGTATTGGGCATAAAATGAAATATTGAATGAAGTGTTTTACTATTTATTATTTATATTATCAATAAATATTTATTATTGTTTATATTTATTATTACATATCAAATTTGTTCGATTGGAATTTAGTAGAATCTAATATAAAAAGACAGGCTTAACGCGATTAAATTCAATGAAAATGAAAATGGCATTGGGAGAGGGGAAAAAAAAAACGATGAATTCTTCACAAATCGTTAATTTCCAAATTTAAAAATATGTGAAAATCAGTAATGGAATCAAAAAATGTTATAATTTCTTAGCTTGTTTTTTATGTAACATTTGTTGTGAATACCTTTTTTTTTTTTTTTTTTCATTTACAATAGATAATGATTGATTGTATGAAATAAATTTAATCTAAACTTTGACGATGAAAAGAAGTAGTTACAAAATGAAATTATTTATTTCGCGGCTAGTGTAAACAAGCAGAGAGGACTCATTCCGACCCCCCTCCCACAAACCACTCCTTCCCTTTGCACGTATTTTATCGCCTGTCACCCACTCCCTCGCTTATAAAATATAAAGCATCAAGCTTTGTACCTCGTTGCGCCCCTTGGACGGAATGCCCACTAGAATAACAACAGTACCATTGAAACGAAGGTTTTTGAAAACTATCTCAAAATTATTCTATTATCAAATTCGTTTTAAAATTTATATTATATCAGGATGTAACGCATGTTTCATTAAATTTACATCACTTACACAAATTACATGACTGGTTACAACTATGGAAAATAAGACTCATGGTAAAAAAAAAAAATCACATCACAGTTACAATTACAAAACAAACCACATCCCCCAATTTATGTTTGTAACTGTTATTCCTTACACAGAAAGAGTACACTGTCTAGGATCTATTTTTGATGAAAGGATGACATGGGGCCTCTATGTAAAAAAAAAAAAATAATAACTATTGACTAACTATTGAAAGAACACTCACTTATTCATCCACTTTTTTCTCAATTTTCTAAGCTAAAATTGAAACAGAAACTACGTACGTACTTAATTCCATATACATATTTATTCTGCTATAGCTAGATATAATAGATATTCGGCATAGCTAGAAAGACCAACCTATACAATCTTCAAGCGTTTCATTTAAAATTGCTACGACTTATTAAAAAAGCACTCTAATACGTGACTAACAAAACTTTACATTGTCCTAAGTCCTTTAAGTAGTCCTAAGTCTAATTTTAGGCTATTCAAGTTTGTTTACAATATCTCTTTCCTTCCGGATGGTGTGAGAGTATGAAATAGGTTGGCAGATTATAAATATATATACACATATATAGATAGGTTATGTATGGACTTATGTATGAATTTCACTTGTATATTGTGTTATCAAAAATTGGTATAATATTAAACTTAATTTTGTTAATAAAGGTAGCGATCCAAAAGAAATTTGTAGACTTTCGAAAATAGGAAAACCAGATCATATATATAAATTCAACTATTTATATATACGGGCATTGCCCAAGAGTCGAACCTTGGCCTCCCGCATATCAAGCGCGGTAAGATTCCACATCGCCAACGAGATCACATCCAAGGCGACTCAATCCTTCTCCACTGATCTATTATTTATTTTTACTAATACATTTGTCCTTTATTCTGAGGAAATATAAAAGTTGTTTTTTGTAAGATTGTTTTTAATAGAATCGACACAAAAAACAAAGTTAACAATGATAATAAATAGAAGCGGAATTCCTAACCTTCCTAAAAAGATTAGGAGAAGTGAAGATGTGCAAACACTATTCCAGCGTCAACATTTGTGGAGACGCGGATTGGCAATAAGCCGTTGCCATGAGTCAACAACACTTCCAGCCAGATGGCTTCAGCCCACACGGCAGCGCGACCAGGAGTGTTCAAAAGAGTCGGTCGATATTGATAAAAAATATCAACAGGAAACATTTTTGTATTCGTTTCTTTCAAGTGTAAAAAGAATATTTCTGTTCATAAATTATTGGTTCTTTCTTTTTTTTTTTTTTTTATGATTAATGAAATGTTCTGGTTTGCAGCATTAATACATATGTATGTGGTTTTGGTTTTCGATCTAAAGAAAGATTTACAGATTTAAGGAGTAGCATATATTTTAAAACGCTTCTCTGCTCCACTATCATAAAAAAGAAAAATCTGGTGCGTGCGCGCAACACACAACTTTCACTTACCAACTTATTTAGATTAGAAATTAATGCGTTTTGTTAATTGCCACTTCTCAAATGAACAGAACAGTTTATTTATAACGCATTGGTTTGTCATTAAAGGCGTACGGCGCATGTGTGAGCACAAGGTGTTTTATGAGTTGACGGAATATTTTTCTTTTTTTCTCCTGTATATGTTTACTTGATTTTCTTCATATATCATATTTAGCCATTTCTTATTTTTAAGCGTGATGAGAGACAGTTAATTTCTCAATATAAACTAAAACAAAGGTACTTTATAGAAAAACAAAAAAAGCCCCTTACCCATTTAAGCCCCCTCAGAACATTTTAATAATGATAAAGCTTACCTGATATTAAATAACAACTAATTTTCATTAAACATAACGAATTTGATAAAAATCGTTAAATCCGTTTTTGAGATAATCGATCAAAAAGGTAAAAATTGATTAAGTAAAGTCCCCCCTCCTGTTGATAAATTTTGATGAAATTTTTACAGTCATATCTCGGGAATATAAATACATCAAATACCAAGTTTGATCAAAATCGTTAAAACCGTTATTAAGTAAATAAAAAAAAAAACGCGTGAAAATAATACAAAATTTATAAAGTAAAGTCCTCCCTCCGGTTGATCAATTTCGATGAAATTTTTACAGTCATATCTCGGGCATATCAATAGATCAAATACTCAGTTTAATCAAAATCATTAGAGCCGTTTTTGAGAAAATCGAAAAAAACTTAAAAACATATTAAATAAAGTACCCCCCCCCCCTTTGAGCAAATTTAATGAAATTTTTGCTGTCACATCGTGGGCATATTCATACTCTAAATACCCAATTTCAGGTTCGCACGGTTTATAGTTTTTGAGCTAGTCTGTTCACGCACACACACACAGACACACAGACACACACACACACAGACCATTTCGCGGGACTTGGTTATTTTGACTCAGGGGACCCCAAAACGTGTATTTCCGTTGAAAACCGGAAGTCGAAAATTTTCACGATCGCAATACTTCCACTTACTATATATTTCATATATAAGTAAGTGAAAGCAAAAAAAAAAAATCTGGTGCGTGCGCGCAACACACAACTTTCACTTACCAACTTACTTAGATTAGAAATTGACGTGTTTTGCTAAATATCATTTCCCAAATTCACAAATTTTTCTACATTCATATCTTATTTTTGTTAATCGTTAAAGCCGTTTTTTGAGTAAATAAAAAAAACACGTGAAAATGATACAAAATTTATTAAGTAAAGTGCCCCCTCCGGTTAATCAATTTTGATGAAATTTTAACAATCATATCTCGGGCATATAAATACATCAAATACCCAGTTTGATCAAAATCTTCAAAGCCGTTTTTGAGTAAATAAAAAAAACACGTGAAAATGATACAAAATTTATTAAGTAAAGTCCCCCATACGGTTAATCAATTTTGATGAAATTTTAACAATCATATCTCGGGCATATAAATACATCAAATACCCAGTTTGATCAAAATCTTCAAAGCCGTTTTTGAGTAAATAAAAAAAACACGTGAAAATAATACAAAATTTATTAAGTAAAGTCCCCCCCCCGGTTAATCAATTTTGATGAAATTTTAACAGTCATATCTCGGGCATGTACATACATCAAATACCCAGTTTGATCAAAATCGTTAAAGCCGATTTAGAGTAAATAAAAAAAAACACGTGAAAATGATACAAAATTTATTAAGTAAAGTCCCCCCTACGGTTAATCAATTTTGATGAAATTTTAACAATCATATCTCGGGCATATAAATACATCAAATACCCAGTTTGATCAAAATCTTCAAAGCCGTTTTTGAGTAAATAAAAAAAACACGTGAAAATGATACAAAATTTATTAAGTAAAGTCCCCCCTCCGGTTAATCAATTTTGATGAAATTTTAACAGTCATATCTCGGGCATGTACATACATCAAATACCCAGTTTGATCAAAATCGTTAAAGCCGATTTAGAGTAAATTAAAAAAAACACGTGAAAATGTTACAAAATTTATTAAGTAAAGTCCCCCCTCCGGTTAATCAATTTTGATGAAATTTTTATAGTCATATCTCGGGCACATAAGTACATAAAATACTCAGTTTAATCAAAATCGTTAGAGCCGTTTTTGAGAAAATCGAAAAAAACCTAAAAAGTTATTAAGTAAAGTACCCCCTCCCTTTAAGTAATTTTGATGAAATTTATGCTGTCACATCGCGGGCATATACCTACACTAAATACCTAATTTCATGATCGCACGGTTTATAGTTTTTGAGCTAGTCTGTTCACACACAGACACACAGACACACACACACACACACACACACACACACACACACACACACACACACAGACCATTTCGCGGGACTTGGTCATTTCGACTCAGGGGACCCCAAAACGTGTATTTCCGTTGAAAACCGGAAGTCGAAAATTTTCACGATCGCAATACTTCCACTTACTATATATTTCATATATAGGTAAGTGAAAGTAACACTTACTATATATTTCATATATAGGTAAGTGAAAGTAAAAAAACTGGTGCGTGCTCGCAACACACAACTTTCACTTACTAACTTACTTAGATTATAAATTAATGCGTTTTGTTAATTGCCACTTCTCAAATGAACAGAACGGCTTCAATTATGAACAATGGTCTGTCATTAAAGGCGTACTCCGCATGCGTGGGCTCAACGAGTTTTATGAGTTGACTGAATATTTTTATTTTTTTCTCCTCTTTATGTTTTCTTTATTTTTATCATATCTCATATTTAGCCATTTCTTATTTTTAGGCGTAATGAGAGACAGTTAATTTCTCCATGTAAACAAAAACAAAGGTACTTTATAAGAAAGAAAGAAACAAACAAAAAAGCCCCCCGCCCCCCCCCCAAAAAAAAGCCCCCTCAGAACATTTTAATAATGATAAAGCTTACCTGATATTAAAGAAAACCTAATTTTCATTAAACGTGACGAATTTGATAAAAATTGTTAAAGCCATTTTTGAGATAATCGAAAAAAAGGTAAAAATTGGAAAAAAGGTCATTAAATAAAGTGCCCCCTCAGTTGGACCAATTTTGATGAAATGTTGTCTTTTACATATTTGGTATATACATACATCAAATACCCAGTTTCTTTAAAATCGTTAAAGCCGTTTTTGAGTAAATAAAAAATATGTACACGTGAAATTGGTACAAAATTTATTAAGTAAAGTCCCCCCTCCGGTTGAACAATTTTGATGAAATTTTTACAGTCGTATCTCGGGCATATACATACATTATATACCCAGTTTGATCAAAATCGTTAAAGCCGTTTTTGACTAAATAAAAAAAACACGTGGAAATGATACAAAATTTATTAAGTATAGTTCCCCCTCCGGTTGATCAATTTTGATGAAATTTTTACAGTCATATCTTGGGCATATTAATAGATCAAATACTCAGTTTAATCAAAATCGTTAGAGCCGTTTTTTAGAAAATCGAAAAAAACCTAAAAAGTTATTAAATAGATTACCCCCTCCCTTTGAGCAATTTTGATGAAATTTTTGGTGTCACATCGCGGGCGAATACCTAAACTAAATACCAAATTTCAGGTTCGCACGGTTTATAGTTTTTGAGCTAGTCTGTTCACACACACACACACACACACACACACAGACTATTTCGCGGGACTTGGTCATTTGGACTCAGGGGACCCCAAAACGTGTATTTCCGTTGAAAATCGGAAGTCGAAATTTTTCACGATCGCAATACTTCCACTTACTATATATTTCATATATAGGTAAGTGAAAGTAAAAAATCGTCAATCTACCTGTAAAAATCTGGTGCGTGCGCGCAACACACAACTTTCACTTACCAACTTACTTAGATTAGAAATTAATTCGTTAATTGCCACTTCTCAAAGTTATACTTTTTTCCACATTCATTTCTTATTTTTGTTTTCATTTGCTCAAAAGAAAACACTAATTAATTTTATTATTATTTAAAAGTTTTTACTTGTGATAATTCGGCAATGCAAGCATGATACTCCAAGTCGTATTTTATAATTCTCTATGTACTTGTTGAATATTTCATTTATTTCCCATGAAACAAATAATTCTCATTAAATGAACAGAAAATCTTTAATTATAACGCATTGGTTTGTCATTAAAGGCATACGGCGCATGCGTGAGCTCAAGGTGTTTTATGATTAGACGGAATATTTTTACTTTCACTTACCTATATATGAAATATATAGTAAGTGGAAGTATTGCGATCGTGAAAATTTTCGACTTCCGGTTTTCAACGGAAATACACGTTTTGGGATCCCCTGAGTCAAAATAACCAAGTCCCGCAAAATGGTCTGTGTGTGTGTGTGTGTGTGTGTGAACAGACTAGCCCAAAAACTATAAACCGTGCGAACCTGAAATTGGGTATTTAGTGTAGGTATATGCCCGCGATGTGACAGCATAAATTTCATCAAAATTACTTAAAGGGAGGGGGTACTTTACTTAATAACTTTTTAGGTTTTTTTCGATTTTCTCAAAAACGGCTCTAACGATTTTGATTAAACTGAGTATTTCATCTATTTATATGCCTGGAATATGACTGTAAAAATTTCATCAAAATTGATCAACCGGAGTGGGGACTTTACTAAATAAATTTTGTATCATTTTCACATGTTTTTTTTATTTACTCAAAAACGGTTTTAACGATTTTGATCAAACTTGGTATTTGATATATTTATATGCCAGAGATGTGATAACTAACATTTCATCACAATTGATCAACCGGAGGGGGGACTTTACTTAATAAATTTTGTATCATTTTCACGTGTTTTTTTTATTTACTCAAAAACGGTTTTAACGATTTTGATCAAACTTGGTATTTGATGTATTTATATGCCCGAGATATGACTGTAAAAATTTCATCACAATTGATCAACCGGAGGGGGGACTTAACTTAATAAATTTTGTATCATTTTCACGTGTTTTTTTTATTTACTCAAAAACGGTTTTAACGATTTTGATCAAACTTGGTATTTGATGTACTTATATGCCCGAGATATGACTGTAAAAATGTCATCAATATTGATCTACGGGAAGGGGGACTTTACTTAATAAATTTTGTATCATTTTCACGGGGTTTTTTTATTTACTCAAAAACGGCTTTAACGATTAACAAAAATAAGATATGAATGTAGAAAAATGTGTGACTTTGGGAAATGATATTTAGCAAAACACGTCAATTACTAATCTAAGTAAGTTGGTAAGTGAAAGTTGTGTGTTGCGCGCACGCACCAGATTTTTCTTTTTTAATTTTTTTACTTTCACTTACCTATTTATGAAATATATAGTAAGTGGAAGTATTGCGATCGTGAAAAAATTCGGCTTCCGGTTTTCAACGGAAATACACGTTTTGGGGTCCCCTGAGTCGAAATGACCAAGTCCCGCGAAATGGTCTGTGTGTGTGTGTGTCTGTGTGTGTGTCTGTGTGTGTGTGTGTGTGTGTGTGAACAGACTAGCTCAAAAATTATAAACCGTGCGATCTTGAAATTGGGTATTTAGTGTAGGTATATGCCCGCGATGTGACAGCATAAATTTCATCAAAATTACTTAAAGGGAGGGGGTACTTTACTTAATAACTTTTTAGGTTTTTTTCGATTTTCTCAAAAACGGCTCTAACGATTTTGATTAAACTGAGTATTTCATCTATTTATATGCCCGAGGTATGACTGTAAAAATTTCATCAAAATTGATTAACCGGAGGGGGGACTTTACTTAATAAATTTTGTAACATTTTCACGTGTTTTTTTTATTTACTCTAAATCTGCTTTAACGATTTTGATCAAACTGGGTATTTGATGTATTTATATGCCCGAGATATGACTGTAAAAATTTCATCAAAATTGATTAACCGGAGGGGGGACTTTACTTAATAAATTTTGTAACATTTTCACGTGTTTTTTTTATTTACTCTAAATCTGCTTTAACGATTTTGATCAAACTGGGTATTTGATGTATTTATATGCCAAATATGTGATAGCCAACATTTCATCAAAATTGATCAACCGAAGGGGGGACTTTACTTAATAAATTTTGTATCATTTTCACGGGGTTTTTTATTTACTCAAAAACGGCTTTAACGATTAATAAAAATAAGATATGAATGTAGAAAAATGTGTGACTTTGGGAAATGATATTTAACAAAACACGTCAATTTCTTATCTAAGTAAGTTGGTAAGTGAAAGTTGTGTGTTGCGCGCACGCACCAGATTTTTTTCTCCTGTATTTGCTTACTTGATTTTTTTCATATATCATATTTAGCCATTTCTTATTTTTAAGGCGTGATGAGAGACAGTTAATTTCTCAATATAAACTAAAACAAAGGTACTTCATAGGAAAACAAAAAAAGCCCCTTCCCCATTTAAGCCCCCTCCGAACATTTTAATACTGATAAAACTTACCCGATATTATTTAACACCTAATTTTCATTAAACAAGACGAATTTGATCGAAATCATTAAAGCCGTTTTTGAGATAATCGAAAAAAAGATAAAAATTGGAAATAAAGTTATGAAATAAAGTCCCCCCTCCCGTAGATCATTTTTGATGAAATTTTTACAGTCATATCTCGGGCATATAAATACATCAAATACCAAGTTTAATCAAAATCGTTAAAACCGATTTTGAGCAAATAAAAAAAAAACACTGGAAAATTATACAAAATTTATTAAGTAAAGTCCCCCCTCCAGTTGATCAATTGTGTTGAAATGTTGGTTATCACATCTTTGGCATATAAATACATCAAATACCAAGTTTGATCAAAATCGTTAAAACCGTTTTTGAGCAAATAAAAAAAAACACGTGAAAATGATACAAAATCTATTAAGTAAAGTCCCCCCTCCGGTTGATCAATTTTGATGAAATTTTTACAGTCATATTTCAAGCATATAAATAGATCAAATACTCAGTTTAATCAAAATCGTTAGAGCCGTTTTTGAGAAAATCGAAAAAAACTTAAAAAGTTATTAAATAAAGTACCCTCTCCCTTTGGGAAATTTTGATGAAATTTTTGCTGTCACATCGCGGGCATATACCTACACTAAATACCCAATTTCAGGTTCCCACAGTTTATAGTTTTTCAGCTAGTCTGTTCACACACACACACACACACACACACACACACACACACACACACACACACACACACACACACACACACACACACACACACACACACACACACACACACACACACACACACACACACACACACACACACACACACACACACACACACACACACATACACACACATACCATTTCGCGGGACTTGGTTATTTCGACTCAGGGGGTCCCAAAACGTGTATTTCCGTTGAAAACAGGAAGTCGAAATTTTTCACGATCGCAATACTTCCACTTACTATATATTTCATATATAGGTAAGTGAAAGTAATATAACAATATGGCAGATTATTAATGTTATCCCCCCTTTTATAATCCTATATATTGTGAAATAAGCTAACCTGACAAGGTTTCACATGTGCAGGGGCAATTTGAAAATTTAGGCTAATTTTCAATAAATGAAAAGAATGAAAAAAAAATCTGGTGCGTGCGCGCAACACACAACTTTCACTTACCAACTTACTTAGATTAGAAATTGACGTGTTTTGCTAATTATCATTTCCCAAAGTCACAGATTTTTCTAAATTCATATCTTATTTTTGTTAATCGTTAAAGCCGTTTTTAAGTAAATAAAAAAACCCGTGAAAATGATACAAAATTTATTAAGTAAAGTCCCCCCTCCCGTAGATCAATTTTGATGAAATTTTTACAGTCATATCTCGGGCATATAAATACATCAAATACCAAGTTTGATCAAAATCGTTAAAACCGTTTTTGAGTAAATAAAAAAAACATGTGAAAATGGTACAAAATTTATTAAGTAAAGGCCCCTCCCGTAGATCAATTTTGATGAAATTTTTACAGTCACATCTTGGGCATATATATACATCAAATACCAAGTTTGATCAAAATCGTTAAAACCGTTTTTGAGTAAATAAAAAAAACACGTGAAAATGATACAAAATTTATTAAGTAAAGTCCCCCCTCCCGTAGATCAATTTTGATGAAATTTTTACAGTCATATCTCGGGCATATAAATACATCAAATACCAAGTTTGATCAAAATCGTTAAAACCGTTTTTGAGTAAATAAAAAAAACATGTGAAAATGGTACAAAATTTATGAAGTAAAGTCCCCCCTCCCGTAGATCAATTTTGATGAAATTTTTACAGTCACATCTTGGGCATATATATACATCAAATACCAAGTTTGATCAAAATCGTTAAAACCGTTTTTGAGTAAATAAAAAAAACACGTGAAAATGATACAAAATTTATTAAGTAAAGTCCCCCCTCCCGTAGATCAATTTTGATGAAATTTTTACAGTCATATCTCGGGCATATAAATACATCAAATACCAAGTTTGATCAAAATCGTTAAAACCGTTTTTGAGTAAATAAAAAAAACATGTGAAAATGGTACAAAATTTATGAAGTAAAGTCCCCCCTCCCGTAGATCAATTTTGATGAAATTTTTACAGTCACATCTTGGGCATATAAATACATCAAATACCAAGTTTGATCAAAATCGTTAAAACCGTTTTTGAGTAAATAAAAAAACACGTGAAAATGATACAAAATTTATTAAGTAAAGTCCCCCCTCCGGTTAATCAATTTTGATGAAATTTTTACAGTCATATTTCGGGCATATATATCGATCAAATACTTAGTTTAATCAAAATCGTTAGAGCCGTTTTTGAGAAAATCGAAAAAAACCTAAAAAGTTATTAAGTAAAGTACCCCCTCCCTTTAAGTAATTTTGATGAAATTTATGCTGTCACATCGCGGGCATATACCTACACTAAATACCCAATTTCATGATCGCACGGTTTATAGTTTTTGAGCTAGTCTGTTCACACACAGACACACAGACACACACACACACAGACCATTTCGCGGGACTTGGTTATTTCGACTCAGGGGGTCCCAAAACGTGTATTTCCGTTGAAAACCGGAAGTCGAAAATTTTCACGATCGCAATACTTCCACTTACTATATATTTCATATATAGGTAAGTGAAAGTAAAAATGCTTTCCGAAGTTGTATACCCGAATCATAGTTGTTTTCACATTTCCCTCAACTAAATCCTTTTAGAAGAAAATATCGCTAAAATGGTTTTATGTAAATTGCACTTGCTTAAGACATATTTAATGTTATATAATAATTTAAGACATACTGGGTAATTTTTAACCGATAAGTAACATATTTATTGTTACGTGGAATAGCAGGTAATGCTCGAAATATGCAATTTTTTTTTAAAATTGGGTACATTTTAATCCCTAATAATTACTTTTTAGTTAAAAACTTTAGCTCCATAAAAGATTTCCGTAAGAATGTAAGGTGGTTATTTGATGTTGGATGCTGTAACCATTATCGACAATCTTCCAATGTTTTTAAAAAGGCATTGAAACTAAAATTCCAAGTAAGGTAAGTTACGATTTTATAACAATCGTAAATACCTCTCTATCGATTTCCATTCACGTTATATTTACAAAAAACGTTAAAAAAAACTCGAAAATTCATGCGATTAGAGCTTTATTTTCTTAAAATAAAAAAATGTTTAGAAAATAACTAAAGTTTTGCAATAATCATAACACTCTATACCTTATGGTGGATATCAAATAAAAATGAGTAAGTAAATGTGTATGAATTACGTTTACAAAATTATCAAAATGCGTCAGTTTCTACTCAAAGTAGGTAGACAAGTGAAAGTCGCGTGTAGCGCGGATCGCACCAATTTTTTTTTAAATTGGAATTTTCCCAGATGAGAGATCAGCGTGGACTTAAACCGTGCGATAAATATTTTAAAAAGCATTAGCAAAGCTTTAACGTTAAAAAATGAAAAACCCGTCTGAAATGGGTCGGAGTCACAGTAGCAAGTCACAAGTCACGGTAACCATTTGATGTAAATTATACCAAACTCGTTTATTCGAGCCCAAGAACACTTGAGAGCCCGGGTAAGAGAGTTTTAGCTTTTTTATTTATTCCGTTTTCTTTATAGGCGGAAAGGGACTTCATTTAATATTTAATCTTCATGCTCTTTGCCCTTGCGGTATGTTCAGTACTGTTTAAAATATGCTTGAGAAAAAAAAAAATTACCAGTCATAGAAGAGTCCACCCTAATACGAAAGAGATTCCTTCTTCAATCTTTTTCTAATCTAATCAAGCCATTGTTTTACATAAAGTGTAAATTCTTCCCCCCAAACTATTTTTCTCATTGCATTAAACGACGTATAACTAATAAAAATATTAGTAAAATAAGCGTCATTTTTTTTTTTTTTTTTTATATCTTATTTAGTTAATTCGTTTTAGTTGAAAAGGGAAAAAGCAAACTCGAAACCGTTCAGGTTTTAAATTCATTTGTTATTATTCATGTCTTAAATGTATGAACTGAATTCAAATTGTACAAAAGTGGTTCTACAATGATGGAAAAGTACTTAACTTATGTATTCTGACAGAAAGCGGTATATATAATTAAAAAAGGGATATGTGTTGTATGATAAGAAATGGTATATTATTGATTGATAATTATGGTTACATTTGATTATAGTGATTGTTCTGTGTTAATTGGGCATAGATAAATAAAGAGTAGATTATATATAATTGTCTTGCTGCAGGCTGAGTGGATTATTCTATTTATGAATTTGATATAACTTAAGATTGTTGAGTTCCTTTAACACCAAAATAATCAAAGTTCAAAAATATATGGGACTTAACAGTCCGAAATTTAACCTTGCTAATACAGTTTACAGCTTAAACTATTTGTCTACACTCTCTAAAATTAGCAAACTTTATCGTACACAGGTTGAACTCACTAGTACATCGTATGTATTTAATTATTCACGTATTAAAGGAACTCAACTCTCTAAAGTTATATAATAGTAATGAATAGAACAATTCGCTCAGTCTTTAGCAATACAATAATATATAATATCTAATTTATTTATCTATGCCCAATCAACACACATATTTAATATAATCAAATATGAGATAACCTACATTTTGATAATTGTCAATCAATAATATACTATTTCTTATCATACAACATATAGCTTTTTTTTTTTTAATAATGTATATCTCTTTGTACAATAATACAAAATTTATCTATCATAAAATATATTCTATAATATAGAGCACCATAGCACTTCAATTTAGAGTGATTAATTATTGAATAGTATTCAATTATTAAAATCTTTACTAGAAATATTCTAACGTGATATATCCCTGTCATTGTTAGGATCATTTGAATTTTTTTTTTACCGTTTTCAAATCCATTGACGCTAACAAAGTAATATTCTCCTACGTGGAAAAGGGGCTGGCTATAAAGGTAACTTCGGAAAGGGCAAAGTAAATGGCCTAGATTTCTAGCTAAAAATTGAGGACAAAACAAGTACCACGTCAGTTCGTATGAAGATGTGGCTCTCAAACATGTGCTTTGTTAAGTGAGCCCTGCTCTTAGGGAAACATCCCTTTAATCACCTCTAGGACTCCAATCACTGCTATCCGATCTGAAAATGACATGGTAGTTCCCGGTATGGGGTAACATACGGAGATTTTTCTTTTGTATGTACTTTGGTGAAGTGAAAAGTATCTTTCCTATTCGAAATCCAAGATTCATATAACAATATTGTAAGCCTTGCTACGTCAAGATAAAATATAAAAAAACAGCCACATATATTACCAAATAAAATTCATAATCTTTCTAAAACACTTTTAAGAAGTACAAGCGGATTGATAATAAATGGATAAATGAAACTAAAATAGTATGTTATATTTTTAATTGAAAAGAGGAAAAAATCTATTATCAAATTAAATTGAGATGAAATTCAATGTACGCATTGTATATCCATATTAAAGCTGTTGTCCCTCTTTTGAAATTGTTTGAGAATAAAGGAGTAGTAAGATTTTGATATTATTTATATAAACTAAAACAATTTTATCTCAAAAATAATAACAGCACAATCGGAAAAATATTAGGCCTTGCCAAAGATAAATAAAAATTCTATTATCGGAGACCAATATTGTATTAGGACTATCAGTGAGGTTTTTTTAAAAGAAACTTAGGTCATTTAGCAGATTGCAGTCAATAACGGTCGACAGTTGGGGAAGATGAAAAACATGTTTGTTGTGAAACAGTCTCCATTGTTGAAAGTTGTTTTTAACTTTCAAAAAATATTTGTGCCAACTTTGTGAACTGAAGAAGAAGTATTATTTCTATAGAGAAGTTCAGTCAAACATTGGTCAATATTCAATAAAGATGTTTTTCTTCTTAGAAGTACAGCACTACAAACGCTACGTGTTGTTTGTTTTTTTAACTGTGGCTGTCTATGCTGACCGGTCAATAAAGTAAGAGTTCTAAAATTTGCCTATCCAGGTAAAGTTGGGAAAGGGTTCTTTGACGACCACCTGATATTGCTCAGATTTGGAAAACATTTAAATGTTTAAGGTTAAATTAAATGTCCTTGCAACTCTGACTGGCTAAAGAAGGGCAAATTATGTCCCTGGTCTGTTGATCAGCGAGTAATCGAATTTTTGACTCCTGGTTTTTTGTGTTGCTCTGCTTTAAAAAAATGTGATTAACAGTAAGGCCTATTTGGTATTTTTTGGAGCCTAGAGAAATAGTTATCTGGTTACTGTGACTGTAAGTGTTTCATTTCTCACTTCATAATTACTCCTTTTCCGTAATAGGCGATTGATTTCTAAATTATTTCCCAGATTTATAATATTTTCATAGAATGGTTGATGGTTTGAATTCAGGATAATTTTTGTCCCTGGAAATGTTTTGATTTCCGCAAGGCGATCGTAAAAGTTCCCCTCACTCTTCTTGTTGAGGCATATTTTGCGGAAACCGGTATCATTTTTCTAAATCTAAACCATTCATGGTAATCAAGTGGGAAAGATGATAATTAACTTGTGTTTTCAGCTAGAAGATAATTATTTCCTTTTTAAATTTTTACTTAACTTTCTTAGTGAGTGTTCAATAGTATAAGTATTCACTACAATGTGGCTAAAACTTTTCACCTGAAAGCAGACCAGTAGAGATTTTAAAGTTCGTAATGGTTCAAATTATTATTATAATAGTCATTTTGAATGCGATTTTTGGAGACTGGTGTATTAGTGTATTAGTGTATGTATGTGGTGTATTAGTACTTGAATAAATTATTATTATTTATGCTACTCACAGCTGTGATTAACTACCTTTGATGTAACCTTTCTACATTTAAAAAAAAAAATTCAAAAATTATACAAGAAGCCCGAAAATAAAAAAGACGATTTATAAGGAAATAAAAGTACATTTTCTTCCTCCTCCCCTCCTCCCACCACCCTCCCTTGCCCCGTCACATCAGCTGTCATGCCGTAATAACCCATCATCAGACCATTTACCATATTCACTTAGTCACTTTCAGTTTTTTATTACATTATACGGAACAAAAAAGGTTAAATTTCAAATTTCTTTGTGAAAATTGGAGTTCGACTGAACCTTACTATATCTGGTAGTAAGAGAAAGTCCTTGATTTTTTTTCTTAAACTTGTTGGTCTAGCCATTTTTAATCTTTAAAATTTATTATTAACATTTACTTATATAACTTAATACATTTAATTTATTGTTTATTAAAATTTAGTGTATTTCGTTATTTAATATAAAACTTATTAAATTATTTGGGTACTAAATCTTTAAAATCTGTAAAAACAAAATATATATAATTGATAATAATATATATTTTTAAAATATTATAAAGTAAATCTATATTAAAAATTGTAAAGTAAATCTTCTAGAGGCAATTTCGAACCACTTAACATAGATTTTGACGGGGTAGCCCACTCAGAATTTAACCTTTATTATCGGAATATAGTAACTTTTGGAAATCGCCAAGATTATTTGTTTCTCAATACTCATATAAATAAAATAAGAGTGGTTGCTCAATTACGTATGGCGGGAATTAAATATGCACGCTTATCAATTAAAAGTAAACACAGGTCATTTAATATCAATCAATTATGTAAGTACTGTAACACCAATTCCAATGACGAAATTAAGCACTTTTTGCTGAACTGTTCAGCCTTCGGAGACCTCAGGCAGTCTCTGTTTTCCAGATATATTAAAAAACTTGGCACCCCAGAATTGATTTTAGAAGACCTTTTATCTATAAAGGAAATAGACAAATTAAACAATATTTATTTATATGTAGACCTTGCACTCAACACAGAGATGTAATGAAATATTTAAGTCAGTTCATTTGTTTTATTTTATTTTTTTACGAATTAGTTTATTTTAATTTATTTAAGAATGTAATTTGCATTTATTTTTTTCGTTTGTTTTGTTCATTATAAAAATTTGTTTTGTATACTTAAATAATTACTTTTTCTAGTATTTATTAGTATTAAGTTCATTTCAAGTATGAAGGCCAGACCTTCTGTGATTGTATTTCTATACAAAATACAGTATTTTATCTATCTATCTATCTATCTATCTATAATTATACTATATAATTTATTTTATGATATATATATATATATATATATATATATATATATATATATATATATATATATATATATTACAATGTTCATAGCATTGAATGCTAAATGCGGTAGCAAATTAGACGTAGATAGCGTCATATTATAAAGACTAGAGTTCATTTACGACACGATAAATTTTAACTGATCGAAAAATATATTTCGGATCACAGTTCCGTACCCAAGAACTGCAACTAGAAGTGCAGGATTAAGATTTTGAGTTTAGTTTTGTTTTGTTTTTCCAGGGAATGACCGAAAAATCTGATGGTAGAATTTTGTTAGTCTGTATGTAAAGGGAATCTAATATTATTTCATATTATGAATGATTATTATATCAGAAGATGCCTAATATTTTTTTTTTTTTTTTTTTATTACATCTATTATAGTCAGTTAGACATACAGAGGGAGTTGGCTTAATCTGTATGAAATACAATGTAAAATAAAATTTAAAGTAGATTTACAATATTTATATATGTACCCTTTTACAGTATTTACAATATTTATATATGTACCCTTCTTACCATAACAATTATATATTTACATATGTACATTTACATTCTTGCTAATGATATTAAAAAAATAAATAATATAATTAACACACTTAACAATAAATCAACTGAGAATGTTTTGATTACTTCCGATCCCATTCTAATCGTATTCGTATTTTCGTTTTTATCATCGTTTGAGTATCAATATCTCATTACAAATGGTAGGGGAGAGCGGGGTTGGTTGGCAACAGTTTTCACTTTTTTGATTGTTGAGTCGTTCCTATTAATATAATCCCAATGGGGCTGATACCACAGTAAACTCTACTAAAGTATTAGAGTACTTCAAGTATTTTTTTCACAAAATAATATTTAATACTAAGATCATAGAAAATTGAAGAATTCGACAATCCAGAGTATGCCAATTAACCCCCTATGTGGGGCAGGTTGGCCTAGAAGGTGGGGTCGTTTATAGATCTCATTCATGTCTGCCTGACACATGTTATTGTTATTACAAGCTGCACTATAATTGTATAATAATTTTGAATCGGTTTTTAACAGCTTTTAAGGGAAAGTAGAATGACAATAGAAGAAGATAGAAGTTTAGACTGTCGTCACTTTTTGCATAAGAAAAATTGCTCTCATCTTCCTCGCTGGAACTAAAGACAATTGGTACTTTCACCTTTGATTATGTTTACCGTGCTTTTGTGAATTGCTACTGCTCCAAAAAAAAAGTTGAAGAGAGTCAACTAACCCCACAGGAGAGATCATATGAAATCGCTCTCCCCTATACATTTTCATTAGACGGTTTTAAATTACCCTCGCTCCTTATAATCCTAAAAACTATAGTTTATTTCTTAATCCAGTAACGTTTACGAATCATCACTCTGCAATTTGATTAAGTGACTATGTAGATCTGTTAATGAAATATCTAAAAAAAGGTATTCGAAATCTCCATAAGTGGTAAGAATCGATTTTCACTCTGTTTAGCAGCATTTTCTTTACTTATTAGAAAAATATTGAACAATAATGTTAATTTTTTAATTAAAAATAAAATAAAATTAATTTTAACGTCAGTAGGTATTTCCAGACTATTTTGTACAAAAAAGGAGGATTTACCTTAGAAAAAAAGAGAACATTATTATACCAACGTATTTATGAATACACATATTTAATTTTATGGGGCTCCGAAGGGCTATAAAGTCAGTGAAATTTTACATTATCATTCGGAATTCAATAATTTTAATAGTATGTTATTAATATTGAAATTATTTATTTAATTAAACTTTAGGTGCCGTGTACAACAACAAGGGATAGAGGCACCAAATTCCATTTAGATAAAAAATACATGGAAACTACATTAAATACCGGCAACTTCATACGGATTTGTAAATATTGGTGTCTTTGAGAAATTTAAATAAGTTTTTTGAATTTCCTGGTCTTAGGGCTTCAGCATATCCCTCGAGGCGGTGTGTATTCCTCGCTGCTTCCAGTCCTGGGCAATATTGAAATTATAAACCATATTAAATAGCTTCATACTGTTGGTCAATTTCTTCGTCTACTATCATATTTTCCCTATAATTGAATTTATTTTATACATCAATTATCACTTTAATAAATTGCGAACGTATATTTGAAGATAGCTAAAAAAAAAATCAAAGTATCGTGAGTTAATTTATTTACCTTTTATTGCAAAAGGGGTTACTTCGCCTCGAAAGAAAGGGAGGAATCGAACCAAATGAAGGACATGGTGATCCACTTAGGAGGAACTGTCAATTTATCAGGTTCTAAATCGGCCTTCCTTTCCCACTTCCAGGCAAGTTCGGAGTTTATCGGGAGACAGCTTCCTTCTAGCCCAGTAGAAAAGAAAATTTCACTTAGGAGCTCTCCCTGAAGAAGTCCTTCAGTAAAGAAATCTTTTATTTAAGCTTTAACATTTTGATTTTAAGAGATTTTTAATATATAATTCTTTAAGATCTATTTAAAAAAACATGAGCGAAGATCAGACCGGCTAACCGAGAGAACCCCTAACATGGACTCGCTCAAGAAGTTATGTAAATCGAAGCAAAGTTACTCAGAGAAAAATGGAGCGAAACATGATGGAAAATTCAATCAATGTTCTGGATATAAACGAGGTGCTTTAGAAACTAATTCACTTCAGGCTAGGCACGTAGCACGGATGAAGGTTGGAAGGTGGAAAAGAAAATCAGTAATGCTAAAGCAGACGGTAAAAAGGGAGCTAGGCCTTTACTCAATACAAGGCTTAATTTACGAAATCAACAAGGTTTTTTATTATTGTTTTTATACCTTTCAGATTTACCTTTTATCATTTATCATTCATTATGGGCCCACAAGTCAATCATAATAAAAAGATGTACATGATTGTAAGCCGGACCCTACACATAATCGACTATATAAGTGTAGGAAGTGATTCCTTCAAATACCTCGGATTTATAGGTACCTCAAAAACGAACAATTAACAATAGTCGATCAACGAATAGCCTTTGTCAATCTTTCGTTTTTTCTTGATATCTCGAGTCCTCAGATATAAGAAAATCTGTCGCCCTCTGAAAATTAGGCTTTACAATACCTTGCTAAGATATGGGTGCGAAATGGATAGGACACTGTCAACTCCTAAGAGGCAAGAATCGAACAAAATATGGTATCGACAGTTGTAGGGCCGCATCGGGATAATGAACTCTTGATAAGAAAGAAGGTATAGAGGAAATCCGATCATAATCCACAAGATGAAAGCTAAGAGGTTATAGGTGATATGCGACTGCGATGGAAACCCGTACCGAGGAAACCCAGACAGAGTCAAGAAGGGAGCCATCCAACATAGAGTGGTTAATTGGAAAGCCATTGGTTAACAGAGATGGAAAAGGCTAGTAGTTGAGGCGGCTAAAGATCTTCAAGCTATGTGAGCCAACCGAAAAAAAAAATCTGGTGCGATGCGCGCAACACACAACTTTCACTTACCAACTTACTTAAATTAGAAATTGACGTGTTTTGTTAATTGCCACTTCTCAAAAACACATTGATTCCTTATTTTTTCTTTTTGTTTGCTCTACAAAAAACACTAGTTTTTTTTATTATTAAATAAAAGCTTGTGGTAATTCTGCAATAATACTACAAGTCGTCTGATTTTATAATTCTCTATGTAGTTGTTGAAAACTTTATTAATCGATTAATATTTAATCGAAAAAAAGGTACAAAGTTGTAAAAGAGTTATGAAATAAAGTGCCCCCTTCGTTTGACCAATTTTGATGAAATGTTGGGTATCAAATCTTTGGCATATACATACATCAAATACCCAGTTTGATCAAAATCGTTAAAGCCGTTTTTGAGTAAAAAAAAAACACGTGAAAATTATATAAAATTTATTAAGTAAAGTCCCCCCTCCGGTTGATCAATTTTGATGAAATTTTTACAGTCATATCTCAGGCATATACATACATCAAATGCCTAGTTTGATCAAAATCTTTAATGCCGTTTTTGAGTAAATAAAAAAAAAAAAAATTATATAAAATTTATTAAGTAAAGTACCCCCTCCGGTTGATCAATTTTGATGAATTTTTTACAGTCATATCTCGGGTATATAGATAGATCAAATACTCAGTTTAATCAAAATCGTTATAGCCGTTTTTGAGAAAATCGAAAAAAACGTAAAAAGTTATTAAATAAAGTACCACCTCCCTTTGAGCAATTTTGATGAAATTTATGCTGTCACATCGCGGGCATATACCTACACTAAATACCCAATTTCATGATCGCACGGTTTATAGTTTTTGAGCTAGTCTGTTCACACACACACACACACAGACATACACACACACACACACACACACACACACACACACACACACACACACACACACACACACACACACACACACACACACACACACACAGACCATTTCGCGGGACTTGGTTAATTGGACTCAGGGGACCCCAAAACGTGTATTTCCGTTGAAAACCGGAAGTCGAAATTTTTCACGATCGCAATACTTCCACTTACTATATATTTCATATATAGGTAAGTGAAAGTTAAAAAATTTGGTGCGTGCGCGCAACACACAACTTTCACTTACCAACTTACTTAGATTAGAAATTGACGTGTTTTGCTAAATATCATTTCCCAAATTAACACATTTTTCTACATTCATATCTTATTTTTGTTAATCGTTAAAGCAGTTTTTGAGTAAATAAAAAAAAACACGTGAAAATGATACAAAATTTATTAAGTAAAGTGCCCCCTCCGGTTAATAAATTTTGATGAAATTTTAACAATCATATCTCGGGCATATAAATACATCAAATACCCAGTTTGATCAAAATCTTTAAAGCCGTTTTTGAGTAAATAAAAAAAACACGTGAAAATGATACAAAATTTATTAAGTAAAGTGCCCCCTCCGGTTAATAAATTTTGATGAAATTTTAACAATCATATCTCGGGCATATAAATACATCAAATACCCAGTTTGATCAAAATCTTTAAAGCCGTTTTTGAGTAAATAAAAAAAACACGTGAAAATGATACAAAATTTATTAAGTAAAGTCCCTCCTCCGGTTAATCAATTTTGATGAAATTTTAACAGTCATATCTCGGGCATATACATACATCAAATACCCAGTTTGATCAAAATCTTTAAAGCCGTTTTTGAGTAAATAAAAAAAACACGTTAAAATGATACAAAATTTATTAAGTTAAGTCCCCCCTCCGGTTAATCAATTTTGATGAAATTTTTACAGTGATATCTCGGGCATATTAGTACATCAAATACTCAGTTTAATCAAAATCGTTAGAGCCGTTTTTGAGAAAATCGAAAAAAACCCTAAAAAGTTATTAAGTAAAGTACCCCCTCCCTTTAAGTAATTTTGATGAAATTTATGCTGTCACATCGCGGGCATATACCTACACTAAATACCCAATTTCATGATCGCACGGTTTATAGTTTATGAGCTAGTCTGTTCACACACACACACACACACACACACACACAGACCATTTCGCGGGACTTGGTTATTTCGACTCAGGGGGTCCCAAAACGTGTATTTCCGTTGAAAACCGGAAGTCGAAATTTTTCACGATCGCAATACTTCCACTTACTATATATTTCATATATAGGTAAGTGAAAGTAAAAATCTGGTGCGTGCTCGCAACACACAACTTTCACTTACCAACTTACTTAGATTAGGAATTAATGCGTTTTGTTAATTGCCACTTCTCAAATGAACAGAACGGCTTTAATTATGAACAATGGCCTGTCATTAAAAGCGTACTCCGCATGCGTAGGCTCAACGAGTTTTATGAGTTGACTGAATATTTTTCTTTTTTTCTCATCTTTATGTTTTCTTTATTTTTATCCTATCTCATATTTAGCCATTTCTTATTTTTAGGCGTAACGAGAGACAGTTAATTTCTCCAAGTAAACAAAAACAAAGGTACTTTATAAGAAAGAAAGAAACAAACAGAAAAGCCCCCCCCCCCCAAAAAAAGCCCCTTCAGAACATTTTAATAATGATGAAGCTTACCTGATATTAAAGAAAACCTAATTTTCATTAAACATGACGAATTTGATAAAAATCGTTAAAGACGTTTTCGAGATAATCGAAAAAAAGGTAAAAATTCGAAATAAAGTCATAAAATGAAGTGCCCTCTCAGTAGGACCAATTTTGATGAAATGTTGGCTTTTACATATTTGGTATATACATACATCAAATACCCAGTTTCTTCAAAATCTTTACAGCCGTTTTTGAGTATATAAAAAATATGTACACGTGAAATTGGTACAAAATTTATTAAGTAAAGTCCCCCCTCCGGTTGATCAATTTTGATGAAATTTTTACAGTCGTATCTCGGGCATATACGTACATCATATACCCAGTTTGATCAAAATCGTTAAAGCCGTTTTTGAGTAAATAAAAAAAACACGTGAAAATGATACAAAATTTATTAAGTAAAGTCCCCCCTCCGGTAAATCAATTTTGATGAAATTTTTACAGTCATATCTAGGGCATATAGATAGATCAAATACTCAGTTTAATCAAAATCGTTAGAGCCGTTTTTGAGAAAATCGAAAAAATCGTAAAAAGTTACTAAGTAAAGTACCCCCTCCCTTTGAGCAATTTCGATGAAATTTTTGCTGTCACATCGCGGGCATATAACTACACTAAATACCCAATTTCAGGTTCCCACGGTTTATAGTTTTTGAGCTAGGCTGTTCACACACACACACACACACACACACACACACACACACACACACACACACACACACACACACACACACACACACACACACACACACACACACACACACACACACACACACACACACACACACACACACACACACACACACACACACACACACACACACACACACACACACACACACACACGCACACACACACAGACCATTTCGCGGGACTTGGTTATTTCGACTCAGGGGGTCCCAAAACGTGTATTTCCGTTGAAAACCGGAATTTTTAACGATCGCAATACTTCCACTTACTATATATTTCATATATAGGTAAGTGAAAGTAAAAATTGAATTAAATAGGAGCGGAAACTAAAAGATATAGCGTTTTCACAATAATAATACACTGTTGGAACTGTTGTGCTATTATTTGAAATAATGTGTCATAAGGTTCACAACACAAAAAGAATAAATAAATTTGCTTGATATAAAAATAAAATAAATTGTACTCCGCTTGAAATAAATATAAATAAAAAATACAATAACTCCTTCAGTAAACTCAATAAAATAAAAGACTTTGTACAAATGATAACGAAAAGAACAAAATAAAACCTTCAAAAAATTAAAATAAAAATTTATTTTCTCAAATTATTTCTATCTTGCTGGAACCTCTTTGGAGCGAAGTCTGGACTGAACTAAAACAAGTTTTCCAATGAAAGTTAAAGAAACTAAATGTTGCTTAAAGAAACTAAGACTGAAAGAAACTTTTGTCAGATAGATTCAATGCAATGCCTCCTTTCAGAAGTACGAAGAATAAAAAAATTAAAATCTCTTGAGATTGTATAATGCAAAAGAGTTTAACCATTTTCAATTAGTTACGTCCGATTAATGGTAAGTAACATTTACATGGCCATAAATAAACTGTTTATTTCTACAGATAAATATCAGTGAATGATCAGAGGGAATAAAGATGATCCATCGTATTTTTTAATTGAAAGGTACTGTTTCAAAATGGAAAAAAACAAATTCGACTTCACAATATAATGAAAAACAATAATAATTTTAAGTGCATTATATCTCAGAGAAACTATGTATTAATGGCAGGACCTTCCATATGTAAAAGTTTGGATAAAAAAAATTCAAAGATAGTTGTAACAGCCGCACTAATGCGAAAAATATTACCAGACGAAGTTGAAATACGAGGTTATCCTCGTAGGTTATGAAAGATAGCTTTTATTATAAAACAAGATTAATTGACTTCAACCTTATTAGGTTTTATTTTACTATATGATAAACTTATACATCATTCAATACATTTCATATTTTATAAAATTTTCATAAAATATTAGCCAGAATAATTTGAGAAATATACAAACAGAAAGTAAATATGACTCGACGACCGATTTGTATCGTCGGCAACACGTAAGAAACACTTTTCATTCAGAATATAACCACATCGACAAATCTGTATTTTATTGTCCCCCTATCGGCACTCGACCGTTTGATCGACTATAAAAATTGCCGGATATCTTCTGAACCTGTGAGGAGTTTTAAATGTAAATATCTAAGAATTTTAACACATATTTCTTTTTTAGAATTGGTGTAAACGTATTATAAAAAATCCTTGAAATAAGGTACCCAGATGTTACCAATGAGAAAAATTTTTACTTTAGGGAACAAAGCTATCTGTTAACTAAATAGTGTTATGACCAGTATTATTAGAATTAGTTATGAAGATTCCTAGATAAGATTATGTAAGAAAACATTCAGTGACGCGTATTTCACCTATTAATTTATAATATATTTAAAGTTAGCTTTAATTTAGAATCAAAGACTTTTTTAAAAAGGATTTTTTAAATGTTTAAAGTAAATAAAACTTGAAAAAAATACAAGAAAGAATGGCGTGGAGACGGGCTCTGGGCAGACTAAAAAAAATTATAAAATTTTCTGAAGCTTAAGTAGCCACAGGGTGTCTAATTTTAAGTACATTAATGCTAACAGTACAATTCACATGGTAAGATGCTAGGAAGGAGAGTTCCCACGTTGGGATTCTGGAAATAGATTACAAATGTTTCTGGAAATAAAAGTATCTATTTCCCTCATATACGTGCATTGCCTAATTAGTGGCAGTCATGTTTTACAACCCCTTTATAATTTAAATGTAAAGGAATCTTTTTCACCTATACTCTCTTCAACCGGGATATGTGCTAATATTCGTTTTTCATAACAACATCTAGAATTATTAAAATACAGAAAGTCTTATGTATGGCATAACTTGTTTCTAAAAGTATACAAAAGTCGAAGTGTTGAAAAATAGAGGAATATAAAATATTTATAAAAAAAAAATGAAGTGTTTGGCAACACACCAGGATTTTTCTATCGCTCTTCGCCCTTGAAAATGATAAGAATACGCTCCCCCACGTGGATCACATTCTTTCATAATTTTTTTTTAAGCTGCAAACAAGCTTCGTTCAGATATCATATCTTCCGAATCCTTTATATGTATTTCATTGACTTTTTCTGTTGGATCATTGACCTTTTGCAGTTCCATTGTAGACCATTCCATTATTTTCGACCTTTTAGAAAGATTTAGATATAGTTGTGAACCCCTGTCTTGTGAACGACGCAGCAACCCACATTTTACAAATTATAAATCAGTTCATTTTTAAACTAAATTTCAAGTCTTCGAAAAATGGCAAAATGTAAAATAAAATGTTATATTATAATAAATTTTTAAAGAATAGAAATTTATTATTTTATTATATTATTATCTTATTTTATCATCTTGTATAATTTTACATTAGGTACTTTATATAGGCATTTGATAAAATATTTTTTTAATTGGTATAGTCGACATTTACAAATGCGCTTGTTGGACAAGAGGTTTGAAGTATTTAAAGTATTATTACACTTTCCCTTTCATTTTCTTTGAACGAACATGAAGGGTACGCCATGATGAAGGGAAACGGAACTCTGAGTTAAGTAATGTCCTACTAAAGCTCTTACACCAACAAGCTTGCTAACCTGACAGGACGAATGTAATCAACTTCACTGGACAAGAGCCCATTGAGCTAATTGAAGACCATTACAAGAACAGGAAAACGTATGCCGTTTCAGTTCGTTGCAGGAAAGTGATTACTCACTTTTTTTGTCCTTCAGGGTTGGTTATTTGATCAATATTTATTGAATGGCCAAGGCAATTATGTGATCTTATAAAATTTGTTTTTTATTATATTTATAAAGAGGGGTGAGAATAGTGAAGACCAAAAACAAAGCACAATATCCGGGAAAAAAATGGACTTATGGATTTTCTACATGACATTCTAAACAAAAATATTCTACTAATTAAAAATTTATTTATTTTTTCATATAAAATTAAATGAAATTTACAACTGTCCTACCAAAAATACAGCAAATAAAGCCGTCTCTATTTTCCTTTCTTTGCCATTGTTAAATTAATTTAATCCAACAGCCAATCAATAAGATAATTATGCAAATTAAAGGTAAAAAAAAAATTGGTTGAAATTCTAAAAAGATAATTTTTTTGTTAAACAGCGAGACAGATAAAAAAATCAGATCCGCATAAAGCTCTTTCACGATTTATGACTAATTAAAACTTAAAGCGCTAACAAGTTTCATGTTATTTTTATTTTTAAAAGGTCGTGAACTGCGGCATAAAACTTATTCTTTTTTTCATATTTAAACTCTTGAACAAATCAACTAAAAAGTTTCCATTTTCGTGTTTAACTTTGATAAAATGTTGTTCCCATCTAACTATGTCCTGCCTAATATCCTGCATATTTTATTCATTATTTTTTCCCTTTGGTCTGTTCAGTTATTAAAAAACTGAAATTTAAAAATTGTTGTTTATTTTTTGATAAGGAATTCCCAAAGAATGATTTATTACATATAACTTTTATCTAAAAAAAATGAATCCAAATTGTTGTTATTTTTGCTTAATTAAAATTTCCGAGAAAACCTGATAATAGGCTCCAATAGAAAGTTTTCTTGACTTGAGTTTTCTTGACTATTTAGAGAACACCGGCGATACCAATGTTGATGCCCTGGGTCTTTGACTACCATCAATGCAATCCCGTGTATATCTGGCGTAAGAGACTTGAAGTTGACTATTTGAACCTTTTGAGCTAACAGCTGCTCGAAAAGCTGGTGGATCTCGGTGTCACGAAAGTCCTGAATTATTCAATATGACTTGGCTACGTGTTCTCTTACTTTTTGGTATCCACGAATTTTGGAAGATTGTGTAGGTCATATACATGACCTATTATTAAATCATATAAATGACCGGATGAGGATTGATGAGGATCCGCGGCATTGGAGAAAGATTATCCGGGAGGACACTATAGAAGAGTGGAACCGGCGGTGGGTGACAAGTCCTAAAGGAGCTACTCTTCGAAAGTATTTCCCCACCGTCCGGTCACGTCTAGAAGCCAATTGGGTCCTCCCGGACTACTGGATATCCCAATTCCTCACAGGGCATGGCGGATTTCGTGCCAAGCTCCACATGCATGGCCTTGACATTGACCCCTTGTGCCCTAATTGCGGCGTTCCTGAAACCGCCGAACATATAATCACTTCCTGCACCGCCTATGAGGCACTAAGAACCAAACTCCGAAGAGAAACTGGACTGTACGTCTTAACTGAAAGAGAATTTCCTGAGCTCGTAACATCAGCCAACTACCCGTACTACAAGGCCTTTGTGTACGGGTGGAAAGCTGCTGTTGGATATGATCATTTCAATTTATCCCGAAGGGTAGGAAGAGGAAGGCAACCCTGAAGAAGGAAGACAGGAAATATAATATGAACAGTTGAAATGACATTTAAGTTTACTTGCAGGAGTGACGTACTCGTTAGATTATGTCATCACTGCCAAACCCGTTTGGCCTTCAAGGCAAGGAAGGGTGTAATAAATAAATAAATAAATAAAGTAGGTCATATAAATGGTGTTCTGGTCATCGCAAAAGGCAAAAAAATGTAATAATTGTATTTCACCTTGCTCGTTTTATTTTGTATCTTCGAACTTCAATGAAGCCTGCGCATGCGAATTGTTTATATAATCTTACTAGTTATATTTCGTTTTTTTTTCATATTATTTATGTGTGTGACTTTTAGAAACGTCTACCTTTTAATATGAAGGGTATATGAAAAAAAAAAAACCTATTTTATTTTGTATCGAAATTCAGTTTGATACGTCATTGAATTCAGAATTAGCAGATCTTTGCAAAGGAATATCGAAATGCTAAAACATGTTTTTAAGGGTGTATTAACTCTTAAAGTTTTGTGGTGCATGGAAAAATCATCTAGCACAAACAAGAAACGAATCATGTTTATCATCAGTTCTGTCAAAGGTAGCAGGTCCGGTCAATGCCCACAGTGGCAGTGGGTCCTTGGATCTGTTGTCTTTGTCAATTTTTTTTTTTTTAAACATCGTTTCATTAGCTGTTATCGTCCGATTTTCAAAGATATTTCGTGTTCCTTTGTGTGTTTTTATTAAAAAATGTTGGTCAGTGATTGACCTGCAATTAGCATTCGCTAATTTCATTGCATACTTACAAATATATTCTTAATTTAATGGAAAAGTCCGCAGGACAGCGTATCCTTCACCACTTTGATTTTAGCATGCAGCGAGCATTACTTTTTTGGAGTCTCAGAATACCACTAAAACAAAAGTAAAAACAAAAAACAAATGAATCTAACTTACCATGGATACGAGTAAAATATTATATTTATATTATTTATATTATATTTATATTATGAATAAATATAGTTATAGTATTACATTAGTCTCTACCAATCCCAAGAATAGTGACGTTCGGCAAAAGCAAAAAGCAATACTGTTACTTCATAAGAACAATGTACCAGCAGCACTCTTCTAGGTATTTATTTAATCCTTTTGATCATTTGAGGAGGATTTCTCTCATCCAGCTCCTTTTTAGGCGACCATTAGGTAATGAGCTATATCAAATATTAAGTATTTTGATATGGTCTTATTATGAAAACGGCAGTGAAGGGTGCCAGCATGCACCCAGGTAGATATTACAGTTGGTTGCTCTAGGTCGGCAACTATTATTCAATATTACTTATATAATCAGAAGCATAACCGCAGAAGTGAAGAACAAATTTAAAACTCGAGCATAAAAAATGAAAAATGTTTTTTTAATAACACTATTTCAAAAGGTTAACAGACTTTAGTTTCCTGCTTATTATTCTGTCGGGATAACAAAAAGTCTGATTTGTATTTTTTATCATTTTATTTTTATGAAACCAAGAGATAATGTAAGGGTTGGTTGCCCGCTTCCACGGATAAGAAATTAGTTGATTATTCTGCAAGCCACGTTTCGGGTATCTGCCAGGTAATAAATTCCCTTTACTGATACTTGCTCGGTGATTTGCCCCAGATTCAGCCCCCCCCCCATCTTCCACCATAATGATATCACCCCACAACTCTAAAGGGGGTATTAGGCCTTTAATAACTTAGTTAGCTAACTTTCCGGAGTATAGCTACCTTTACTACCTGTTATGGAAATAATTTTCAATCGATTAAACCAAAATACCTTTTAATAGACCTTAGAAATACTTAAATCTTATTATTTAACTTTACAAAATAATTAGTACTTTATAAAGTAATTATGAAAAAAGATTTATGGTCTTAAAATTTACGAAGAAAGTTTATAGTATATGTTCAGTCTCGATAAGTATTTCAAATCAAAATCAACCAACTGAACTTCGCACCAATAGCACCCGCCTTTCAAACATGTGAGTATTCGTAAGTAATCTAGTATATAGCAAGTTGAGGCGGCATTGAACACATCTGAGGCAGCGCCAACGGCCGAGCCCACTTTACCACCACGCCATTCTGTCTCTGAAGCTTGAACGCACATGGAACCTTGTTATCGGCGATTATCGCCTCCATCCTACTGGGAAGAGTGATAATTGTCTTCTAATCAACGTATATTCCCCCAGCGTGGTGCATTATTACTCTAATGGAGGACAGTTTGATATTATTCGCCGCAGTACTGTGAGTACCATCCAACTTATCTTTTCACACTCTCAGGTGGATCTATCTCCGAGCATTGCCCATTAAAGACTATTAATTCAAGATTCTGCATAGTAAATCCATATAAGTCACAGTGTTAAGTACGCCGTTTATGCTTGAGTGTGTGATTTCGCCGAAATTATACAAATACTGTCAGTTCGCCGATCATTATCAAATCGGTTATAATCAAAGCAATTGCTGTTACGTTATGTATTATTATTCAGCAATTTAATAATTTTTATGATTGTAATAAATGTTTCGTTCCTCTTTAATACTTGTAATATTTGGGCCCACTAGCGTGCATGCTTTATTGTTCTTAGATTTAAGCTTAATGTTTAAATACTATTTCATTTTTTTTTTTCATTGTTAGGCATTCAGATGTATTATTGCCGTTTATCCTTTCATTCATTAATTTCATTCTATTACATTTCATTAGTATTTTGTTCTTTAATATATCAGTGGATTTATTTCATAATTAAGCATAATTTTGTCAGCACTCGTTGTTTGGTTAATTTTTTTTTTTTCCTCTTTTCTTTGAACTTAAATACCTTCACTACTAAACAATGTGTTTATAAATATACATTATATTTATAAACTAATAGCAATTATATATATATATATATATATATATATATATATATATATATATAAATATATATATATATATATATATATATATATATATTCAAATTTATAAATATTTATACATCATCTATAAATGGGATGTCTAATTTTATTTATAACTGCATCTAAAAATTAAAATTTTACATAACATCTAGTTAGTTTTTAACTTTTAAAACCACCTAATTTATATTACCCGATTCTTCCATATTCACCTCCAGTTTAATTTTTTTCTATTTTTTTATAACAAAAAATAATTTCAAGACAGTTCATTATTATTGGTTATGGGATGTACACATGATAATTATTTTACTAAACATTAAAAAACAGTAAATATCTTGTTAGAAATATAAATTTTATTACATAATACGCTACTTTCCTCGAAGGTATTGGTGAAAAAAAACAAATAACATTTTGTAGCCATAAATCATTGCTAACCAACAACTATATTTAATTTTAATATTTAAAAATTCCCCTTTATCATGTCAGTAAAGACTAGGATTTCCTTGAAACATCAGATAAACGTTTTCATTTGACCTACTCAAATATTTTTAAACATATTTTACAATAGCTCCTGACATTATTAAAATTAATGAAATTAGTAATAAAGTAATTTCGTGTCATTAAATCTTATTATTAATCATCATTACTAATGCAATCAAAAGAAATTATTATTTATTAGTTACAATAATATATTAATTCGATATAAGATGTTGGCAGAGTAACCATAATTGGCGCCTTCATTAGATGAGCTATATTAAGCCCGCATAATTTAACTCCAATGAAAGCAGGGTCGTCTCATTGCCCCGTTGTATTGCCATTAGTTAATTTACCTCGTGGTGCAACAAAGTTTGCCATGTGTATTTATATTTTATATTATTGTCACTTGAAAGTTTTTTTTACTCCATTTTACCAATCTCAACAAGAAGTCGAAAATTAGCATATGTTTTGTCCCACTGATCCAATAATGAAATGTTAACACGTTCACTCCGGGGCTGTAATTCATGCTCCTCGCCCATTGGCGGCTTACCTTAATGATTTTCGCTCTATCAGATGGGAGTTATTCAAGGGCATTATGCATTATTGACAATCCGACATTAATAAAATTAACAATACAATCCTACCTTGTTATTTATCGTCGTGGAAGGTTTTGTGATTGACTAAAGTGTCCGATGCTGGAGTCTGTTAAGCATGGGGGGAGATGGCAACTGAATACCTCTTCCCTGTGTCAGTTGTATACTCTCTTCTGTTTTCTGAAAAGAGATCTCTCATACAACGCTTTATTAATATCCTACTCATGTACACGGGCATATATATTGTATGGCTTTATTAATTTTTCTTTTGTAAATTTTTGACTTTTGAATAATAGTGGCATCAATGACCCTTAGAGTAAAATATATTTTTATCAATCAAAATTATTTAAGTTACTAAAAACTGTTTAAAATCAAGATCACGATAAATATATGTAATTCTACATTACAGTTATCTCTATAAAAGAGTGTGCTAATTTTAAAATTTTGATTCTGCCTAAATACTTTTCGGGGTGAACAAATTTTCGCTTCCTTATATTATTGGAGTGAGATTGGCTGCTTAACATATTTCGAATTCTTCCCTACCTCTCAGCGTTCTTCTCTACCTCTTTACTTTCTGCCATGCTATCTGTAATATGCTCAAGACATTATTCCCTTTCCTGAAATTATTGAAAACTTTCTGTAATTTTTTCCTTTTATTTATTAAAACTTGTCATACATGTTATGTAGAAGTTGTCATATATAGTATGTCATATATTGTCACTGGCTATAAAAATATAATAAATACAATTGTAAAACTCAATGTAAAGTAGATATTGTTTATGACATTTGCCAACAGCCGCTTAATGAAGGCTGGTACAAATAAAGGTTTGAAGAAAGAAGTTATTCAATTTGCTGAACTGTAATGCCTAAGGTTGTTTTTATTACGGTAATTACCTTTCTTAATGCCCTTTCCAACAACAAGGTACGCATGCAATTTCCATGGCAGGACTGCCCCAACAAAGCAGATGTAACACGAGGCCCTGAGAAGAGAAGATATTTTGGGGACTGGACCCAACACAATGACTCGCATTAGCGGAACAGCCTCCTGTTTGTAGGGCCACGTCTTTTGTCCGGTCTGTGATTAAAGGCGCCCTTTCAAACGCCTCGTTAGCCGGTACTAACACAGCTCCCAGGAATGATAATTTCACTGTTTTAACTGTCCTAAAAGTGAAATCAGTCTATCACGATCTTTTTTTTTTTCCTATTTTCGAATAAATTTTTAGTTTAAATAAATCTTTGTGTACAAGGAAATTATAGGAAGAGCGGTTTTCAGCTTCTTTGAAAAAACAAATGACACATATTGTACTTTAGAGGGTTAAAAACATAAAAGCCCAGACACATCCCATCATTATATACAATTATTTCGGGATAGGGTCGTAGCAATTTAGGATATTGCGAGGGTTTTAGAAAGAGGATACTAATTTTAGCTCTTTGGCTAGGCTCTGAACTGCCATATTCAAGGTCTCAATCTTGAATCATAGTATGGCAGGGGACCTTCTCCGAGAGAACCTCCTGGAGTACCCCCAGCCTCTTTAAAATTTTTACTCTTTTCTGAAAAATTTAGGAGAATGACTGGCCCTAATCACTGTCATATCACCTGGTCGTAGCGGTACATGTTAAGGTTTGCAAATTTCAGATAAAGAAGGACATAATAAGAACAAAACAAAGTTCCTAATTATCTGCATGTCGTTGTAAGAAATCGTAATGTTGATCATGCTGGAAGCATGGCCAGCTTTAGCATTCATGAGTCTGGCAGGTTAAACTCGTTTCGAATCGGACCCACGGAATATATTTCTGCCTTTCCAACCTGATTTAAATAGGATTAGGTACAGTTGAAGATAGAACAGCATGTAAGTACCTTATAAACGAATCCACCCATAGCACATTTACAACCAGATATAGGGTGACCATATTTATCAAGTAAATATTGAATTTTAAAATGCATTATGAAATTTATGAGTTTAATTGGTCTTTTACGTTAAGGTAATCTTTCATTGGATCCGTTGTCCATATCTGAAAGGCCGTCGATTTCCTAACAATAAAACAAAATCGGGCGAAAACAACACGTTAGATAGATGGTAAGGGGCTATACTGATCCCGTAAGTCTTTAGATAAGAAACTAGATATCCCCGAATTCTCAGTTGGATAAAACGGATTTTTTTGGATGCAGTACACGCAAAACAAAACTACTCAAGTACATAGCCATTATTTCTACGTTTTCGGATTAATTATTCTATTCATTTTCATTTGTATTATTTCGGTATTTTAAAAACCAATGTCTTTAACATCAGCGAAGATATAAGATTCAGTAATTTTACTTAACGTTTTACCAATTTATTTTCTATGAAGGCAGTGACTGAACACTTTATTGTCTGTTAATGAGACAGTAAAAATGATTTAACATTTTGATAAAACCATGTTAATGAGTTAAAATAATTCATAATAAAAAAAAAGTGGGGGAAGACTATAAAATCAAAGATTATTAAACGTGACAAAAACCTCTTATTATTTATTTAATGTTGCAAATTGAAAATATTTTGGACAAAAAATTTAAATTCATATGCACTTGATGTAATTTCATTCATTGATGATAACGTTTACATTGGATTTATAACAAAATTGAAATAAATTATTTAGTCATCACGTTTTATTTCAACTGTTTCTAAACCTGGAAATGAAGAAAGGTCTATATTATTATTAAACAACAATTATGTTATGACTTTTTTCAAGTAGTTGAAGATAAGAGTGGATTAAGGTGTCATTATACAAACTAAAAGTATTGATAAAATGGAAAATAAAGATTTTTTGTTTAGTTTTAAGGCATTATCTTTTCAAGCAATAAAGTTCTAAACACCTTGATCATCATGTTTTAAAAGAATTTAGAAAAAATAATTTCAATTTCCCAGAGAAACTCAAAATACATGTGGGCCATTCCACGTCAAATCATCCAGCCAAAGTTCAAAATTTTACCTCCCCCCCTCAGATTTTGATAAAAATTTATAGGTATTAGGTATATACAAAAATAAGAAAAAATGCCAAATTTTACCCAATTCCAACCAGTAGTTTCAGAATTATGGTCATTTGAACTTTTGAGATATTTGAAGTCTTGAGTCAAGACTTGAGCTCAAAACCAACTTGTAGGTGTTAGGACTTTCCTCTATAGAATGGGCATTAATTGAACTGGAGCATTCAAAATTTATTCATTGATTCTGCATTTCATACAGAATCGGGTGATACCATAAATATTAGGGAGATAATTTTCCATCATGGAAAAAAAAAATTCTTAAACATAAAAATTTAGATATTTCCAAGTTGTAAAACAGTCATCGAAAAATGCCATGGGCAAAAATCTCTCTCCAACCAGCCTAACAAACTATATATCAATAGAAAGAGGATAAAATTCTCTATCTAATGATGAAATAATATGAGTGGCTCTTTGACTTATAAGGATTTTATATCGATTTGAACCAAATGTAGTAAAATTTAATTTAAAAGTGGCGCATACAAATTAATACAGCTGAAATATCTCTAAAATATCCTCATACAAAGATATATTATTGAAAAGGGCATCTAATTTCCTTTTAAATGATATAATGATATAGGTGGGCTTTTGAGTTGGAAGTGTTTTATTACAACTTAAATCTAATATGAATACATTTTGAATGCTCCAGTTCAATTAATGTCCATTCTATAGAGGAAAGTCCTAACACCTACAAGTTGGTTTTGAGCTCAAGTCGTCATCGGAAAAATCTCTCTCCAACCAGCCTAACAAATTATATATCAATAGAAAGAGGATAAAATTCTCTATCTAATGATGAAATAATATGAGTGGCTTATTGACTTATAAGGATTTTATGTCGATTTGAATCAAATATAGTAAAATTTAATTTAAAGGTGGCGCAGACAAATTAATACAGCTGAAATATCTCTAAAATATCCTCATACAAAGATATATTATTGAAAAGTGCATCTAATTTCCTTTTAAATGATATAATGATATAGGTGGGCTTTTGAGTTGGAAGTGTTTTATTACCATTTAATTCTAATAAAATTAATTCAACTCAGTGTGATATGTACAGTTCTGTATGGCTAAAATCTCTCTCCAAGACTAATAAACTATTATATATCGCTGAAAAAGAAATAATATTTGTGGGTTATTGAGTCATAAGAGTTACATTTCGATTTGAATTTAATATAGTGAAATTAACTTTAAAAGTGGCGCATTCAAATTAATACAGCTTAAATCTATTTCCAAATATCCTCATAGAACCTTTTTGTTCAAAAGAATAAGTACTCACCTTTCATGTATTTTAAGAATTTTTACGGGCTTTTAAGTTTAAAGAGTTTTTTTTATAAGTAAAATTTTATATTTTTTTTTTTAATATGAAATCAACTCACAACAATGATAGAAACAGATTGTCTTCGACGCACCAACTATTGTTTCTACGCAAACTCAAATGTTCTACGTTTTCATGAGGTAATTCAATAAAACTTTTATGAATTTCAGTTGTCTTTGTTAATGATGAATTTTCACTAGAAGAGTTAAAATATTTGCCTACTCTACAAATAAATTTGATTCTATACTCACCGCTACACGCCATAATTTCAATGCTTATAAGACAAAACGGTTTAAGCTGTCTTGTATGAGGATATTTTAGAGATATTTCAGCTGTATTAATTTGTATGCGCCACTTTTAAATTAAATTTTACTACATTTGGTTCAAATCGATATAAAATCCTTATAAGTCAAAGAGCCACTCATATTATTTCATCATTAGATAGAGAATTTTATCCTCTTTCTATTGATATATAGTTTGTTAGGCTGGTTGGAGAGAGATTTTTGCCCATGGCATTTTTCGATGACTGTTTTACAACTTGGAAATATCTAAATTTTTATGTTTAAGAATTTTTTTTTCCATGATGGAAAATTATCTCCCTAATATTTATGGTATCATCCGATTTTGTATGCAATGCAGAATCAATGAATACATTTTGAATGCTCCAGTTCAATTAATGTCCATTCTATAGAGGAAAGTCCTAACACCTACAAGTTGGTTTTGAGCTCAAGTCGTCATCGGAACTTCTAATATCTCAAAAGTTCAAATGACCATAATTCTGAAACTACTGGTTGGAATTGGGTAAAATTTGGCATTTTTTCTTATTCCTGTATGTACTTAATACCCATAAATTTTTATCAAAATCTGAGGGGGAGGTAAAAATTTTGAACTTTGGCTGGATGATTTGACGTGGAATGGCCCATGTACATTTTTAACTCTAACTATCATTTAATCTAGGGGTTCAAATCTTATTCTAACAAAACAATTACCACTGCGCTTAGGGTCTTCAAATATGTTTGATTTGAGCTAAATCGTGTATTAAGTTGTCGATATGGAGAGTGAAAAATCTCATTTCCAAGCAACTACCAGTAATTTTTTGTCTAGATACGAAATCTTAGGAAAATAGGAAATAGGTAAGGGTTTATGGCTATTGTTAAAATCGGAAACCTATCTAACGTTATTGTTTCTCTCCCAATGCTGTGTCGTGTATAGCTGAACTAATGTTGGTATACCCATAGCCATTTCAAACTTTACACAGAAGATAACTTACAAGAAAAATATTGTTAAATCAACTTTTTGGTTTCAGAATTTAAACGGTAACGGCATGGGCATGAATGAAGAAGTATAAAGTTTATTTTAATTTTTATATGTCTACATTATAATTTTACAGTGGGCTTTTTAAATCAGCTATTGTTTTGATTCTCAATGACTGAAGCTTTTTGTCTAAATATGAAAGAAAGTAGAGCAGTATTAAGCATAATATTAATGTAATTTTTTTATTCATTTCTACATAAGTTTAATTTAGAAATCTTTTAATAAATTAAATTATTGATCAAGAGTATTTCATTTACACATTAAGGTCCCACAATCACTGTTTGTTAAGGTCCTTAATGAATTATAAACTAGCATTATTGTTTTAGTGCTAGGGCGGTCAACATCCCTAGCCCACTCACTACCCGCAGAATACAAGGTACCGGCTTTAGTTTAGTCACCGATGTTACACGTGGCTCAGATTAAATCTCCAGCCAGCTAGTTCAAACACGTGTATTGCTAAATCTAAATGCTATTTTTTAATTTAATTTATTTAATGGTGTACAGTCGCAAAGAATATTTCATTTATAAAAAACCAAAAAACAAATACAAGTGTGCGCATGTAGCTTTTACATAATGATGAAGTGAAACTTCTACCGACGAGGCAAATTAGAATTAAGTAGAGTTATTTTAAGAGTACAATCATTGGTATCTTTTTGCTCTATTGAAAGGAGTATTAATCGTGGTTAGTGGACTTACCTTTGAAATATCAAATAATGGTCTGAATCTCAAGTAATGGTTCAGTTTTTGGTTTATTGTTATCATTAAATGTAATATCCTAGAATCGTCCATTTTTATTAAATCCAGCTTTTAAAACATTTTTTTTTTTTTTTTTTTTTTTTTTTTTTGTCTTTCAAACATTTATTCGCACCTGTCAGCCGTCTGCGACAATCAGCGAATCTGATGGCTGCAGCATCGCAATACTATTGAAGGCATGTATGGCTTGAAGGAAGGAAAGTGCTCAGCAGCACCTCTTTCCGGGCTTGACAATAAATTCAGGAGAGGAGGTCTCTCATCCAGCTTCTTTTTAGCCGCCTTCGAACGGGCAAGTCAACCGTGGCCATGTCGTGAATTAATCTATTGTTATGTCCATCCAATTTAACAAAGAAGCGTGAGTAAAGCGTTCGTATATGTTGTTGGATAGTCGGTTGTTGTAAGTCTGTATGTAGAGTTTGGTTACTTACGTACCTGGGAGCGTCCGTAATTAGTCTTAAAATTTTGGATTGAAAAGTTTGTAATTTTTGTAAGAGTGTCTTTTTAGCTGAGCCGAAAATCTGTGAGGCGTATGTCCAAATGGGTTTAAGTAAGTAGGTGAATGTATTCAGTTTTTGTCTAATATTCAATTTAGAAGATTAGGCAAAAAGGGAGTAAAGAATTTTTAAGCGTATGTTTAAGGTCTTCTTTTTCATTTTGACATGTGGGCCCCAAGTCATCCTTCTGTCGAACAGAAGTCCGAGGTAGCGTACAGTTTCTGTCTGTGGAATTTTGTTGTCGCCGATATAAACTGGTGGGCATGTATCTCGTCTGAGTGTGAAAGTTATGTGTTGTGATTTGTCATGATTTAATTTCATTTTCCATAGTGTGTACCATTTTTTTAATTGAAGTAAGTGGTTCTGTAAATTCAATGAGGCAAGACTGGGGTCATGGTGTATTGTTAAAATTGCAGTATCGTCAGCGTAAGTTGCAGTGAGAATTTTAGAGTTGGTAGGTATGTCGTGAGTGTATATGATGTAAAGTAACGGAGCCAGTATTGAACCCTGCGGAACTCCTGCTAAGATTGGTCGGATTGAAGAAATCTCTGAGCCCTGCCGGATAGAGAAGAATCTGTCAGAGAGGTAGGATTGGAGTGGAAGATAGTATGTGTGGGGTAGTACGGTTTTGAGTTTGAAGAGAAGCCCCTGGTGCCAGACTTTATCAAATGCTTGGGCAACGTCCAGAAATACACCAGTTGCGTATTGTTTTTGCTCTAGTGCTCCAGCAATGTAATCCGTTACTCTGTGAAGTTGTTGTGTCGTTGAATGGGAAGTACGAAAACCGAATTGATGGTCAGGTATTATGTTGTTTTTGGTTAGTATGTCAACTAATCTTTTGTATAGTAGTTTTTCGAAAATTTTGGAGCAGATGGGAAGAAGACTAATTGGTCGGTATGATGATGGATTGTATAAGTCTTTTTCTTTTTTGTAAATCATTTTGATGAGTGAATATTTCCATTGAATGGGGAATTTAGTTGTCCTAAGCATACAGTAGTATATAGTCGTAAGGAACACTAGAGCTTTCCTAGGCATTTGTTGGAGCGCCTCGGCTGTTATTAAATCATAACCCGGGGCTTTTCTTTTGGGTAGGTGTCTAATGTGTTGTGCTACTTGTGAAGGAGTAAAAGAATGAGGGGGTGGTGTCAATTGTAAAGGTATTTCCAGAGTATCAAGAACAAAAGATTCATGTTCTCTGTTTGTGATGTCAGTAAGTGGAGTAAATACTGTGGAAAGGTGTTCGGCAAACAGTTCAGACTTTTCCCTATCCGACACTGCCCACGAACCGTCTTCTTTTCGCAGGGGTACTGACACCTCTCGATGCTTTAACAAATTCTTAGTATGCTTCCACAAACTCCCATCGTCCGTCGATAAGTTTGTTAAGTAAGTATCATAGTTTGTTTTATTGAATTTTCGGATTTGTCTTTTGAGTTCATTATTTAGTATGTTAAAAGTTTTTCTGTCTGATGGTAGTCTGTTAGTCTGCCACACCTTACGAGCTCTTCTCTTTGCTCTGATCAAGTCCCTTATATACTGTGGGTATTTTGGCAGATGATCAGTACTTGATGCCCTTGATATCGTTGAAGTCCAAGCAGCGTTTTGGATACTTTTACTGAATTTGTCGACTGCCTCTTCTAATTCCTCTTCAGTTTTAATAGAGCATGGAACTGAAAGTTCGGAATCAAGAAATGCTCTATAAGCATCCCAATCAATATTGCCGTAAATTAGCTTCGGCGGTCTTTGTACGTTGTTGGTCTCATCAAGAATAACTGACTGTACTGGGGAATGATCAGAGCAAAGATCCGAGGTCGAATTTATTGTGTAAGGTATGGTCCGTAGTCCTTTGGTAATAAAAAAGTCAAGAAGGTCTGGGGTTTTCCGTTGTGAAGTTGGCCAATAAGTTGGTGTGTCAGGTGATATGGTGTCTAATGAAAGTTCGTGGATAGCAGCCTTCAAGTTTCTTCCTCTAGGTGTGCATAGCCGTGACCCCCAACATTGATGCTTAGCATTGAAATCACCACCTACTATAAAGCATCTTCCTAGGCTTTGAAAATAGTTGCAAAACATCGAGGGTGTTAGTACGTATCTAGGAGGACAATACACCGAAGCAATGAATATTGTATGATGTTTTGTGTGTAGTAGTATGCCTGTGGTTTGAATGTCAGGTGTGGTGGGTAAGTACAATGGGTTATGTGAGAGTGATGTCTTTATTAGTATCGCTGTACCGCCATGAGCTGTGTTGTCAGGGTGATCTGTTCTGTATGTCATGTAGTCAGAAATTCCAAATCTAGTGCGTGGTGTAAGGTGCGTTTCTGTTATCAGTGCTATGTCTATACGTTTTTCGTGTAAATGTATGTCCAATTCTGTTTTATGTTGGGTTAGTCCGTTAGCGTTCCACAGAAGGATCGACAAAGAGCCCACAGTTAGCTGATTAGGGGCCATTTGGAGGGCATAGGCTTTGAGTTAGCTGCGTGAGCTGTTGGAGGAGACTAAAAAGAGGCTGGATGAGGGTGTTAAGACCGTTCAACACCTGAGATAGTTGAGCTGGGATATAATTATCGGCTGAAGGTGACTGCTGGGCAATATCATGTCGCAAGCCAGGCGAAGGTTGTATATGAAATGGGGTTTCTTCAGATTGTTGAGCTGATGGCTGTGACTGCGCCTGATGTTGCCGCTGAGATGGCTGCGACTGCGTCTGATGTTGCCGCTGGGATGGCTTCCACTGATACGCTGTTGGCTGTTGCTGTGTTGGCTTTTGGTGCTGAACGTGAATATTGCCCTTTTGAGGTGCATTTAGGATTGGGAAATCTATTGGGTTAATTGAAGGAGGCGGAGTCGGGGGTTCACGCTGATGAACAAGATTTCTTAGTTTCTTCTGGGCTCTGAGTTCTTTGAGGATTCGACATCCGCGATAATTTGCGGGATGATCGCCTTGGCAGTTGGCACATTTCGCTGGTGTTTCCCTAGTTTTATTACAAGAGGCGGTTTCGTGCCCTTGCCCGCATCTTACACAGCGCGGTGAATAGTTGCAATAAGACCGCGTGTGACCGTATTGTTGGCATCGTAAACATTGCGGTATAATTCTTTTTCTGCGAGGTTCTTTAATTTTTATTCTAGTGTAAAATAGGGTATTTATTTCGAATATTTTTTCATTATACGTGGCCTTACTAATATCTACAAAAAACATTGGCAGGGGTTGTTTGAATCGTGAGATGGCATTCGTGATACTCACGGCTTCATAACCATATTTTTCAAGATCACGTTTGATTTCTTCAATTGGGGTGCTGTGGTGCAAATCCTTAATGACTATGCGTGGATTCCTGTCCTCTGGGAGCTGATAATTATGGAATTCAGCTCCACAGTTTCTGAGGCAGCTGACCAGCTTTCTGTAATCGGTTGGGGTGTGGGGATAAACAGTTACTCCCTTTGATGTGCTTTTTAATGTAAAAGAATTTGGGCTAGAATTAGCATGTAGATGCAGCAGTAAACAAGACACTAAGAAAGGCAAAGAGAGAATTCTTGTCTCAAAAGCTCAAGGAGATAGAAGATAACTGGCAGGGCGGTAAAATATGTGAATTCTATGCTGACATCAGGAAAGAAAGAACCGGATACATGGGTAGGAGCACTCAAATGAAAAGCAAACAAGGCAAACTGACAGCAGTCAAAGACGAAGTGCTCGGAATCTGGAAGGATTACTTTGAGCAGCTGCTGAACAGTGAAGATCCCTCAGAGAACGAGGACATGGACCACGCTGAGGACCATCCCAGCGATGTAGTAGAGGAGCCGGATCTACTGGATGTACAGATGGCGATTGAGAAGGTAAAGCGGCGAAAAGCCCCTGGAATAGATAGCTTACCTGGTGAGCTATTCAAGGAAGGGGGTGAGTCACTGACGAGCCATCTACACCAGCTCATCCTGAAAATATGGAGAGAGGAAAAGATCCCGGACGTTTGGAACACAGGTCTCATATGCCCAATTCTGAAAAAGGGATCCATGTATGAGTGCGAAAACTATAGAGGAATAGCACTACTCCCTGTCGCATACAAAATCCTGACCTACATAATTCTAAACAGAATGAACCCGTACTATGAAAAGTCCCTTGGTGACTACCAAGCAGGGTTCAGAAGAGGTAGAAGCACGTCCGATCAGATCTTCATCCTTAAACAGATACTCGAGAAACGTTGGGAAATAAATCAAGATGTGCACGCCTTATTCGTCGACTTCAAAGCAGCCTACGACTCGGTCGACAGGAGCTGTCTTTGGAAAATACTGACGGAACTGGGTTTCCCAGGGAAATTGGTACGATTGACTCGGGCGTGTATTAATGGATCCCGATGCCGAGTCCTGGTACAAGGAGAAATGACTGAAAGCTTCGACGTGAAGTCAGGATTAAGACAAGGCGACTGCCTATCCCCGATGCTGTTCAACCTGGCCTTGGAAAAAGTTATCCGAGAATGTACCAAGGCAAGCGGGGGAGTGCACGTGGGGAGAATGCATAAGTTCCTCGCATATGCGGATGATGTGACTGTGCTAGGAAGTAAGAAAGAAGACATTCAGTCACTCGCCGGTTCCCTGATCACTTCAGCGAGAGACATCGGCTTACAAGTTAATGAAAATAAGACGAAATACATGATAGTAAGCCGAAACCTACACGTAATCGACGATATAAGTGTAGGAAGCTATACCTTCCCTAAAGTAGATAACTTCAAATACCTCGGATCTACAGTAACCTCAATAAACGACCAACTAACAGAGGTCGACCAACGAATAGCCAGTGCCAATCGTGCGTTCTTCTCGGTCTCTCGAGTCCTAAGATCTAAGAAAATCTGCCGCCCACTGAAAATCAGGGTCTACAACACAATAATCAAACCTGTGTTAATGTATGGGTGCGAAACTTGGACACTGACCAGCACGTTACAAGCAAGAATCGAAAGATTCGAAAGGAAGGTGCTAAGGTCAATTGTAGGCCCGAAGTGGGATAATGAACTGGGACTCTGGAGAAGAAAGACTAAAGAAGAGATTATAGTGGAAACCCAACAATCGATAGCGCACGATATGAAAGCTAAGAGGTTAAAATGGGCGGGACATGTGGCAAGAAGCAACCCATCAGGATCCCTCAACATAACGATGAATGCAACAGTGGTCGGCACCCGACCGCGAGGGAGACCCAGAACGAGATGGGCTGACATAATCAAGAAGGAAGCCACCGAACATCGAGTGGTGAACTGGAAAGCCATCGCCCAAGATAGACAGAGGTGGAATAGGCTAGTTGAGGCGGCTAAAGATCTTCAAGGTCTGTGAGCCAACCGAAAAAAAAAAAAAAAAAAAAAAAAAAAAAAAAAAAAAAAAAAAAAAGAAAAAAAAAAAAAAAAAGAAAAAAAAAAAAAAAAAAATTAGCATGTAGATAGGAGACTAAAGCCCCATAATTTACTACGTTACTAATATATATTGGAGGTGGTTTTAGGTCAGGCGAAGAATTATTTGATTTTGCTTGGCTTGGTGCGTTAGAATTTGATGATGATTCTTCACTTGTGCTAGCTAGTGATTGAAAACTATTATTTAAGGGAACCTCAAATTCGGTCCTCTTCTGCTTCCTAGGATCCCGGTCAGCAGCAATGTTCCTCTTTCGGCCCGTTACTACCTCCCAGGCATTTCTCGCATTGACGGAGTCACTTTCCTCGTTGCAGTCCATAGCCGCCGCTTGGGTAGCTACGACTTCGCTCGGACAAGCGGCTAGTTCCGCCTCACTCATTGGTTCTTCTTAAAACCAGTCCTATATGGTTTAATTTCTTCTTGAAATTGAGTAATAAATGAGTCCTAAAACCTCAATTAACTACGCAATTTTTTAGGAAGAATATAAATTGAACTTTTATGATTCACAAACACCATATGATGATTCAACATCAATATTATACTTTAAAATCTTCATTTTAAACCCAACAAGGTATTTATATCATTTAACCTCTGAAATTCAGCTGCTTATGTAATAGCTTGCCTAAATAAATTCACTTAACCTTCTCAAGTTACAAACACTTTTACACATATATGTATACTCAAAATTAAAATTAGTTATTTAAATTTTGAGAAAATATATAATAAATTTTTTTTCAAAAAGGCACAATTGAAGTAATTACGAGTATTTTATATTTTGGAACAGCTGTTTGATCTGAACCATAGGCCGTTTCACAGCGCCTCTGTATGAATATTATTATTAAAGATAACATATAATAAACCTTTCCAATAAAAGTTTTACTTAAAAAATGATTATTTTTTACATTTTATATTCACTTTTATGTCTCAATATTCACGAAAAGTGTCTGTATTAGGAGTGGTTTCAAAGGGACGTTTGTTTCAAGAAAGTTACATTGCCTGATTGTACTTATGCTCATATTAGTTATGTATATGATAACATGTACCTAACTTTTAGCTTGTCAGTGTACAAGAAATATTTTCATATGATGGTAGATGTTTGAAAAAATTAAAAAAGAAAAACCTTGCCTCCAAAACTCCATTGATACAAATTGCTCCAAGTATCCAACCCAGAAATCAACACTAAATATTTATATGGAAACTGTTTTTTTTTTAATTTAAATTAATGTTTACTAAAATTATTTTTGTAAAAATATTTTTTTAGATTACCAGTAGTAATCTACTCTCAATCTAAGTGTAAAACTTTAAGTAAAAACATAAAAAATTAATATTTAACAACATTAGTAAATTATTATTTATAAATCACAAATTTTTATAATAAAATAACTAATAAGAATGAAATAACCGTACATTCTTATCTTCTCCAAAATTTCGATTGTATATAGGATATTAAATGAAAATTATTCTTTCTGACATTGAACGTTCAAAGTAGAATAGAGGTAAATATTTTCGTAAAAACACATATAAAACCAATTTTCTCATACGTGTCTGGAGTTTGAAATGATTGAAAAGAATTCGCGGATTGCCAGCACTTCATATGATTGGAATGCTTGGCTGAGGGGATATCCCTTTATTTCCATATCGAAGATGGTTTTTTAGAACAATATATGGTGCATTATAATACTGTGAATTATATTTATTTGTCACTTCTTTATTGAATATAATAATCCCTTAATAAGCACCTTAACTCACCATATTAAATTATAAGCTTTATGTATATTAAGAGTAGCTGCAAATATATAATATTGTAACACTAATTAGAGTTTGAACTATTATTTATTATTATTATTATTATATAAAAACAACCCGCTAACGAGTCATGGCCTCCTTGATCAGCTTTCGCCAGTTGTCCCTGTCTAGTGCAGCCGCCTTCCAGTTTTGAATTCCGAGGAGGGACCTAGCATCATGGGCTAGGTCTATTATTTACTATTTACTACTAGAACTATTATTTACTAACGTAAAATTGCAAAAATGTCAAGATTACATAAAAAAATAAATATAACATAAAATAAATATCAATGAAAACAAGATGTAAGATCAACTTGATAAAATAAAAAATCTGGTGCGTGCGCGCAACACACAACTTTCACTTACCAATTTACTTAGATTAGAAATTGACGTGTTTTGCTAAATATCATTTCCCAAAGTCACACATTTTTCTACATTCATATCTTATTTTTGTTAATCGTTAAAGCCGTTTTTGAGTAAATAAAAAAAACCCGTGAAAATTATACAAAATTTATTAAGTAAAGTCCCCCCTCCCGTAGATCAATTTTGATAAAATTTTTACAGTCGTATCTCGGGCATATAAATACATTAAATACCAAGTTTGATCAAAATCGTTAAAACCGTTTTTGAGTAAATAAAAAAAAACACGTGAAAATGATACAAAATTTATTAAGTAAAGTCCCCCCTCCGGTTGATCAATTGTGGTGAAATGTTGGTTATCACATCTTTGGCATATAAATACATCAAATACCAAGTTTGATAAAAATCGTTAAAACCGTTTTTGAGTAAATAAAAAAAACATGTGAAAATGATACAAAATTTATTAAGTAAAGTCCCCCCTCCGGTTGATCAATTTTGATGAAATTTTTACAGTCATATTTCAGGCATATAAATAGATCAAATATTCAGTTTAATCAAAATCGTTAGAGCCGTTTTTGAGAAAATCGAAAAAAACTTAAAAAGTTATTAAATAAAGTACCCCCTCCTTTGAGCAAATTTGATGAAATTTTTGCTGTCACACCGCGGACATATACAAACACTAAATACCTAATTTCAGGTCTGTGCGGTTTATAGTTTTTGAGCTAGTCTGTTCACATACACACACACACACACACACACACACACACACACACACACACACACACACACACACACAGACCATTTCGCGGGACTTGGTTATTTGGACTCAGGGGACCCCAAAACGTGTATTTCCGTTGAAAACCGGAAGTCGAAAATTTTCACGATCGCAATACTTCCACTTACTATATATTTCATATATAGGTAAGTGAAAGTAAAAAATTGGATGAGATAAAAAAATTTGTAAATATCTTAAATAAAAGTCTTTATCCGGTTCTAGCCTAATGATTTATAATTCCAAATCTTATTTTTTATTTCACCTACGGAACCTCTAAAGATAATAATAGGGCTAAATTCTGGTTAATAAATATAAAAGACGTTAATAGAATATAAAAATTAATGCCGGAATGTAATAATGCCGAGTATTATTAAATTCCCCCTGGCTCCGTGATTTGAATTTGCTATCTTCAGGTTCCCGATTATACGTTACCGTGAGCAACGCGTATTTTCTAACGCGTTTGCCCATTCGGCCATCCCGCCGCAAGATTTTTTTTTCAGGTACTACTTTAATTATTCTGCAGAATTTTCTGATTGTGATGAATTGCTTAGAAAAATATGTCCCACCTATCTTTCCGTTTCTCACATTATTACTGTTATGATGACCTGATCAGTTAGGGAAAGAATTGTTCATATTCTTCAATGGGTACGCATTATAAATGAATAAGGATATATGAATGCTGGCGAGTAGTTCATTTTACGTTTGTGTCGATTTTTTTTTTCTGTAAGGCAAGCCGAAATTTGTTATATTTGTAATCCTGCTAATTTAAAATTATCTTTTTTCAAAATGTTCAATGTTCCCTTCTTTTTTCCAATTTTAGCCATTAATTGTTTCCCACCTCTATCCACGCTAGTTAGTAGACTCAAAGGTGCCAATGAAAGAAACTCCGTAACGCTGAGTGGTTAAATATGAGGCAGTGGCCATTACGGAGAGTAGTGGAAGCATTGAGGAAAAGAGCACTAATTGATGGGGCAGTCGGAACCAGCGCTGAGCTAAAGGATGGCCGGGTAATCTGCTAACTACATCCCCGCTTCTGTTTTTCAGCAACTATTTTCGTCCACCAACTGGTAAACAAGTTGCCAGATATGGGTTCATTTTATTATGGGAAGAATGTGAGTTACTTTTCTATTATTGGTGAGATCTAAAATTTATAATCTAAGAATCATATTTTTTCAGTGACCAAAGTTTTGTATTTTATCCTGTTCCGAAAATCCTGATAAAAAAATACAATAATTCTTTCCTAAGTAGATAAGTGGATAGATGATTAGTGTCTTCTTAAAAATTAGCCAGGCAAAATTTAATCGTCCAATATTATTTGAAAATGTTGCAGAAATAGGCTAAAATAGGATTGTTAGTGCTATTGACTATTATTTTCTTACAGTTTTTACAATGTAATTTTTACTTATTTTGCCTATGAATTCCACATATTTTGTAAAAAAAACAATGCTATTCTTTTAAACAATCCCAACTTTTTTCTAAAAACAAAGCAGACACAAATATATAAAAACTAAGCTGGCACTGATAATGAAACATCCAATAAAATTAGAATATGCCATTGAAAGTTATTTTAAAAGCCTAGATTATTATTAAATAATAAAAACCAGTTAATCTTCAACCAATAAAACCGTGATGCGTCTTAGATAGTAAATTAATTATGTTTTATCCGTTAAATGAACTTTTAGAAATTTAAACCTCTAGAGCTTGGCAAACATTCTCGAATTTTTCAATGAAGCATTTCGTAGAGACTAGGGTATTTTCTTTTGAGATAGTGTCACAAAAAAATTGGTTTTATTAAGCAACTTCTTAAGGTTTTTTCATAAATTAAAATAGAAAAACAATTTAAAACCTGAGATAATTCTAGAGAGGGGAATAAAATTCACGAAATTGGCAAGGCTAGAGGTATAGGCTCTTAAGAGTTTAAGATTACTAAACTAACTTAAGAAGACTATTATTCGTCTGTTGGAAGTTATCCTATCATGTATCCAAATTTTTTCTTTCTTCCACAACTATCATCACAACATATTTACCCCTCGACTCATATTTAATCAAAATAAGCTATACAAATATTATAGTAAAGACATAAAAATTCAGATGATAAAAATGTTGCTTAGTATCATCGGAAAATCGTTGTGATAATCCAGCCAAATTATTTCATTTTTACCATCATGTGCAGGAGATCGATACTTTTGTGATGGATTTATATCAACCTATAAAGCAATAATTTTGCACCTATAAATAGATTGCTATAACTACAACATAGTTAACTATCGCCTCATATTTAATCAAACTAAGCTATACAAATATTCTAGTAAAAACCTCACATGATATCATTTAAAAAAAATAATGCCTAACAAAAATAATGTGATGGCCGCACAGCACTTGTTTTTTTATTCTGAGTCGGAAGCTTTTAAACTCAACATAGGAATGTCTTAAATAAATTAAAAGGTGAAATAGAATACATTTACTTTGGTCTATATTCACGGGTACGTTTAGCACAATATTTTAAATTTTCGGATATTATCGGATGAACCTTAACTTGAAGGTTTTAATTTAATTTTTTTTTTTGTTCACTGTCACTGTAAATTAAATATTTTATCATTTAACTACCTTCTTTTATTCTTTTAATATAATTTTATTTCGGTCAAGATCATTGCTGTTTTTTTATCGCCCGACCATCCTAAAAATACAAATAATTAATTTTCAGTTATTATGAGCCAACATAAAAAAAACATAGGAAGAAACAGGAAACCAATCCCCATCATTATCCTCGAGGATTAATGGATCTTCTAGGATCTGCATTCATTTTTCCTAAAAAAAATTTTTTATTCTTGCCTTATTTGTCAAAAAGTGTTAAATAAAATTATTCTTTATTTTGTGTAATTGAATCAAATGTTTATAAATACTAAGAGAAAAGATGTTATCCGTATTGATTACCTAAATAATGGTAGTTGAATCTATACTACTAGAGAGAGAAGCACTTTATTAAAAATGCAATGCCTTTCAACTACATTAGGTTGCTCTTATATAGCATACTGTTGGTCCGCAATAGACAATTTTTAAGTATATTATAAAAACTATATAGTTACATAATTTTTTTCAATATATTTTACTTATATTTTATGGATGATCATACTTTCTATTTTATATGTAAAGGTTAACATGCTATATGAAACTTGTAATTAACACAATTTCACTTTTCAATTATCATGAGATAAAAAGTAAAATAAAAATTAATGTATATATTTAAACGATTTAAGAAAGATGAGATAAATATTTAAAATAAAAATGAAAGAAGAAGTTGGGATTGGAAATTGACCCTGAATCTGAATTATTTTTGACTGAGTGGTTTCCCGAGTCCGGTCATTAGTCTCACATTAATCAACTTTCATAAAATCCAGTTTTCTCTCACCGTCTCTCTTTCATTGCTGCCTCGATATGGAGAAAACGGAATATCTTCCATTTATATAAATTATTTATTGAAACTGTCTTCCTTCTCATTGTTTTCGGTAGAATGAGTCCAAGGGATTTTAATCCATTTATAAGTGAAAAATTATTGTTTCATAGCTAGTAAATCCATAACTTAATATAAGTCCAATACAGAAGTAGCAATCACCTGATTGTAAAACTAAAATAATTTAATTGGATTATCACAACTATTTTCCGATGATACTAAGTAACATTTTTGTCAACTGAATTTTGATATCTTAACTAGACTATTTTTATAGCTTATTTTGATTAAATATGAGACGAGAGGTGAAATTGTTGTGATGGTAGCTGTGGAAGAAAGAAAAAATTTGGATACATGATAGGATAACTTTTAACAGAGGAATAATAGTCGTTGTATATGCTAAGCAAATTATTCAATGTGCCTCAGCTCCTCGTATCTAGCAAGTGCTTCATGAACAATCCATTCAACGGGATCTCCAAACTACCTCCACTAAATCCATTATATACGGCAGATACTCTCCGAAAGCATTATTGCAATTTTGATGGAGGGGCGTGAATGTTTAGCACCCAAGCTACACAATACGATTAGGCATTAGGTAATATTATATTACCCTCAGGAAATTTTAAGAACCATAATTATACATTCGATTTTTTTAGTTTGTAAAATTAAATTTTAAATAATAGGTATTCAATAATTATTATATCATTTATTTATAGACAAAACTTTAAAATATCCATCTATCTTAAAATCACGGTTTACAATGCTGATAATAACGGAGTCTTTCGTGCTTTAGATATGCCATTTACTTTTAGTGGTTGCCATTTACTTTTACTTATTCTTATTATTTAAAAACAATTTATTTACAGGAAGTCTATCACTACAATCTACTTACCACTCAAAACAGTTGCACTTCTACTACCATATTCCACCTCTACCTCAATATGCATTCTAAAGTCCACAAATACAATTTATTTTTTAATATTCTACTTCGTTCTGTTAAAGTGTAAAATTATAATATATGTATCATATGTATCATGATAGCCGTGCCGTGAGGTTAAATAACAGTCCTGTGTTCCTATGCCGTTAGCCCATGTACCACCATAGTGTGTTTGTTAATTTAATATAATCCTTATATATATAAAAATCTCGTGTCCGGATGTTTGTCTCTCTATTTCTCAGAAACTACTCAACCGATTTTAATGAAATTTGGCTCAATTTATATAGTTTTGGCCAACTTACCGGACCGGATAGTTTTTAAATTGATTAGTGATCAAAATAATTCTTATATAGCGAATTACTGCAAATACAGTAGGTCGTGTTATGATTTATTAACATGGCTACACATGTCGATTTAATAACCTTTTTGTTTACAAGCATGCTATTATAATTACGGTTATAATAGTTTTGTATTGCGTTATTAGTAAGTGCAGTTATTTGGTCTTATTGTTCCATCTTTATATTCTGCAGGCAAATAGTAATAAAAATCTTTATATTTATTCTTAATTTTCAATTATGGATAAATCAAGAAAGGTTACACCAAAGTCTCAAAAGTGTATGTATTTTTCCTTCCTTTTCCTTTTTATTTGTAATCTTTCCAATTCCTAACTAAGTGCTCAAACACTTTGCTGAGGTCCACCCCGATATCAACTTTTAGAAAAGTAAATACATTTTAGGCTTTAATTAGAATAGTCCTTATATATATGTAAAATTTAAAAAATGTCAGCGAAGATTTTGTATTGTACTATGTAAGTGCAGTTATTTGTTCATAGAGTTCCATCCTTATATTCCACTGGCAAATAGTAATAAAAATCTTTATATTTATTCTTAATTTTCAATTATGGATAAATCAAGAAAAGGTTACACCAAAGTCTCAAAAGTGTATGTATTTTTCCTTCCTTTTCCTTTTTATTTGTAATCTTCCCAATTCCTAACTAAGTGCTCAAACACTTTGCTGAGGTCCACCCCGATATCAACTTTTAGAAAAGTAAATACATTTTAGGCTATAATTAGAATAGTCCTTATATATATGTAAAATTTTAAAAATGTCAGCGAAGATTTTGTATTGTATTATGTAAGTGCAGTTATTTGTTCATAGAGTTCCATCCTTATATTCCACTGGCAAATAGTTGTAAAATCTTTGTATTCTTTCTTAATTTTAATTAAAAAATATAAATCAAGAAAACGTTACAACTAATTCTCAAAAGTATAGGTATTTTTCCTTCCCTTTCCTTTTTTATTTGTATTCTTTCCAATTCCTAGCTAAATGCTCTAACACTGTACTGTGGTCGACCCTGATATCTACGTTTAGAAAAGTAAATACATTTTAATAACTTAAAATAGGCTATAATTGGAATCGTCCTTTTATATATGTGAAATTTAAAAAATGTCAACGTAGATTTTGTATTGTATTAGGTAAGTGCTGTTATTTGTTCATAGTGTTCCATTATTATATTCCACTGGCAAATAGTTGTAAAATCTTTGTATTCATTCTTAATTTTAGTTAAAGAATAAACCATGAAAAGGTTACTACAAATTCTCAAAAGTATAGGTATTTTTCCTTCCCTTTCCTTTTTTATTTGTATTCTTTCCAATTCCTAGCTAAATGCTCTAACACTGTGCTGTGGTCGACCCTGATATCAACTTTTAGAAAAGTAAATACATTTTAATAACTTAAAATAGTCTATTCTTATATGTATATGTGTAAAATTTAAAAAATGTTAGTGAAGGATTGTAATTCTTTCTTAATCAACAATTATTTGAAGTAGAAAAAATTAAATCTCAATGGAATACACATAGTTCCTTTCTGTTCAGCAGAGGTATATTTTTCTTTATATGTAGAATTTAAAACATGTTAGCGAAAATTTCTAATCCCTTCTTAATCAATGATAATTTAAAGTAGACAAAATTTAATCCAAATATAATACAGATCGTTCCTTCCTTTTTAGCAGAGTTGTAATTATCTTTATAAGTAAAATTTATAAAATGCCAGCGATGATTTATAATCTCTTCAAATTTATAGTATTTTGAAATTATTAGATTAGAAATAGGTTTTTAGAATATTTTATACATTACTTAATTAAAAATAATCAATATTCAAATTAAAATATGTCCGTCTGAATTTAAAACAATTAGTCTAAATAATAAAAACATGTGTTTCTTTAAATATCAAACATCCTTTAAACATCATTACATATGTAAAATTTATAGAAAGCCAAAGAAAATTTTAATCCTTTCTTAATCAACTATATTTTAAAGTTGAAAAAATAAATTGAATCCCAATGGAATACAGATTATTCCTTCCTGATCAGTGTAATTATCTTTATATGTAAAATTTAAAAATTGTCGTCATATGTCGATTTCATAATGTTTTTGTTTATAAGCATGCTATTGTAATACAGGTTATCATTATTATAATTTTGTATTGCGTTATGTGAGTGCAGTTATTTGTTCCTATATTATAATTTTCCACAGACAAATGGTAATACAAATCTTTGTATTTATTGTTAATTTTCTTTAAAGAATAAATAAATCAAGAAAAGGCTACAATAAATTCTCAAAAGTGTAGGTAGTGTAGGAAAAGGTTTTCCTTTTCCTTTTTTATTTGTATTTAAATTAAATTACAAGCTAACCGCTGAAACACTTTTCTGTGGCCCACCCTGATATCAACTTTTAGTAAAGTAAATACATTTTAATAATTTAAATTAGGCTATTATTTGAAATGATACTCTATAAATGTTGTAACAGCACCTACTGTCATAGGTGTAACCTAATAGAAACCTTACTTGGGGAGTCAGTGTTGCCAAAAATTAGTGAAAATTAGTGAGCCAATAGTGGCTACACTGCAGGTAACAGTCATAAAAACTCACTGGGTGTGTTTTGATTAGGTGTTGTGGGTTACTTTGTGATTTGCATGATTAAAGAACTGCATAATAAAGACTTTGATATTATATTTTCAGTTGATTTATTTAACAGAAGTTTCTTTATTTTCATTATTCGTTTTGTTATTATTATTTAAATACAGTGTTTTTTTTATTTTAACAAACCTTTTTATCATTTTTATCCCGAGATCTAAAATGTAAAATTTAAAAAATGTCAGTGAAGATTTGTAATTTCTCCTTTATCAACAATAATTTAAAGTTGAGAAAATTTAATCCCAATCGAATAGAGGATGTTACTTCCTGTTCAGCAGAGTTGTAATTATCTTTAAATGTAAAATTTAAGAAATGTTAGCGAAGATTTTAATCCTTTCTTTAATTTAAAGTAGGCTATTATTGGGAATGATATTTCGTTGTTATTTTACCAGAATACAATTTTTTTCTTATCTTTAAATGATTGTTGATTAAGAAAGGATTACAAATTGCGGCATTTTTTAAATTTTACATTTAATGATTATTACACCTCTACTGAACAGGAATAATTGCTATTTGGGTAACTTCAAGTTTCAGATTTATCCGCCATAAATATGAGAGTACTACTGCAAAATAATCCATCGGCAGATATATTTTTTAAACAATTGCTCTATATTGGAAACGGTGAAATAGAGCTGCATCGAAATTCAAAATTTATCAAATTACCAGAAAATTTCTGAACTGTTGTAGAGACGAAAAATGAACAGTATACGAAATATAAAGTGTCTTTCCTGATATTTTGAACAATTATTTGGACTATAATTGGCTGGGTAGTCGTGCTATTTTGGCAGCAAAAAATGTTGATTTCGATGAAATAAACTTCCAAAATCAATTGACAATGTTCTAGATGTAAACGAAGCCGTAAATTTCCAAACTGAATTTTTTAATTCCCTGGATATACACCCAAACAATCTCCAGTTGAAGATTGGCTCACCGATCATTCTTCTTCGTAACTTAAATCCACCTCAATTGTGCAACGGTACACGTTTGGTCATTAAATGGATCACAGGAAATGTTATTGAAGGAAAAATGTTACCTGGAAGGTTTACAGGAGATATCGTCCTGTTGCTACCTATTCCTCTGGAACCGACAGAATTTTTAATAAAATTTAAAAGGCTTCAATATCCTATTCGTTTGGCTTTTGCCATGACCATAAACAAATCCCAAGGGCAAACAATGTCCACTTGGACTTTGAAAATCCGTGTTTTTCCCTTGGGCAATGGCATAACTCACTTAGGAAATGGGTATCGCCTGCTCACGTGTGTGGAAACCATCAAATCTTTGTTTTGTGTTAAAAAAAAAAAAAACAGGTTAACCCAAAACATTTGAACAAATTAGTACTTGAATAAATAAAAATTCTTAATTGTATTATGTAAAAACTTCTTTAAGAAGAGATTTCTTATCACTCAAATATATTGCTAAATTAAAAGCTTTAACACACCACCCTCCTACCGAACACTTATTAGCCGAAGGGTTGGGAAATCGAGGTCTCAAAGAAATTGAGAAAAACGCCTATCAAAAGGACATATATGACGCGTTAACCAAGATTGGCATGACCCTGAGCAAAATTAAACCCGTTGTTAAACTAACAATACCAAGTTGAAGTAGTGTTAGGCCAATAATCAATAGATCAATGGCTGAGGTTACCAAACCTTACTTCAGTCATCCTTTTTAAAATTAGTGGAAAAATATAGTCATTTCGAGTTAGTTTATACCGATCCATAAAAAAAGGGCGATAGAGTTGGCAGCTCTGTGAGTCGTAAACACAATCAGCTCCTTTTTAATCAAACTACATTGAAATATGAGATGTAAAAAATAAAAACTTTAACTTTCCTATATTCTTTACCAAATACTTTTAAATGGTGTAATGAATGCTCTATTCTCAATCATGTTGGATTTTGATTAGCTGAAAGGTTTTCATCTTTATCAATGAATATTGGTATCACTGTATTTGTTTAAAAATATTAGGATATAACTACTGAGCCACAGCAACGCGTGGCCGGGTCTGCTAGTATAATATAAAACTCTTTATTATTACCCACCACTGCAATACCCTATCACGTTCATCCCTAAGATGTTAGGCAACAAACACAGGAATTGTTGTTGGAAAAGTGGTTCTCTTAAGATCCTACAAGCTTCCTCACAACTCCCTCTCCAACTAGATCGGCCCAAATTTTTATGTGCATTATAGAAAAATCTGAGGACTGAATCATGTGATCAGCTGTCTATACTCCTTCACTGCACTCACATAGGTGGCACGTTCCTATCTTGAAGTTCCTAAACATGCAATTTGGGCCGGTTGTGTCCTTTTCTGAGTCTGAGTATTGCTACTTGTTCCCTTCTGCTCAAATTGAAATAGTCAACATGGGAACCTTCTGTGGGATGTGTGTCTGACCATCGCTCCTTGATTTCATTCTTATTAAGTAAGTACCTTAATCTTGTCAATTTGGAGAAAGGGATTAAACTGTGTTATCATGGATCCAGCTTTCGCCAGCATGTCGGCTCTTTCATTACCGACGATACATACCGGGATCCACTGGAAGACTGTTTAGGCAAGTTTTGTCACCAAATTTATAGCAGAGACTAGGTTTTGCGGGTTCAGTTTTGCTTTTATCCTGTCTTGCATCGCTTGGAGAACAGAGCGTGCGTCAGTGAATATGATCACATTATGAAGGTCATAGGATGAAAAAGAGATGATCTTGCAAGCTTCAATTATGGCTTCTTGCTCAGCTCGGTAATTTCTGGAGTAAAGCCCTGTGGCAATAGACCTTTCCCTTATTGTATACGTAGACAATCATGTGTAAAGTATCTTTTGAATCACACGGAACGCAAAAGAATCTAATGAGGAAGGCTACAGGGATAAGAAAAAGCAATGCTTCTTGAACTTTATCGAAACATATTTAATACTTTAGGAATTAAAAAACGAATGGAAAACGACAAAAAGTTTTCTTTTTCCTTTACGTAGGGGATATGGCAATTCGATATTCTTTGACAAGAGGAGTTACAATGAAACCTAACGTTTAATTTCCTCTTGGCTTTGATCCCTTTGATATGGCGACACCTGGCAACTGAAGGGACCATGAATGCTGTTTAAATTACGATACTTGATATCGTCTAAGAATAACAGCAACGAACCTTGAATTTAACCTTTGTTCAATATTTTGAATAAATGTTTAGTGCATTTTTTCCAAATTCCATATTTTTATAATGTTAAATTCGTTATGAAAAATCGCTTGCTTACAGGATAGGTGATATTAAGTTTATAACCTCAATGATAAAAATTCCAATCTGTCAGAATTTAGATGAAATATTCTGGAAATTGTAAATAAATATAAGTATTTTTAACGAGTTTTTTTATTCAGTATATTTTTTTTGTGATCCGCTCTAGTATCAGCAGATGAAATTATTATTAAGTATAATTTTCTGGGTTCTCGACCTCCTGGCCGCCTCTAATATCATGTTACAGAATTCTCAATCTTTAAAAATATATTTATATTTAAATATAATATATTTTAAATAATTTATTTTTGAAGAGAAAAGATTTGGCTCCGCCGGGAATCGAACCCGGGTCTTCCGCGTGACATGCGCGGGATGCTTATCCATTACACCACGGAGTCGCTTACGGATAAGCATTCCACGGAGTGTAATGGATAAGCATCCCGCGCATGTCACGCGGAAGACCCGGGTTCGATTCCCGGCGGAGCCAAATCTTTTCTCTTCAAAAATAAATTATTTAAAATAATTTAAAAGCAATAGTGGTTATCCACGATAATGATTGAATTAATATAAATATAATGTACAGTTTGCTTAAAGGCCTTTGATCTATGAAAACCGAATTCATAAAAAGAATACCTAACGTTCTCATTAATGATTTGAACCTGCTTACTGGGCTCATCACAAGATCAAAGGTGTCCGACCTCATTAAAAAGGAAAAAATATCAGGCATTCACTGCTCAGCCACCTTTGCTGAGGGATTATCACTTGTGCGGATGAAAAAAAATAATCCAAATCCAAATTTATTTTGGACTTATCAGAAAACTTTTCTCTTTTTTAATTTTTCTTAAAGAAACTTTATGTACATTACTTTTATTTTTACAATAATATGGAATCATAAAATTTACTGAAATAGTATACAAATATGTCACATACCTGATTGTATGGCACACGTTTCTTTTGTTCGTTGACGCTCTCGATTTGCCGAGAACGTTAGAGGATATTAGTGTTTCCGGAAATATCAAATAAATGGCAGATATACTGGAGAGGATTCCACTTTATGACTGATTATTTGAATTATTATTCATGACTGGTACTGCCCACCAAGACCAAGGGAACTCAGCTGCCGTAATAGAGGGCTGTACTCAGAGATCAAGGCTCTTTCGATATTTACCGAGAGAGGGTAATTTTTCCATCCCTCAATTATCTCCTTTTTATTCTTGAGTAGCCAGGTGAGAGTGGACTCCCGTAACACTTCCGTCACTCCCAGTGTGCTCAGGATATGTTGGAGCAACGAAAACCAGTCATCTTTCAGATTATATGGGTGGAAGTTTCCTTGCGGATCATTTCGTAGCCCTTATTCAGCTGAGACTGACATCCTCCTCTGAGCAGTCTGATTCAACTATACTTGAATGACACGGCTTACAAGATGGATACCCAGATCATCTGCAGTCTATGTAACCTGCAAAGACCGGAGACGTTGACTCACCATATCTTCGAGTGCCCTGTCTACCATCCTCTAAGAACTATTTTTTATTATCTTACTGGGGCCTTGAGGATTAGAGCATTTATTATTTCTAAGTAGATTTGGATATATGTATGCAATGTTGTTCATAATTGTTACAAGGTAATGCTTATTTTAAAATAGAAAAGGAAAAAATGATGTTTTATTTATTATTATTAATAAATTAATTTCCTTGGTTTCCCAAAAAAGAAACATTATCAACTGGTACCAAAAAATCGATTCTAATTTCAAGAATAAGATAGGCTTATTTTTTTTATAGATATAGTAATAAAATGCGCACATAACTATTTTATATTATAAAAGGTATTTTATATTCCATGTAAGTTTAATATTATCAACAGGTAGGACCTTGTGGGTTCAACAATGGGTTGCCTATCTTTCCAATTTATTGCTATAAACGTACTTGTTTTCCTGTTACCACTATAGTAAAACTTTGGGGCCTTGTTTAGGTTTGCCCCGACAGTTATTTTATCCAGTAACAGTTACCTAGTGATAACTTAAAAGATATGGTTTAAAGAAACAGTGTAACACTTATCTGGGTTGAAATAATTTTATTCAAAGTAAAAATAATTTACAATGCCACTCAAAGAATATAAAGGCGAATAATCAAGAGGGTTACAAAAAGTATCACTTTGTACCTACACAGTAACACTAAAATAACAATTTGACGAGCTTCAGAACAAGACTAACACTGCTATCCATCGCTCATTATATTTATTCTGAAGAAGAACTGCCTAGATGGTTCTAGGCCAGCGTAGATGGTCGAACAGTTTGTTCCAACAAGTCTAGAGATTTTTAAAATCATATGTTTTTGTATTTTGTTTTCTTTCACGTTCCAATACGTATTTATTTAGTAAAAACACGAAAATATAACTTTAATGAGTTACTTCAGGTAGGTACCTCCAGAGGCAAAAATTCCACAATTTCCTTAAGGATTCTATCAAAAAAGTCTTCATTTGAGCCTTCTGTCACATAGCCATATGCCAGTATACTTGTCATATTCATACCTGCATTGCCTTTTGTTGCATTTATATGTTTGTTTATCGTCGAAAAATTTCGTGATGTGGCTTTTTTCACAATGCATTTCCTCCTTTTTACAAAAAAAATTCTGGCTGGTTCCTCTTCTTTGGATAAATCTTAAATAAAATAGATTAATCGTTTTAGCACTTTGTTAACTACAATTACACAAACAATAATAAATTGAATTATATTTAAACATGTTTCAATATAAATTAATGACACATAATCATATTTGGTAAAAGACTTTTTAGAAGTCAAATTAGTTTTTATTTGTAAGATAAAGAAAAAAAAATAAGACCATTACGGACTCATATCCTACAACTACGTGTAGGCAGAAAAAAAGGAAAGGAATAATAAATGGAAAGTGGGTTTCTAGGAAAATTACAAACTATAGTGTCAGAAACGTGAGAATAATATTTAAAAACAAAAAAAATAACAGTTGAATTATAGTAAGGTCTTTTTACAACTGAACATTGTAGATAGCTGGCACAAAAATATTTCACGTTCCTTATTTAGCACGTTTCAGAGGCGAAATATGGAGCGGCATATTGTCGTACCCGACTCAGATTTAAAAATTTAGCAAATATCTTATGTTTTCTTATATATATATATATATATATATATATATATATATATATATATATATATATATATATATATATATATATACTATATATATGAATAGCTTTTGATTCATATGTGGATTAGGAATCACTTATGTTTAAGGTTGTTAACCACATGAGGTGCTAAATGAACTAATAAATGGGTCAAAAATCTGCATTAAGTCACTTTTGTAAAAACTAAAAAGTGATTTTTTAATTTGGGCTTAACACGCTTTACGCTTAAGCCACTGATATAAATATTAATATTGCAAATTTTTATTCCTTTATATTTATTAATAAAATAATTACAGACATCGCCTGATCTCCTGAAATTAATGAGAAATTGATTGTGCGATTTCACCATTAACAGCTGTTTTAGATTCATATTATTCTGACACAAACTAAGTTCAAAGCCTGAAATATTGATATCGGCTTTAAATTATTAAAATCTTTTTGAACGTAATTAATTTCCGATTTTTTATCAAGCCTGAGGCACAACATTAGAGAAATATTTTGGGCCGAGCAACCGAGCAAGCACACTCTTAGGCTGGATCGCTGCGATTTTAACAGAACACAATCCTTCCTCTCAAAAATGAAATCGATGGGTTGGTAATTTCTGTCAAACGAGAATGCCCACCGGCAAATTGAAGGAGATCATACAAGCAGTAAATTCTTAATCCACTATGAAAACTGCCCTATTCATCGAGAGAATGTTGCCTTATTACAGTAGTCGCGTGTCATGGCTGATATGACCAGACAACCGATTTAAGTGTGACCGAGCAGGAAGATTCTAACAATGCTCCTAACTTATTCCAACGCGACCACTCCTAAAAAATTTCATTATTATTTATTTTGTTATATTTTACGAAGTATTTGGTTATATTTGATTGATTCTTTGAATATATTGAATATTTTTTATTAAAATAAATTTTCCTACTCATCTTATTTCTATCCTGACAAATGAAGCGCGACTTTATTATTATGTTAACAGTAATATGAGATATGGGGGGCCGGGATGGCCGAATGGACAAGGGCGCTTGCAATAGATAATCAAAGTTAAGCAACGTCCATCGTGGTTAGTACTTGGATGGGTGACCGCTCCATTCGGGTGACCGCCCACCAATGAACGCCACGCAGTCCAAGTCTACCCCCACCCCCGGGTATGTGAGGCCCGTCAGCCTACTGGAGGCGACTCACACCGACCGGGCGTAGGAGTGATGAACCTTTCCCGTGTATCTCATCGAGAATCGTGGTGTGGTTTTCCAGGATGTCAGTAACCGCCCGGAGGTTTGGTTCAGGGACGGTATGCTTCAGGGAAAGAAATATAGGTCCTCGGGGCCTGCTGACTCTGAGCTACCATAATCCTTGGACCTAGACCAGTTTGTCACTGTCCTTGAACCCGAGAGAGCTGACGCCATCGGTGGGAAGGACACTGCCAAATTGGCCCCAATGGGATTGGTTATGGAGCTATGGGCAGTCTGCCGCTGTAACATGGTGACCATGGCTTGCAGCAACGTGAGGTTTGGGCTACCCCCTCCAGGCTGTCTGTACTCCCGCAAGCAAAACAAATGTCTGTAAGAAGACCACACTGCGCGGCCAAAGGTCTCATTAGGCCTAATGCGCCAACCGAAAAAAAAAAATAAAAAAAAAATATGAGATATAAGATTTTATAGATAGGTAAAGTAATTTTCCTTCTTAAAGGATTAAAATGTGTCCTACATTCGTACGATGAGGATGCGCAACTAGTGGAGTGTTAAGAATAAGATATACAGAACCTAATGCATTTTGATCTGAAAAGCAAACATGCCTCGCAACATTCTCCAAGAGCATTTTCTTTATGCATCAATGATAACGAAATTAGGACTCCGCCATTTTATATATTAATGAATTTAAAATACGGTCGGTGATATTTTTTTTATACTAATGAGTCGCTAAATAAAATATAATTTGAGCTTTTTTTTTTAAATAACCTATACTTAAATCCAAAAACATATCCAAAATAAGGTTACAATTAAATATTAGTACTGATTCATGTACAGGCTTGTTCAGTCACTACACGCGGCAATCTCATTGATCATACCTTAGAGACTATATTGGATAAGTTGAGCGCTCGGAGTGAGACCCTCGAACAGATAAAGCATTAAGCAATTACAAGAGGGCGCTGATAAACCGGAGTAAGTTTGAACTTTGCCCTCGTGACCCAGTGGGTGTAGCCATAGCAACTGTCCAGGTACTGTCTCCAGGGCAATCCATAACCCTGGCCAATGAGTCACTTTCTATCCCATTCACTGATTGTGCTCCAATTATCGCCCCATATCATCGCAAACTAATTTACCGCACTACGGTATCCGATCCCTTATCTAAGGGCAATGTGACACTTGTGCCACAATCAAGGATTCCGATAATTAACCCAATCGGAAGCGCACTGGTATCGTCTCTATGATTTATATTGTCAATGAGATATGTGATTTTTTATCCGTAAAAAAACGAATCACACTACCACTATTTAAACTACACTTGTGTATTACAAAGCGGGTCAAATGATAAACTATAAAGACTTTTAATAACTAAGCCATTTTTTCAATAACAATCTACAATAGCATTTATTGATTGTTTGTTTTAACGTCACTTCATACCACCAACGCTAATCAGACGATGCTAAGATGGAAGTCCTAAATTTTCTCTATCCAGGAATAACTAGGATAGGGATCTTTAACGAGTAACTGGCATCGTACAGGCTCAGGTCCTCCATTTTACGTCTTATCCGAGGGACGGCATAGACAAGGATTTTTGATTCCCATTAAAAAATCCTAGGGCCACCTCTGGACGCGAACCCGCGACTTTTAGTATGCTAACCACTACACCACAGGTGACCCCGGCATTTATTGATTAGACACTTTTATCCGAGAACTGTGTACAATTAAAATGAGGCGGTGTACAAAAACTCAATATGCCAAAGGAAAGAAATTGATACCTATTGTCAAGTTTTCGTTGATGTGCACTGCAATAAAGCTAGCGCCATATCCCAAAGTAAAGTAAAAACGTAAAAATCCTCAACTTTCTGCTTTACCGCCTTACAAAAGCTCTTGTTCCATTTCGGTGGGGTCATATAATTCTTCGATACCTTGACACAATATCGGAATATCTTGATACCCGTCCTTTACGAACTTCATGATAACAAAAGAGAATGTTCATCCTATCGTTCTATATCAACACTGCTATTGGTATGCGGGAAACAACGCACTTCTATTAGATATTTTGTAGTGATAAGTTGGTATTTAGAATTTTAGTGTTTATACAAAAAAACAATCGCAGTCTTAAAATTATGGATCGAAAACATAATTGTGTTTCAAAACGCGCCCTTTGACTGAGAAAATCAATCTGTGAGGTGTATGCGCGTAAGAGTTCAAATAACTAGATGTAGGTATGTATTTAATATTTAGTTTCTCTTCAATTTTCAATTTTGATCCATTTAATTCTTTCGACGAATATTCGTCGAAATTGAGGTGACAGCTCCCATATGTTGTAATTTCCACCGATATGTATTAGTGAGAACGTGTCTCATCGAGCTGTGACGTGAATGCTCTGATTTGTGATAAAAGCATTTATGTAGGCGTGAAAAATAAATTAGTAAATTCAGTGATTCTAATTTAAAGTCGGTGGTGTTCTAAAACGTATGTTTATAATTTCTGATAGTCTGAGAATTTCAAATAAAAATGAATTTTAAGGTACCTAGTATTGATCCTTGCTATACCTAAACTGATATTTAAAACATTGTTTATTTTTTTCCAAACAAAACTCTATTTAGTGAAGTTAACTCTGATACAAAACCTTTGTTAACACTGAAGCAGCCTCCTCTCTCTTTAATCTCATAGTCATAAGATAATGTTCATTTTCCTGTATTTTTTAATTTGAAGTTCGAAAGGTATATTTAGTACAGCTCTAAAGAAGAATGTTTAATTACGTTTAGAATTTCGGATTAAAGATATGGTAGCTTCTGTAAGTCCGTTTTTTATTTGCCTGTGTTCTGTGTCCACATTGATTTAAAAAATGGATATTATAAAACTTTTTTTATTTTATTATAGTTTGGATTCTCGTTAAGTCTCAGGTGTGAGAACTGCCGACTAGGTATAAAAGGAGGAAGAAAACTTTGGTAGTTGTTATCACCCTCGCTGGGAGGAGAGAAGCGAGTTGCCGAAAGTGGCCGACTCCTAGGGCAGACTTGGAGGCAGGCCAACCCTCGCCCAGACCTTTTGTGCCGCCGCTTCCAGTTGCCTTTTCACTTAGGGCCATCCATTAATCCAACACAGTCCTTGAAGTATAAGGGAACGATTAAAGCTCTCATTGTCTCGAAAGGAAGAGGAACTGCAACTGCTCGGAATAAAGTTTGGCTCTTCCCATTTTGAGGCAACTTAATTTAGAAGATTAATTGAACTTCAAACCTTTTTCGGTAAAAAAAGATGGGATCGAAATAGTAAAAACTATAAGTCTAAAAAAAAGTCATTCTACAAAGTATTATTTATAAATTAATATATCAAATAATATATCAAACTATGGTTGAACCAATATTATGAACTTAATTAATTAATTCGATGAAAATTAGTATTTCATAATATTAAAATAATTATATTGTAACAATTTGTTGAAATAATTTTTATTGAACGAAAATAAGATTTTACAATGCCACATAAACCATGAAAACACAGGTCTCAAAAAGTATCACTTATGCAGCAAAACAAAAATAACCATACACTCGAGCTTCAGAACCAGGATAACTCCAGTCCATCGCTCCTTATATTTAGTCGTAAGAAAACTGCCTGGAAGGTTTTAGGCCAGCGTAAATAATACTCGAACATCATTGTCACAAACATGTTTTCGAACAGTTTGCTCCAACTGTTCCAACACCAAGTTAAGTATCCAACTAGAACTATTTAAGATCGTATGTGTGTATATATATAATAATATGTATATTGTGTTTTATTTTGTTAAAATATTATAATTTCTAAATTATTTTATCAGAAGAGTAAAGATAGGCCACGGTAGGTGGGATTACTGAGGAGAGGAGGTTGGGGCAGCCTGGAATGACCCCACGGTTATCTCAATGGTAGAGCACTAAGACCTGGGTTCGATTCCCTGGACGTAGCCAATCATTTCTCTATAATTTCAAAAATTATAATTGCTTAAACGGATTAAAAAAGAAGTATGTAACGAAATGGAACAAAATAAACTACCACAGAAGTCATGAAATGAGATAGAGTGTAATGTTACTCAAATTAAGAGAAAAATAATCAATCGACAGATCAAATTTTCCCAGTAACAGTTAAATATCCCTCCTAAGCTTGAGTAATATTTGATATTATAAATCAACCGCGAACAGTAAATTGTTCAGAGTTCAGAATGATAATATGTTTTCTCCATTCACTCAAAGTCCCAAGAACGTTATTCAAGAAAAGGAAGCACCCATAAATAAAACGATAGTTTTGAGGCCTGTTTCAACTTCACTAGGACTTGTAAGTTGACAAGGATTTTTTTAAGTGCTCTATTGACACTAAATGTAAATCCGACAAGAGCATGTGTAAAAAGGAAGGTGTGTTATGCAACTGTAAATAAATAAATAAATGCTTTAATAAATTATAAACATTGGTACCTCTCTTCATTTTGAAAAGGTTTTACCTTATATATTTATTAATATCTTTAAACCATTTATTTACCAAAAAGTTTCTCCCCAAAAGGGGAGAGCGGGGTTGGGCGGCAACAGTTTTCACTTTTTTGATTGTTGAGTCATTCCTATTAATATAATCCCAATAGGGCTGATACCACTGTAAACCCCAAGTATTAGAGTACTTCGAGTATTTTTTCAATACATAATATTTAACACTATTATCACAGGAAATTTAAGAAATCATCAAGCCAGAGTATGCCAATTAACCCCCATGTTGGGCAGGTTGGCTTAAAAGGTAGTGTTGTTTGGCCATCTCATTCAAGTACTGCCTGACACATATCATTGTTATTAAAAGCTTCACTATAATGATATAATAATTTTGATCGGTTTTTAACAGCTATTAAGGGAAAATAGAATAACAATTGGCTGCATTTTACCATACGGCTGCATTTATTTCAATTGAACAAAATCACATAACATTTCAAACAGCAGAAATTAGAAAAATGCAATGAATTAGAAGCATCATTGCGTTAGAACAATGTAAACAAAATTTTCATAAAACAAAACGAATTTAACACATCTACAAAAACTTTAGCTAGGATAAATATTCTCTGGCCCTTCAATCGTATCATAAGGAAGTGTCTGCGGTGCATTTGTTTCATTTTCATGGTAGCCAGGTGTGGCTGATCAATAAGCTTCAATTGCGGCTGAAGGTAGATCTTTTATGTCATAATCTTTTTCGTTCTTCCTTAAGATTCCGTTTAAGTTTAGACTGTCGTCTCTTTTTGCTCTCCTCCTCCTCGCTAGAACTAAAGACAAGTGGTAGTTTCACCTTTGTTTATGTTTACCTTACTTTTGTTACTTGCTACTGCGCCAACAAGTTGAAGATATCCAACTAACCCCACAGGAGAAATCATAAGAATGATGGCTGCCAGGGCAGGGGAGAACAACCAAAAAGGAAACTGGTTAGTTGAAAGGTTAGGTTTTTCAAAGGAATTTGTTTCTATGTGAACAGAATCGGAGTCAAATGTTTTGCCATGCCTTAAAACCAAATTTACTGAAAATATAAAAATTTACTTAAAAGTTGTAAAATCAAAATCAATGAAGCACACACTTCTCTACACTGTTAGGATCAGACTGAAACCTCAGGACAAGACTCCCGAGGTCGAGCGGGTCACACGGTACAATTGTGGTGCCTTCAAAACAGTTGTGACGGAAATTATAAGACAAATGCCAACTTACCCCCTATGCCAACCAACCCCGCTCTCCCCTAAACTTTCATTAACTCTAGGCAGTAAGAGTGTACGTTTGCTACGTCAACTGTGACTAGTGCCTTAATGTCAATTAATTGTATGACAGTATATTTTTTTCAGGATAGGATCGTTTATTTTATTTTTTTACTTTAAATACAAATGTTTAAAAATAAAAATGTTTAAAATAAATATTTAACTTCTTCTTGGTTGTTTTTTTCACTATAGTCAGGAAGAGTGTTTATTTTTAGGATTTCTTTAATGAAGGAGTCTCTTCCATATTTTTGTTGTATTATATTTAATTATCCCAACATTTCGAACTGTTGGCCCATCCTCTGGGGTTATCTTTTCTATAAGTCATTTTTTGTATTGTTAATTGTCATCAATACAAGTTGCTATACGTGTTCCCACTTTAAATATTTTCAATTTTTTTAAAACCCAAAAATTGTCAGATTGTTTGCTAAAGAGTCTGCGCATGCGCTAGCTATTAAACATACCAACGCCACATCGTGTCCCTATTATAACATTATTTTAGTGTGATCGAATTGATTTTATGATGTGCTAATCAGTGAAATTACTGTATTTAGTGATAGTGTCATCTTTTCGACATAAACAATAAGAGTTTACTGGTGGGTAAACAAATTATATAAACATTATAGTTATCCACTGAGAAGTACGCATAGACTATAAAGCAGTCATAGTTGATAAGGCTAGTCAGTTGCCTTCGGGCTCTTGCTAGAAGAGGATCTACGTTGCTACGCACATTTATTTTCGTAAATAATTTCGTCAAACATTTTTTTTTTATTTAGCTCAAACAAAAATATTTTTATAATTTCTTATTGTCATTCGATCTTTATATGAACTTATCATTATGAAATGAGATACTATCATATGGTAATGACCGGTAAAAAACGTTCCAGAAGCTTAGGAAATCCTAATTCAAGAAACTCGCCTGTGAAACAAAAGGCAAAAAAACCTGCCAGAAAAATACCACCAGTGACACCTGGTAGTTCAAGAGAAGCAATGGATCCCCAACCTGGCACTTCAAATCAAAACACCAGTGAAGAATCTCCATTTTTCACTCCTAATCCTTTTGACACATTAAGAAATGTACCAGTAGAGGACATGGAAGCGGTACAGACACCCCGAGAACCCAAACCACCACCAATTTTTATCAAAAACATAAAAAACTTTAAACTTTTTTGCCAAAAATTAAATAAAATTGTAAATCCCGCTTCATATATATGCCAAAGTTGAGCGTTTGACACCAAACTGATGCCAGACACCCCGGAAACATACAGGAAAATAGTCAAATATTCATCAGACACAAAAGCCGACTTTCACACTTACTAATTACACCAAGTGAGAGCGTTAAGGGTTGTAATTAGGCGACTACATTCATCTACACCACCAAAAGCAATTAAAGACGAACTTTCGGCAATGGGCTATAAAGTTAGACAAGTCGTCAATGTCCTTAAAGAAAATCGTGAGCAGCCAGGTGCTACAAACAAAATAGCATTACCGTTATTTTTTGTCGACTTAGATCGAACTCCCGGCGTAGAAGAAATCTATAATATCAATCGGCTTTACTACACCAAGGTAACTGTTGAAAAACCCTACCGAAAACGTGAAATAGTGCAGTGTCATAATTGCCAGTCTTATGGCCACACCAAGCACTATTGCCATCACTTACCGAGGTGCGTCAAATGCGGCGAACAACACAAAACCGAGGAATGTCGAAAGCCAAGACTATCACCTGCTGTGTGTGCACTTTGCCACCTGGATCACCCGGCTAATTACAAAGGGTGCCAAACTTATAAATTATTAAAAGAAAAAAAACGTGCAGCCTACAGACAGGAAGAGTCAAGACCAGCACGACCCACTAGAGAGCCCTCAAGAACTGTCGAGCCGGGGGTGACTTTCGCTCAAATGCTCGGGACAGAAGAACCGGCAGAACATTCTCAGGCCCTGCCGCAAACTCAACCATTACCTCAAAATTCTGGAAACCAACCCCATCATCCTCACCAGCCTGTTCCTCAACCTACAACCAATTATCAACACCGAATTCCCTATGTCCCACATCCATCCAATTCCCATGACATCACAAACATCCTCGCTTCCTTCCTCACCGAGTTTAGATCCCTCATTACACCTCTTATTTCCTTACTCACAAATCTCGTTTCCAGCCTCATTCCCACTCAAAGAAATCCTTAAATGTCAACCTCAAAATCATTTTCCATTCTCCTTTGGAACGCCAATGGTGTTCGAAATCACATTAACGAACTAACAGCCTTTCTACATGACAAAAATATTGACGTAGCATTGATAAGCGAAACAAGACTGACCAACAAACGACAGATCAACATACCCTCATATACAATTTACCGGACAGACCACCCGGATGGAACAGCCCATGGTGGCACTGCTGTTATTATCCATCGGTCTCTCTCACATCACTTATCCCCCATACCTTCCTATAACTTCCTTCAATCCACGGCTGTAACAATCCAAACGCCTCTTTTTCCAATAACACTTGTTGCGGCATATTCCCTCCAAAACTACCCGTTTCCGAAACCCAGTTCAATTCTTTCCTTGATTCCTTAGGCCACCATTTCCTTTTAGGTGCAGACTTAAATGCAAAACACCAACATTGGGGAGCCAGATCCACGAATTCCCGAGGACGAGCATTACTGTCTGCACTTAATTCCCACCACAGCACCATTGTTTCCCCTAACACTCCTACCTACTGGCCAACCGATCCAAACGCAATCCTTGACTTCTTCATCCACAAAGGTCTCAGACCTCTAAACATCTCCATTTCCTGCCTCGATAACCTATCCTCTGACCATAGCCCCTTAGTGCTCTTCCTCTCCACATCCCCAATTCCCAAACCACCACCACCTTCCTTCATAAGAGGACCAGTAAACTCGAACCTCTTCCGCCAAATCCTATTAGACAAAATTGACCTCAAAATTTCCCTAAAAACATCGGAAAACCTCGACGATGCTGTCAACTCCTTCACCACCCTCCTACAACAAGCTGCTTGGTCTGCATCCGTACCCAAAAAAACCAATAATACCCCTAAGACGAGTTCCTTACCTCAACATATCCTAGCTCTCTAATCCACACCAAGCGTCAATACAGATCCCTATGGCAACGCACAAGGCACCCCACTGATCGTTGCTCCTACAACTATTTCTGCAAGTTGGTTAAGCGTGAGTTGGCCTCCTATAGATCCCAGTCTTTTAATTCCTACCTCTCTTCCCTTTCTACTGAAGATAACTCCCTCTGGAACCTCACCAAAAAAATCCTTAAAACCAAACACTGTTCCCACCCACTCCGTCGAGGTGACGGCTCTTGGGCTGCATCTGTTAAAGATAAAGCTGAAGAACTTGCCAATCACCTATCCCTCACCTTCACCCCTCATCCTGGAATTAATCCCAACTACACTGCAAAAGTGGAAGAATTCTTATCCTCACCAATCCCATTATCCTTGCCACCTAGAGCTGTCACTCCCTCTGAGGTCATATTCCATATAAAGAAGTTACCTCCTCAAAAATCCCCAGGATACGATCTCATTACTTCCCAAATCCTTCGACAACTTCCAACAAAAGCCATAATATTCCTAACATATATGGTATTTACAATTGTATCCTCCGAACGACTCACTTTCCTCTACTTTGGAAACATTCCATAATAATCCTCTTTCCTAAGCCCGGCAAACCATCCGACAACCCCGCTTCCTACAGACCGATTAGTCTACTTCCCATCCTCTCAAAAATTTTCGAAAAAATCCTATTAAAACGTATCCTATCTTCCATCGAATTGCACAATTTTCCTAACCACCAATTTGGATTCCGTCCTAGACATTCTACAACCCAACAAGGCCTCAGAGTAGTTGACTACCTATCCTCAGCTCTTGAAAACAAGCATTATTGTTCGGGCGCCTTTCTGGGCATAGCACAAGCTTTTGACCGGGTATGGCACGCTGGACTACTCTTCAAGCTCAAGAGCATCCTTCCCCAATCCTTATTCCTGATTCTACAGTCCTATTACTCAAATCGCTCCTTCCGAGTTCTTAGTGGCTCAGAATTTTCCAAAATTTATCCTATTAAGGCAGGAGTCCCCCAAGGCAGTGTCTTGGGTCCTGTTCTCTATATTATATTCACTGCCGATATTCCTACCACCCCCGACACATTCTTAGCCACATTTGCAGATGACACAGCCATTCTTTCATCCCATCCCGATCCCGTAGAAGCCTCATCCAATCTCCAAAGACATCTCTCCCTTATCGAGCAATGGTGCAACTGCTGGCGGATAAAAGTCAATGAATCAAAATGCTAACACGTGACCTTCACTCTCCGCCGCAGCTCCTGTCCACCGGTCCTATTTAACAATATCCCTTTACCCAAAGCTGACACAGTGCGGTACCTGGGTTTCATCCTGGACAAAAGACTTACCTGGAACCCACATACCAGACTTAAAAGACAAGAACATAACAGAAGATTCAGTCAACTATATTGTTTACTAAGTAGGACTTCCCATCTCTCAACCAACAACAAACTATTGATTTACAAAACCGTGCTGAAACCCATCTGGACTTACGGACTTGAACTGTGGGGGACAGCAAAAATTTCGAACGTCAAACGTATCCAATCCTTTCAGTCTAAAGTCCTTCGTACCATAGCTAATGCTCCCTACTACGTTTCAAACAAAACCCTACATCATGACCTTTACATCCCATTTGTCCTCGACGTCATCCCAACCAAATTCTCAAAGTTCCACCAGAACCTTAGCCACCACCCCAATCCCCTAGCGCAATCCCTCTCCAACTCCAACCACCCCTATAATCCTCCTCGACGGTTGAAACGGCAGTGGCCTCGAAACCTTTTGTAAATAGATTTATGGAGTCCTGGCAATGGCCAGCTTCTCCACTCAAGCCCTGAGCGAATGTACCGCAAGTGCTCCCGCCCTGTCTCCACCGGCTCTTAATACCGGTGATGCGGCAGGGCGAGAAGCGCTGGGATCTCATAGAGACCTGCCTTGCCTCCCACATGTGGGTGGTAAGGCTAGACTCGGAGATCCCTTGGCTGAATGTAAATATTGTACATAAGTGTGAATGTGTTTTCTTTTTCTTTTTTAAGTATTATTTATTTTTTATTTTCTCCTTTTTATTTCCATATTTGGTTATTCTTTAGTTATTTTGTATGAATGTATTCTTATATCACTAATACCAAATGCCCTAGAGTGTGGCAGATTGTATTATTTCTTTTCAATAAAAATAATTTATTATTCTAAAAAAAAAAAAAAAAAAAATGTTTGCTAAACGAGAGGTAACGTTAATACCCCATCGCTGCGAATCGTTTTAAGTTTATCTTCATAGCCCTTTAGGTCCTCCTGGTTTATGGAGGTTTCATCACAAGGACGTGTCGCTAATTCTGAAATGTTCTACTTCCATTACCGTGGAACCAACATTTATGGCTCCGAGATACGCCTATAAACAGAGCCCCACTAAAACACGAGCATTAAAGCTATTTTTAAATATCCTAGCATTTAGATGGTCAATTCTGGTATTAAGGCCAATAATCTCAGATTAACTTAAAATATAAGATAAATCTAAAAGAGTATTTAGATTTAAAGATATAAAGTGTAAAGATATAATAGAAAAGAGCTTAAAGATATATTATTCTTATGCGCATGATGACATAAATTTTCCACTTTCATACTCTCAAAAAATATAAATATTTACAAAATATAATTTAAATGTGGAAAAATAGTTAAACAACAGTTTGGAGAATCATTCCAAAAAAATGAGCAAAACATCCTTTTTCTATTTAACGCTTTACCTACTGTTTCAGGCAGTAACATTAAAGGCCTATTTACACACATCAGTGACGGCACAGTGGCGGAACCTGTCAGTGATTCAACTTCCTGGAATCTCTCAGTTCGTTCGATTCACACACAACCGTAACGTCACCGGCACCAGTCAGTACTTTTTTTCAGCTAAAAATCACGTACATTATTTTGGCCGCGTGTTTATTGCACAACTTTGTGAAAAAATACGACCAAAATAGTTATAGCTACCCTCCTCATGTAGAATCGAATAGTGGGAACCGCGCACTTCAAAATTTAGAATCTCAAGGTGGGAATGCAACATTATACGCATTTCGAGTGAGAGAAATATTCACAGAATATTTCAATTCTGAAGCTGGAGCTCTTCCTTGGTTATAAATATAAAAAATAAAATGCTAAGCCGGAATGCAACATTAAGCGCATTCCATTGAGAGAATAATTTACAGAATGTTTCAATTTTTTCAAAAATTATTATTCAGTGATTATGTTTTTCTCATCAGTGTGACTAAAAATGCCAAGTTTTTATTTTTTTCTGAACGTTAGTATTTAAGTAAAAAATCCTAGAAGGGCAATTTGCATGGAACATTTGGAATATCAAACGCTACATATCTTATTATACACTATTAATACAATTAGTCCTAGAATGAGGAATCTTGTACCATATTTTTATAATTGCAAGGGCTTTAATTTAGCATATAACTAGTTTGCAGTACTTAAAAGTTTAACTTTTTTTAGAAACAAATAATTATTTTATAAACAATCCAAAATCGGAATTTAAAATATATATCTACATTATTCAGATTGGTACAATGAAAATTTTTAATCTTTCTAGGACAAATAGTATTTGAGCTATATGCGTTTACATGTTTTAAAAATTGCAATTCTTCGATTTTAATCAAAACTAAACAATGGTAATATATTTTATAAGAAATATGAAATATAAATAATAATTTATGTTTGTTATTTTACTAGCTAGTATTGACTCATTTTAAAAATTCATAAAGATCTGCATGAATCAAAGACCCATTGGGCTTGTTTGTAAATCTAAACATTAAAATGATATAGGATTTTGGTTATAGAATGTGATTACGTTAAATTGAATTATTTTTTTTTAGAAATAAATTAATTCAGTATCATATATAACTATAAACAACTTTAAAGAAATTAGAGAAATACAAATTTGTGTTTACTTACCAGTTGTTTTCATTTCCTCTCCAATTTTATCCCAAATAGTGTTTTTGAATTAAGTGTCCATGTACCTTGGGTTTGCCAGATCGTACAGCACAGGATACAAACGCACCAATTCAATGAGTTTTTCGTCATTCATCTTATTTTAATGAAAATCACTGTTTGAATCCGTCAGTGAAAAAAAAAAATATCGGTGAGGACTAACCTGAAATATCACCGATGGATCACTGACGGGGCACTGCCTCACTGATACGGTACTGTGCCTGTTGTGTGGAAACAGACTCATCTGAAATACATGGAAGAATATCTTAAAATAAGCCGGACGGATTACTTGCCGGTGCCGTCACTGATGTGTGTGAATAGGCCTTAATACGCAATTATAGTAAGATTGTATTGAATGTTATGTTAAATACACCAAATATTATTAGGCATTTGATATAATATTTTTTAAAAAACTACATAGGAACCTTAATACAAATTTTCTTATCCTTAGGCCTAATGGTCACAAAAAATATTTTATCTCTTCTTATGCAAGCTCTGTAATTCATTTGCATATGTAGCAGAAAAACTAATTGAGGAATGACGGACTAAGCGAAATAAGAGGTACATACATATAAGAACGTTTTTGCTGAAAAACTGATGGATAATTGCTAATGTTTTTGGTGTGTACCTAACTGGAACACCATATGTGAATAGTCCTTTTTCTATTTAACGCTTTACCTACTGTTTCAGGCAGTAACATCTATACGCAATCATGTTAAGTGTTGCTTTTAATATCTATATTTTTTTTAATGTTTGCCTTCTTTAAAGATCTTCTCAGGGACTATAAAAACATCGAGTTATTAAACAATCATTCTCCTTTATTATTTTATAAAAAAAGTATTTAAATAAAGTGATAAAACATTAAAAGTTTAATTAGAAAAATAGTATAAAAACCCTTGCATCTTACCTTTATGTATATTCATATAAATAATTTTATTACCGTAACTCTATGTTCAAAATATTAACTAAACTAATTACTCAAAAGTTAAAACTAATTATATAATTATTTTAGTTGCAATCGTTAGGTATATTATTAAATTATTCGTTTTTGTTTTTTTCAACTAACAAATAACAGTATTACATCTTGTTTCAAATTTGTTCTATTCTTTCACAATTCATACATACTTCCTTATTTTCTATAATACTCAGGTTAATATTTTTATTAATTTTAATAGCCAAAACCGTTGATAAAAAACAAAAAAACAGTATTGAAAATTCAAAATTAATAGCACTACCATATTGTTCGATTGATCTAACTGCCTAGTTAATATTTTAGTACATTTGATTGTATATTTGTGAGATTGACAATTTAAATCGTTGAAGCTGTTTTAGAAAAAAATCGTAAAAGCTGTTTACGTAAGTGCCACTGCCAATGTGGCCGGTTTAGACGAAAAAGTTTCTGTTACATCTAACGCATTTGCTTTCCTCAAATACCTTCAAACTTCAGGCTTATCGTTTAACGGGTAGGCTATTTACAGACAGAGCATATCGCGAAACTTATTTTGTTTGACCCAGGGGAACCATATTGTGGTTTTCCGTTTCTACTCCGAATTCACGATACCACACTGCCCCTCAGTAATATAAAGGGATGTCTTCAGATATGGCTGAGTGAAAGTAAAAAAATTAAAACAGAGAACGTAAAATTAGAGAATTCAGTAATTCTCCTTTGGGCTTATGCCTGATCTATTCGAATAACAGCATGCATACTTCTTGACATGATCTTCGTTTGAGGCCTAATATTTTGCTGTAGAATTCTTTGCCAATCTTCCCAAAGGGCTTGGTCCATCTGAGGTTATGCCGCATCTAATCAGGATGAAATTGAAGTCTGGCCAGTCCTGAGGCCGAATGTTCACCGCAAGTCAAAGCGCTCTTCACTGACGTAGATTCTTAACGCATCGTATATGCATAAAGTGGAAGTAATAAACAACCGCAATGCAGTATTCTTGATAACATAACAGGTGAAATAAGTTGTGTGGGATTTGAGGCAAAGGAGAGGTAGAAAGCAGACACCAAGAACAAATATTTCGATATGGAACCCTGGTAGATCTCATCTCATGGAATCCTCGAAGCTGTTTCCCGTCTCTTTTGTTCCTGTCGACTCCCGTGAGGTAATATATTCCTCTGTCATCTTCCTATTTTTCTTATGATAAAAAAAAGCTCATACACGCTGAATAAATGCATGTATACGTTTACTTGTGAATACAAGCAGAACATGTTGTTAATATTATGATCGATAAATAATATGAACCAAAATAATCAAATATGATATGAATCAAATATTTAATGAAATCTAAAACATTGCTGAACCTAAATTCGAAATGAATCCCATTTCAGCCCTTCCTGACCTTTTCATTATATTTATAAGTCAGTTATTTATTTCTTAATATAAAAGTTCTCAATATAATAATTTTAATTTTAATTGAATAATTTAGATCTCTACTACTTACTATTTGTTTTATTTTCTATGATTCTAATATGAAATGTAGTATGATGCAGCAATCATTTTAAGAGACTGAGGACGGCCCGAAACGTATGTTATGTAGTAAAATAAAATAAATAGTTGTAGAGACTAAGATCCAAATTATTTTCCTCATAACTAGGAAGTCTCTAACCCTGTTTAAATAAATAACTAGTTTAATTTGAAGTTACGATTATGAAGTTTTCATAATGTATTGTAACTCCTGGTAGCTTTAAGAACAATTACGATTCAATATGCTAAGTTTTAAAACAACGCTTTCTTCAAGTAACCTATTTTTATACTAATTGACTGAAAATATTACAATGACATTAATGCAATCATGGGGGCCACGTTGATTGGGGAACTCGTCTTGTTAAATGAAAATCAAGGATTCTCTTATGACCGGTATATATTATCATTTTAGAAATGTTCTCTATAGGGCTTGAATGGCGAAGGATAAATTTCTTTCTACAGTGGCACTAGATTTTGTACATGTTGAATATTTAACAGGCTCTTATTATTTTATATTAATTAACAGACTATAATAATTAACGGTCACTTATTAATTTATTAGTGCCAAGTAATAAGAAATCGATAAATATAATATCTGAAAGAATTCGAGAAACATATACAGAAGAAAAAGATAATTTAAGAAATCACAATGGATTTTTTTTTCTCTAATTCTAGACTGCGATGTTTAGTTTCTTATCAGTTTCCCTTACCGATGCACTTTTTCTTCACTAGCGTGAAGTTCAACACACCTGGAACATACATAAATCACAAAGTGGAGGCGCCTTGGACAAGGCATTAGATTGGCCCAAGGTGCCTCGCAAGTGGAAGCCGGAGACCGCGCAAGTTACACAAAACTTGTTTCATACATCCTCATTTCAGTTACCAGGTTTAATGAGGAGGCAAATGGAATTGACAAAGTTTCAGCAAATAACTCCCAAGTTCTTGTAATTAGTTAACTTGATCGCTTTTATGTATCTCAAGCGAACAAACCCATTATTATAGACCGCGGAGCTAGGCTATACCATGCCGAGCATCGTGCATGAATACTTCCGTCGAACCGAATATTAGATTAATTTAGATCCTTTGTTAATAGCAGAAATAAAATTTTTATCACGAAATAATCTGATTTTTTTGGCTTGTTTGTTTTTTTAATGTCCCTTTATGCTGCTAAGGCTAATCGGACGATGCTACAGTGGGAGTCCTTAATTTTGCCTATCCAGGTATAATTAGGATAGGGATCTTTAACGAGTATCTAACATCCTACAGGCTCGGACCTCCATTTTACGTCCTATCCGAGGGACGGCATAGTCATGGATTAATTACTTCCTTTAAAAAATCCCTGGGACGGGAACCCGCGACCTTTAGTAATGTAGGTTGCTATGCTAACCACTACACCACAGGTGACCCGACTATTCTTATTTTATTATTATATTTATAATATCCTACCCTATATGTAGTAACAGGTAAAGTATTATGTAGATGCACTATATATTTGTTTATTATTGATAGTGATTTAATCCACATGCATACAAATACTTATCACTTTCACCGGATTCAAGATTTTAGGACTACTAATGACTGCCTACTTGGTGCGTAAATAACGAAATTATTCTAACCCACTTAGAACAACCAAATATTGGCCTACAAAATCTAAATTTAATCCCAATTTGATTAATCATCATATATATTATTTCTCAAAGCCTTTTTTTCTTGTTGGCCATAATTTCCTTAATACTTCATCAAATTTGATGAATGAGGATAAGTTTAAAGCGTTCCTTGACCGCTACACCGGAAAAATATACAAATTACTTATTTCGCCTTCGATTGCGAGTTATAAGCGCAAAATCGCGGTTATGGCAATAGAGGTTTGGTAGTAGAGGTTTCTAAACGGTGCATATCATTTCAGTTTTTTAAGGCGATCATTTTCGATCGTATACATTTTGTCGATTAACCAATTCGTTTGCGAGTTGTTAGAGAGAATGTACGCTGTAATTCTCAGCGAAAATGCTCGCGGGTCTTTTTTTAAGGTGTCATTTTTTTCAGTTTGTCGAGACGAACATTTTTGGTTATATAATAATAATAATAATATAGAAAATTGATGAATTCGTCAATCCAGAGTATGCCAATTAACCCCATATGTGGGGCAGGTTGGCCTAGAAGGTAGGGTTGTTTAGCCATCTCATTCAAGTACTGCCTGACACATATTATTTTTATTAAAAGTGCACTATAATGGTATAATAATTTTGAATCGGTTTTAACTAGCTTTTAAGGGAAAATAGAATGACAATAGAAGAGGATAAAAGTGTAGACTGTTGTCACTTTCTGCATAAGAAAAGTTGCTCTCATCCTCCTTGCTGGAACTAAAGACAATTGGTAGTTTCACCTTTGATTTTGTTTACCTTGCGTTTGTAGAGAGTCAACTAACCCCACAGGAGAGGTAATATGAAAGATGGCTGCCAGGACGGGGGAGAACAATCAAACAAGAAACTGGTTAGTCGAAAGGTTAGGTTTTTCAAAGGAGTTTGGGGCCATGTGAACAGAATCGGAATCAAGTGTTATGTCATTCCTTTCAACCAAATTTACTGAACATATAAAAATTTACTTACATGTTGTAAAATCAATCAATGAAGCACGCTCTTCTCTACACTGTTAGCATCGGAAACTATAAGCCAATGGCCAACCTGCCCCCTATGGCAAACAACCCCGCTCTCCCCTATACATAATATAATTCTTATGAGAATCCCTCTTTTTGTAAAATGAAATCTGCAACTTGTCTAAGAACTTATTGTTAAGGTTTTCGGGAAATGGAGTGGATAAAATGGGCCATATAAAGCTGAAGGTTGCGTGACGTGCTTTAAGTTTAATTTATTGTGTTATAGTGAAAGATTTCCCCATGTTATCTATGATATCGAAAGATGTTACCAAGTAAGATGGATGTTGAAATGCTATCTGACTACTTTTAGATGCCAAAGTGAGAAACCAAAGATGGAAATCGGAAACGAGTTGCTCCAACGTATCAAAAAGAAGAGTATATTTCCTCAATCACCAGCAGACATCATTAAAATAATAATGTTGTTCAGCCGATATTAATAGGAGTAAAACAAATCTATTGTCATTAATCTATATAATGCTTTTTAACAAACGTCTAAACTTAATAGCTCAAATCCTATATAGATTCTTATTCTTACAAGAAACATAGAAAGTTAAGCGCCCTACTTGTAAAGCATAAAACAGAAAAAGTTACTTAATCAAGTTATGGGTAGAACGACAACTCTCTAACTCAGCTGCTATTCAGGATTTCCAAAGAAAAATATTTTCAAAACTTCGGAATCCTTGGAAACGTAATTATATAAGAACTTACTTTCTAAGAAGGATTTATTGAAGATGACATCTTACTCTTAAGAGGATTCCAAATTGGACAAGCACTTCCAGTATAAGATTTAAATAATTTTGTGGGTGGTCTGATTTAATGAAAAATTGTTTGTAAAATATATTATATCTCGATAATACATTTCATAACCATCTTGAGTAATACCAAGTCATTATTTCGGAAAGAAATATTTATGATTTTCTATTACTACATAAAAACAGGATCACTAAATAAAAGAGGACCAAACTGACCAAATCTTTCAAAAACATTTCTAATTGGTGTAACCCAATTGTAGTAAGTTGTTTAATAATTTAAAAAAATATTACTGAGGGTATCTTGTACCATTCATATAAAAAAGATTAATTATCCAATTTAACGATTGTTGTATATTATAATACATGAAGATTTATAACTCTTCTTTATTTATATCTCTTCATCTATTTGGAGGAAGTTAACTATGTATCGAAATGAACTTTGGTAACGAGAAAATATGAAAATGACAAATTTACGTTTGCAAAGAAAATATTGTATATATACCTATCTAGTAGACCTGAACATAATAACGAGACAGCTTAATCCAAAGGACTTGCGGCTGCTTGTCAGAGGATTTTCCAAGAGCTGCTGAGCCAGCCAGCAACTCACTTCTTTTGAAAGCTTGTCACATTAATTAGGGTGTGCTTCCGAAAATTTTGTTGGGACCTTGTGATATTCTTGGGAGCATGTGAAGAGGGGCGGCAGAAACACAGGAAGGAGGGATAAAGTTTCGATTACATGCTTTATACATTATTGAATTTACTTCAAAAGATGATTTCCTCTATACATATATGTGTGTCTGTGTGCATAGTTTTTTTGTTTTTATAATATACTTGAGGTACATCATGTTCAAAGTTGATGTTTGTATTTAGAAGATGTCGTAGTATCATCTATTTATCTTTTTAAATGTCTGAGTGAATATTGAAATTAGATTTTAGAGGAAATTGTCATATGATTGGACCATTTTTCATACTATGACGTGTTGTATAAGACTATAAATTACTCCTCAGAAGGCTGGTATCATTTTTGGTTGACAGAAAAATCTGCCAGAAAGAAACAATCGTAAAATGAGATGATAGGTGAGAAAATACAACCTTAAAATTGTCGATGATTCATCGTGCGACAAACCTTCATACAAAATATAAAATACCCGACCAGCAAAATATTTCTGCTCTAATGTAATACTTTATTTTTATTGCCTAAAGTTGGCCTAAGCATTCAAAATCCGTGATGGGTTGGTACTACAAGTACTCATATGAATTTAATCCCATTGTATTGTCGACAGAAAATATTGGACTGATAATAAACATTATATAAGTAATAACGATAGGTTAAATGATGGTCAGGATTTTCAGTTTACAATGATTTTATTGTGGTAAGCCAACGTTTCGATCCAACTTGTGGATCATCATCAGGGCTAAAAGAAAACAAATATATGAGGATCTATGCTAGAGGGTGCCAATAAATGGATACATTACAGAACTGATAATAATATAAAAGATGGTGTATACATGAATATTAAAATAAGTGGCTGGTTAACAAGATAAAATAGAATCTGATATTTACCTACTGAGTCCAGGTGGATACTAAGACTAAAGGTAAAAGTAAGGTGAGAGGTAGTGGTAGGGGGTTAGTTTGCCGACTTCAAAGGTTTATGTCGGGGAAATCCAACGTTTTGAAGTGAAGGCACATGACAACTGAGTGAACAAAAATATTTTAAAAACTAACAAAATAGATGGTACTGTATACAAATAGTTGTGTCTGGACTCAATAATAACATATAAATCAGATAATACATAAATGTAACAATGCATAAAATATTGGAAAATATACAGAAAGAAGTATACAATACAAAAAATAATAATAGTACAAGAGGTACAGAGATAATTGCAGGTACCTATGAAATCAAAACTAGGATTTGAGGATGCGGAAGATGTTAGAATAAGTGGATGAAATTATCTCTTTATCTGTTTTGTGATTTACCGGGTTATTTTTTTTCCAGATGGATGAAAATGGATTCTGAGAGGAGTCGTTTATCGTGGTTAGATACAGTAGCTAATATGGAGGGGTTCTCAAAGTCGAAGGAATGGTTGTGGGCAATGGCATGTTCTGCTAATTTAGATGTAGACGAATTACGCGTGGAAATACTGTATTTATGTTGATAAATACGTTTTTTAAAATAATTTTTGGTTTCACCGATATAGCAACTGTTGCAATTAGATAACTATAACTTAGATAACGATAAACTACATTACACTTGTCTAGGAGAGGTACTGAGTCTTTGAGTTTGGTATAAAGATTTTTTAATTTATTGTTATTTTTTAATACTAAAAGCATGTGTGGGAAACTCGATGAGAAAGATTTTTTAATTTTGTTTGAGAGAATGGGGATATATGGGATAGATCTGCATTGGAAACTAGAGATAGGAGGTTGTGAAGAGTTGTTAGAGAGATTTTGGGTTCGATCCGTCGGGATGTTAGTGAAAAGACTCTCGGCGTCGAAAGAGGCTAAGATAAAATTATCGCGAATTTTGATGGTTTTTAATTGTTCCCAGAGATGGACGGATTTTTTTACTTCGTATGGATTGTTATGGCTAAGGGATTGTAATGGAGGGAGAAGGAATTTGCTGATATCTTGTTAACCAGCCACTTATTTTAATATTCATGTATACACCATCTTTTATATTATATATCAGTTCTATAATGTATCCATTTATTGTCACCCTCTAGCATAGATACTCATATATTTGTTTTCTTTTAGCCCTGATGAAGATCCACAAGTTGGATCGAAAAGTTGGCTTACCACAATAAAATCATTGTAAACTGAAAATCCTGACCATCATTTAACCTATCGTAATTGAAGAACAGTTGACTATCTCTCACCTCTACTATAAGTAATAACATTATAACTGACAATTTGTATAACGATATTATTAATAACCTGATGAAAACGCTTTCCTAGCTTCACTCTGTATATTTACCTGGTTATATCTTTCTTGACATAGTTCTTCTAGCTGGAACCTTATCTCCCTACGTTATCCTTTTGTTGTTTAAGGATTATCAAGTATTTCGATTATTAGAATACCAATCCGCTACTCATAACCTTTTAAATCAACGAATCTTCATTTTATTATATTATAACTGCCAGTGTACAGTTTTAATAAGGCGCGAGATTTTTCTGAAATAAAAACAGAACGAAGGATGTCCAAGCTTAACAACTCTTCCAAACTTTACAAAATAAAGACAAACTGAGATGACTGATGAAGTTGGCTGAAGTTTAAAACGAGGAAGAATAAAGTTGAGTACCCCAAAAACAGCCCCTCCGAATTCTGCTCTGCATGCCTGCTTTATAGACTACGTGCCCCATCGTACATCAGGTGAGGTTGAGCTATATTCAAGGCAGTAAAGCGTGTTTTTCCGGCGAGTCTACGCTTCTCAATATAGCAAATGAGTAATAAAATTGAGCATTCTACCGCCACTAGAAAGTCGTGAATTTTCGCAATATTTCTAGCAGCTGGTATAATAATTTATTACTTATTTTATGGTCTTTTTTTGTTAATAAATACTCTTCGTAAGTTGATAAGAAACTACATGTGGAGATCCAACGGCTCTCCAAACACAATTTACTGATTTGATGTATTTTGTTATATAACGAAGTATATTAATATGGGAACCCGTGACAAAAAATCATCAAATTTTGATAGCGATATTTTGAAACCTTTTAAATATTTTAAATATAGGCATGAGAGTAGGCCAGTCAGATCACATATGTACCTAAATAAATGGCCTCCCCGTTTTTTCAGCTATCTATTTATACAAATACTCGAAGAGCTCATCGCACAAAAATATGGATTCAGTTTGAAGGTTTTAATTAAAGTTAAGTAAACCGTTACGCTTAAGTCGATTATCAAACATCATTAATTTATATCATTTTGTCGGAAAAAATTGATCATATTCAGATTCTGAGACCTGTAACTCGGAAATGGCTGCTCCAATAGCAAAATGCCCCTTGTAAAACATGAAATTTGGTGTAAAACTAGCTCTCGTTTCGGTGTAGAGGAATTAATTAAAATCTTCAAATATTAGGGACAAAGCTTAAGGAACTAAAACAATAAGAATTCTTGACTTTTTAAGGGTTTACTGAGAAGACGAATGTGCTAAAAATGAATAAAAATGTGTTAGTAGTGTAGTAATGTTTGAAATATATGGAATAAAATCTTTTTTCTTCAATTAGAGTAATGGAAGTAATTTTAACATGCGCCAAAATATTAAACCCACAACCTAAAACCAATGGCAGAAAGCTACTGGAAGCCCTGTACTTAATGAAAATAATAACATAATAGTAAATCATAAAATAGATACCCAACAACCAACTACACATTACTCCGACATGATAAATGGTATAAAATAAAATAAAAAGAGTAAATCCCAGTTCAATGCTCAGTTCCATTAAAAAATAGTCCAGTTGTTGAAGAATACGTAACCACAAAAATTACTTACTAATAATATCATAACTCTGATTGAACCAATTAGGTATTTATTCCCGATCTATAAAAAAATTTAGTAAATTAACAATTTCTTTACACCGAAGATTTTATTATTCATAATTTAGGACAAATTGTGCCTTCTCACTTTCGGTTTTGTTGAAGGGCACAGTGTTAACACCATACGTCAACTAACATATCGTTTAATAAATATATTGCTAAAAAAATTGGACGTTCCTTGTCAAAAATATGATAAAAAGTATATACCTCAGGGCTGATATACCGGAATGATCGATCACTATAACTTTAACATTATTATGCCTTCAGTTTTGAACTCCCCAACTCATAACATGATGGATATGTGACATCTTTTGAAGGAAAACTAATTAGTAAGTGAGCTCATTGCTCTTAGTTCGAAATAGCAACATAAATTCATCTGGGAGAAAACAAAAATCCATGATCAAAATAATATTAAGTATTATTTAAATTGTCATCTCCTAGCAAAGATACTCATATATTTGTTTTATTAGCCCTGATGATGATCCACAAGTTGGATCGAAACGTTGTTTTTCAAAATAAAAAACATTTTTAACTGAATCCTGATTATGAATCAACCTACCCGATCAAAATAATAGTTTTCCCATTTGACCAGGAAATATCATAATCATTAAATTCCCGATCAAACTCAGTTTTTACCTAATGTTAGAGTTCTTTTGGTCAATTTCATTAATTCACTTAGTTTTGATATATTTTTTATCAAAAGATAAATAAATATTAATAGATACATACGTAGGGGCTTTCCAAAAGTAATAACGAACTATCGACTACCTATCGCAAATGTAAAGTTTTAGCCGGTAGGCTAGTAGATACAGCTGAAGTCATTGTGATGAGCCAAAATATAAAAAACAACTAAGAAGTTACTTTTAGATATGTAACCAATAATAAGAACGGTTCGCCCATGCCTTTATCTTAGCAACCTACATGCTGCATTATTTATTTAATTACAATTATATGTTTTGAATCTACACATTCAAATATGAAAGGTACATGCTTTTATTCTCATTTTCAGCCATTGCTGGTAAGGATTTCTATTTACCTTGGGAACCTCCCCCTCTTCTTACCATTATTAAAGTATAAAGATATAATTTCTCGTGACAGTGCCAATGGTCACAGCTTATCGTATAATAAGGGAAGTGCTGTCTAGCAATTCTCATTATGGGTTCCTTGTTGTAAACAGTGGGTTCAATCTTAGAAAAAAGTATTGCTTTATTTAAATAAAAGGCATTAAAATGGAATTTTAAGTGCATTAATATATTTTTAGTAAAATTTGGGATGCCACCTTTGATAGATCGACAGACACAAAAGCTTTTAAATAAATAATATTATTAGATGAAGGTTTCATTCTTGCACTTAAGAAATAGAAGTTACAGAGAAACTATACTATATAGGTCCACATATCCATAAATTACTTTTCTGCACAAAACGCGTTTATTATGTTTCTAAAGAAACATCAGAGGCTATAAATTAAGTTAAGGTTGCCGCATGGATGGCTTGGGGGCGTGTGTACAAAGTTTGGAGAATAATTTATAGTGAAGCGATTCTTCCAAAAATTTATAGTCTTTTCCATTACAGCAATATATAATACCCAGTATCATCTAAAGGCATGTGAATATTATTAATCATAGTTTAATAGTGAAATGATTTCATGATTCTGATGAAATATAAATATTAAATTATACTTGAAACTTCACTAACAGTAATTCGACTTGAGGAGCTGAAACTGCTTAACACTTATACATATATAGAATTTTCAATGTGATGGTTTTAAGGTATATATAAAGAAGTAATGGTATGCTGGATCACGGTAAAGTTTAGTACTGATGATAAATCACTCAGATTATTGATTCGATCCTGACCAAAAAAAATAGTTATTTACTTGCCAGGAAGCGTCTAATATGGGTCATTAAATCATGGAAAATTGAATGGCTGGTGATAGGTGTATTTTAAAAACGTTGTTTGTTTCGGGAAAAACTATTGCCAATCGAATATTATTATGTAGCCTCTCGAGTCATAAATTATATCTAGATGCATCAAGCTTAAACTATGCATTCAAATATTTCAATATCATAAGTTCTAATAAAAATATTAACAATCAGTTAATTTCATAATCCTGATATCATAAGAATCATAATCATAAGTTAAAGAAAAAAAGTTGGTATTTTATCATTAACTTAATTTCATGCAGGGGGAAGATTAGCCCAGAAAATTTTACTTACATCTGGATGTAAGTTTCTTTATATCCTGTATATGGGTAATTTTCCCAGAAAGGGCCAAACGCTGTCCCCGGTAGATTCTGAAGCCCCCTCACCAGTTTGGTCCATTAAAAGAACTTCTGATAATGCTTTCTGACTTGTCCTGTCGCAGGGTTTCACTCATATAAAATAAAAATTTAATGGTTAAATTTCAATTTGATCAGTGAAAATCTCCCTCCCTCTCCATGTCGCAACTAGAGCTTCCAAACTTTTCGCTCGTCTGCGAATTGATCATTGACGCTTTTTGTTTTTATAACTGTTGTGCTGTTCAAAACATTTAAAGATTAGAATTTGAGGTGTGCCATATTTTTAGGAATGAAAGATTGCTATTAAGAGACCGGAAAAGGCTTGTTCCCGGTGTTTTTACTTTTCCCCCGCTTACGTATTGTATTTTCGTATTATGGCTGTTTTTATCCATTACAAGTGACTGCGGCCAATGAATAATAGTAAAAATATATCTCAGGTAAGAAATCATATATTCGCAAAATGTTTTCAGTCACGATAGAACCGACAGGATAACATCGATTGTGCTGCGACGTCAGGCGGCATACAACCCGTGTCTTTCTTCCACCTTTTTCCAGTCAGAAAGTAATTTTATCTAAATGTTTTGTTGCTTTGGTCTTTTAGAGCTCGTTGAGAATTTTTTGACGAGCTATCATTGTTTTCCAATAACAGCTGTATTTAAGTAGTAAACCAGAAAAACTGGTTGGTCATACAATACGATATCAAATGTCTTTCTTCCACCCAAAATTACTCAGAGAGTAATTGTTTCAAAATCTAATATCGTTGCCATCTACATCTAGAGCTCGTCAAAATGCTTCCAACGGTCTATAACATTTGTCAAATAACTGCCTTGTTTAAGTAGTAAGCGAGACAAAACTAGTTAACCATATAAACTCTGATGTCCACACTCCGCCTCTATCTACTTGGAAAGTAGTTGTATCTAAACATTTTCGTTGCTTTCTACTTATAGAGCTTGTTAAGAAGTTTCCAACGGTTTTGTTTTCTAAACTGAAATTGCATTTCATTTTGTCGAAAAGAAGTTTTACTTTAGTATTAAACGGGGGGGAAAAAATAGATGGTATTAACTAGGAATGTAGTTGTATCTAAAAATTTTGTTTCCGTATACTTAGAGAGCTCATTAAGACGTTTTAGACGGTCTATCAATTATTAATTCAGCAGCTATATATATGCAGTAAACGAGAAAAAACTGGTTGGTCATACAAAGTTTGGTGTTTTTTCCTGCCTACGTTAATGGTGGGGGCAGGATATATCTGACAGTGGAAAACATTTATGAATCATGTCGTATGAATTAATTAATAATTATTTACAACCCTATTATTTAAAAAGTGCTATAAAAGTTTAGTGTGACGGCTGTTAGATGGCTTAGGATTTTTGTCAGCTATTTTTTTATTAAAAAAAAAAACACACACAAGGAAAAATATTCTTAAACGAACACGCAGTCCACTTAATAATTGATCGAACGGGAACTTCAATAAATACATAGACATAAAAACTGCTATACTAGAAATTTTGTAAGAATTCTAGTAGTGAATTTATACCGCTAGTAATTTTTTTTCCTTAGTTTCGGGGGATGGAATTAAGCCCCCCCCCCAAATCTTTCCAACAACCTCCCCAGATCAACCCCCTACAATATCCCTCCCAGGTTGTGTTTCCCCAAAATTCGAGCTTTGTATATTAGTGCAGCCATATTTTTCTTCCCCGCCTAGAATGCCTTTTTCAGTTCCGAGTTTTCTTATTATATTTATAAATAATTATTGCACCCTGCTCTTGTATAACCTTGCATTGGAGTTTAACCAGGGCTATGTAAAGAGCATCTCTAAATATTTTCCAAACGTTAATTAGACATTTTCAATTTCATGAATTCTTAAGTACAGATTCGCCCTTACCCATACACCATTGTAATAACCATATAACAATATATAGATGAATACAGCTATGGTTGAGCTACATAAAAACGTTGTATTCAATTACCATTTAAATAGCTTTATTTTATATTAGTGTGCTTATAATCACGTGAGCTGAACCAGGACCTGAATTCTATAGCAATGGACCTCCGATAAGGTTTTCATTTGAATTTATTAAACTCATCTGCACATACCGATTGCTGCGACAATATGTCGGTTCGTTGTTTGTTTATATGAAGGCGTAAAACCTGCTAATTATTGACGATTTTGTTTAGCTTTGTTGTGTAGTTAGTCATTCTTTTGAATTAAATGGGAAACAGACTAACAATTTTTTCTTGAGCAGGGTTATAGTTTCTTCAAGTCTACATCAATCGACGGGAAGGTAAAGATGCAACAAATACAATAGGGGATTTCTTGCGGATTATATTTCATTCACACATGTTATATCCCTCTCAGAAATAAAACGAAACTCTTACCTAAACGCACAGTTATCACCAATTATTTTTTGAGATGCCTTCAGCTCATGCACGTCTCGTGAGAAGGAAATTATTAAATTATTTACAAACACTTTAAAATATTTTCGCTTATTAATTTAACGGTTTGGGAAACAATATATTTTGAAGTGACAATTATTTGTATTTTATTGAATATTCCAAAACAATATATTTTTTAGTTTTAGAGATTGAAAGTGAGTGAAAAACACAAAATCATAATAATAATATTAAAATACTGATATTATTTTTAACACTTTAAATTACAAAGCGATCATTTGAAGTGCTAACCTTGATGATGACAGGTGATCATAATGGGTGAGACAGGTAGATGCAGGAGTAACCCGACTCCCAGTAGACTGAGCAGTAAGTCAACTGAAATTAATTAACTAATGAAGATCCTTTCCGAGTCAGTGAGCTCCTTGTTCTGCTGTTCCGTGAACACTACATTATTCCTTTATTTAGAGTCGGTTGGCCAAACACTACTGCAATTTAACAGTCATCTACACGTTAGTGATATACCTTAAACAGCTAGATAATTTATTTCGAAAAGATAACCACATGGCTTAAAAAATAAAATACTTGTTCCGTTAAATTGCTTGGCTTTTTTAATGTCATTCATTAATATCAGGAATCATTTCGTATCGTATATTTATAATAGCAAACACCTGAAAAGATTAAAAAATCCTTTGCTATGCCGAGGTCCCGACCCTTTACGATGTCAGGTACTCTTTAAAGATCCATATCTTAAATATGCCTGGATAGGTGAAATTGAGGAAACCCACTGTAGCATCGTCCGATTAGCTATAGTACCATAAAGGGACGTTAAAAAAAACTTAAAATTATTACTATTATTTTTGGATGTATGAATATTTCTTCTCTAATCACATTATATATATAAACCGACACTGACATCATACTTTTACACAGAGTCAACGGGTTTTTTATTTCCTCTCCTGACCCCTATCGGGCACCTTCAGTCCAAAATTCGAAAAAAAATATTCGGCCACCACGCTTTTTCGAAAGATAGAGCGAATTTCATTCAAAATTTCGACTATTCAAAAGTTTTATTTGTTGTTGGTATTTTATCTTTGTTTGCAGTTCTTATAAACTCTATTGCGTTATTGGATTATAAAATTTAACTGGGACCGAGTGTATATTTTGGATTTTATATAATTGAAGATTGGTGAAATACTTCTTCCAAATTTCTTTTATTAAAAATTTATAATATATACATTAATTTGCCGACGTTTCGGACTATTCGTCCCTCTTCAGGGCAAATTTCTTCTGCCAATAACTAGCAATCCTTACACCTGACAATTTTTGGTGGCTAGGTCCATCTATTTCTATATTACAATTATATCCCATTACCTAAGTAAATTGGTCATTTTTTATAAAAATATATATATATTCACATGAATACCACTTTTTTTTTATAATATTTAGATCTTCCAGCACATATAGTGTATTTAAGATTACATAGTATGGATTTTATATGTATTGTCATTTTTTATAAATACTATATTACAAGAAAAGGGTAGAGTTAGCTTTTCAAGCCTTTTGTGTCACATGTATTAATTTGTTTTATTTTTTTTTTATAGTAAAACTTGGCTCATGTCCACGCAAAATAATAGATATGGTTAGCTCATAAGATTAAACGAAAAAAAAAAGGGGAAAATAAATATAAATTTTAATGTATATTTAATCTTAGCATGATCTTTAATTTACTATAGCCACTCAATAACAAAACTTTTTAACCATATCATACCAAAACTCGATAGCAGATTAGAATAGACCACTTTAATCAGAAAACCAGTTGAAAATATGGATGTAATTTTCTTAAACGTAACAAAACAAATGATTATTACAATTTTAGAAAACAGCTCAGATTCAAAAGAAAAATTCTGGTGCGAAGCGGGCAACACATCTTTCACTTACGAACTTACTTAGATTAGAAATCGACATGTTTCGATAATATGTAAACGCTATTCCTCAACTTCACACATTTTTCCACATTTAAATTCTTATATTGTATATCTCGTTAAATTATAGAGTATCTCCTATCGGGCACCTTCAATCCAAAATTCGAAAAAAAATATTCGGCCACTACGCTTTGCTCTCTATGTAGAATAATACCGTCGAAGGTAGAGAGAATTTCATTCTAAATTTCAACTATTCTAAAGTTTTATTTATTGTTTATATTTTATCATTATCTGCAATTCTTATAAACCCTACCCACCCAATCGCATTACTGGGTTATAAAATTTAGCTTATAAAAAACATGGAATTTCTCAGTATTTTTCGATTTATTATTGCTTATTTCTTTCTTAAGGGGCTTAATTTTGACAACAGTTGAGTTTTTTTTTTACTGGTTGTTTGGTTTTTACTGCAAGTTGATTTTTATAAATATATAGCGAGGTGAATCGATAGTAGGTGTATTTAATTTTCGTTGTAAAGTTTGACTTGTAAAGTCTTTCTGGAAATCGAGAAAGATTACTGTTCCTCTAAAATCAATTAATAATGCCTTTAGACATTTATTATGGAACTAAAGTTTCTAAACTAAAATATAATTAATTAAAGATTATCTTATACTATATTTTTGCACACCTTCGATGCTTTAAAAAATTTGAGCATCACTTAGTTAATCTCTAGAGTAAAATAAAATTTTCTATTGTCAAATAAAAGTTTGATTTTCATAATACGGTGTTAAATTCCCTTCGGAAAGTAGTGGACCTCCAAAATGAAACTTAAATTAAAATAAATAAACAATTGATTACAAAAAGAGAAACCGAAAATATAAACATTTATTCATCATCAAAATAAAACATTAATATAAAATGAAATCATTTTTACAAAAAATAGAAATAATTTCCCCAAAATAAAACAGTAAAACAAACAAATAGAATGAAACAAACAAAATTAAATTTTCTCTCTAATGAAATAAATGAAAATGAAATAAAAAGAAAAGAATGTCAATATTCACGTGGATCGCTGGGCGATGTCGCAGAATGATGAAGTCGAAGTAGGCTGATAAACTTTATCAGAAGAAGGAGTCGGTGCTTGGGCAGCATACAGTTCGCAGTGGGCGAAAACTCGTCCTCCAAAACTGCAGCGGGCAGATGAGAGCCGTAGACGCGTCTACGTAAGTGGACTGTTAGAATCTGTCTGTGTGTACAACACTTCTGGTATTAGCACAGCTGTTGCATTAAAACATCTGCACTAAGACGGCCTTATAAACATTTGTCTTCCCACAAACATCGCATCAATAATTTAATTGATTCAATTAAACAAAATTATTAAAAGAGAGAAAAAAATCTAAACAAAATAATTATACAAATTAAACCCTATTAACAAAAATTAAGAAATTAAACAATAAAATAAAATAAATGACTTCATTTTAAAAGAAACAAAAAAAACAACAAATTGATTTAAGTAATAAATTAAAGTTTATGAGCGTTAACATACGGTAAATGAAAAGTTGGCTGTCACATCACGACCAAACGTAAAAATGAGGCAAAATTTAATAAATAAAGGGCCCTCTCCGTTTGACCAATTTTGATAAAATTTTTGCTGTCACATCGCGGGCGCATACATACACCAAATACCCAATTTCAGATTCGTACGGTTTATAGATTTTGAGCTAGTCTGTTCACACACACACACACACACACACACACACACACACACACACACACACACACACACACACACACACACACACACACACACACACCATTTCGCGGGACTTGGTTCTTTGGGCTCAGGGGACCCAAAACGTGTATTTCCGTTGAAAACCGGAAGTCGAAATTTTTCACGATCGCAATACTTTCCCTTACTATTTATTTCATATATAGGTAAGTGAAAGTAAAAATTAGTCGGATACCCCAAACGAAAGTAAGAATAATAAAGGTATAAAATAACGCGATAAATTATAAATATAAGTTATTATAAAATTATCATAACATAGTATTATAGTAAAAGTAATTAGTAATCATAAAACTAGCACACATAAACTAGCACACACCTTGTTAAAAATAAAAAAAGTCGCAATCGTTATTAATAATGCTTTATTTTCATTTGAAATTTAGTATTTTCTAACGTATTTGGATATTTGTTCATAAAAAAATACATTTGTCTTAATATTATAATATTAATTTTTTCTTAATATTATAACATTACGATTTTCATAATATTACAATATTACATTTTTCTTAATATGTACTGAGCGCTAAATTAAACTCTCGACACTGTGACGAGTTAATGATTTTATGAATATTTACAACGGGATTTCTCATATCATATTTTATCTTTCAGCAAGCATAAACCAGATGTTTCAGGGCATAAGAAGAGCCAAACTGTGAGTAGATCGGTATATCTTTATATCAACCATCTTTAGTCTAATAACTCACTACTGCATCCAAAAACATGAAATAATGCAATTATCATTGCCAAGAATAATGCAATAAAATAATAATGTAATAAAATAAAATAGTCTAACCTTAGTAAGAGAATCTCCATCTTGTGTATGTTACGTCATCATTTTAGACCAGACCTGGGAATTATTTAAACTATCTGTGTTTTAAAAACAAATCAAAATACTAAAAGAAAAAAGAAAATGTATTTTAAACTATTTTCTAAAATAGTAGAACTAAAAAATAAGTATTTTAAATAATCAGATAAACTACAGCTTTATACAGTACTGAAGTTATACATTCTTGTTACAGTAGAAGTATATAACAGTTGGTCGTTTGCACGAAGTTCTCACCCCGTGAAAATTTACATTTATTTCTATTTATTAGTACATGTATTTCAGGTTGGTGTTTTTTTGGGGCACACTAGGGGTAGGTTGTTCATTCTCAAAATAGATGTCTAATGAGATTGATTCCACATCATTGTTATTATAAATAGGTTTTGGGTAAATAGGTTAAATATTCACTTTTTAACACTATATCCGATTTCCAATAAATATGAAACAATGGCTGTTTATAGGTCAAATAGAAGTTTAACAAGGCCAATTCCTCATAATTTTTATGATGGATAGGTTATTTCTTTTGGGGGGGGGGGAGTTAATTAAGGGGGGAGTTAACGTTTTACCGGTTTATACGATAAAGGTAGAGTCGGGTATTATTTTTCTGAAAGGTTAAGGTTCGTTAGAAATTGAATAGGAAATCCAGGCGAGATTAAACGTAAGAAATGCTAGATACTCGTACTTTCCATTAGCGAAATTAAATAGCTCACGCCTCCTTTTAATTTTAATCACTTTTCGCTCACGGATCAAACTGTAATTATTTTTGTAATCAGAATAATAAGAAAAGTATTTAATAACTAAACTCTTATTTTGTTAACAAATCTTCTTATTATTTATTAAGTTACTGTGCTTCATACTTTTGTATTAGACTCCATTGATTATAAATTCTGCCATAAAATGTTTCACATATTTCCGGTGTACCATCAGAGAACTAAATATAAAGAGATATACTTTATTCAAATAAGTGGTGTTGCCCTTCTGCGTAGGGTAGCTAATATTGAAAACAAAACCAAATAACTAAACTAGTACATTTATGAATAATGGAAGTATTTGGTATTTTAATTTTTTTTATTTTTGTTTAAATTATTTTAAATGATTTGAGGTTAAAATACATTTTATTACAAAAAAAAAAAAAATAGTTTCTATTTTAAATAATGTATTTAAACGAAACAAAAGCTATGAAAAACAGAATAGAGTTAATAGGGGACAAAAAGAAAAAAGTAAGAAAGAGGGAGAAAGGAAGAATAGAAGCAATAAATTTTTTTTCTCTTTATTTGAAGATAAAAGAAGAAACGAAATAGTGAAGAGAATTATTGTTATTTTATGTTCTATATAAGTATTATATGCATATATTTTTTATTTCTTTGTATTTTTCTGTATATGCATTTGACGTTATTTTTGTTGTAGTTTTTTTTTTGTTCGTTAAAAAATTTATTTATGTTTATTTATTTAAGAGCAAAGAAAGAAAAGAAAAAATGTAAACTATTTATTATGCATGCAAAACATTTGGTATACATTTCTGTAATCAACCAGACCCCTTTAATTATTATAAAACAAAATAAAATAGATAGATAAATAAACTATCTATTATTAGTTTATATCTAGAAAGCGTGTTTAGTAAAGCACTCAATTACTGATCTGAGCTGAAGGTCCCGCTTCGGACACCACTGATGGACCATGGTGTCCTCAGAGCCTCTGTAGAGTTGGCATTATTAATTAGGTAATTAATTAAATGAGAGGAACCTATTTGAGGTTGAACGAGATCACGGTCGGATCACTTCCTAGCAACGGAGATGAATCCGAAACAGTACTTCCCTCGAAAATATTATAATTATTAAAATGTTAAACCTTAGATCGTTATGCTACATTTTGAAAAAAATATTTAACATATCTCTGCCCTTCCTTAAATATTCTTATCATCGGTAAATCAAAAATTGTCTTATATTTAAATAAGCAAAGGAAGCTCCAAGCTGATTTCTAACGTTTTTAATTCTCTTACTCGGCCACCAGCTTCCCCAAGGGTCGCATTCAATCAGACCAGAAAGCAATCACACGCTATCCGGTTTTAATCAAAGAGCTTAGTGTAACACCACCGGAAGTATTCGCCTTTCCTACCATTAAATTCGTCGAAGAGGTTTCATTAGAGCTGATATCTTTATTTTATTAAAAGAAAAATATTTTAGTCATGTGACATAATATAATAAAATAAAACATAAATAAAGACAACATATAATCATTTTCTAAAAGGTGTAACCTAATACATAAAATGTTTCACATAACATTACTCATGACGTATCTCTAACAGAAGCCTGACGCATTGGTTGGAAAAGGCCTTTTTTTTTTTTTTTTTTTTTTTTTTTTTTTTTTTTTTAAACATACTTATTGGACCAAAACTTCCCTATGAGGTATAGATGTTTGCTTATTCACCTAGTTGTCGACAAGCCGATGATGTCCTCCGACCTCTGAACTCCATGTTGCAGAATTTATTTCGGCCTAGGACATCAAGAGAAAAAAACGCAACCAGATTTGGGATAAACATGTCGTACCGGTTTTACTTAGAAGCAAAAGTGATTATCAGTAGCTGAGGGTGGTTAAGAAAACTTGTGGCTAGATACAAGGATACATATTTTACATGAATATAATAATTCTTGGTATATCGTCCTTAGACTTTGTTTTTTATTCTTCTGACCTCCCAAAGTGATATTTAGAAAACCCTTACCCTATAAACGTTTGATCTTATATCTTACACACACACACACACAGAGACACACACACACACACACACACATATATATATATATATATGTATAGCGTATATATATAATATATACGAGCAGACCCTACCACACGTTGCTGTGGCACAGTAGGTATAACGCTTTGGATTAGTTATATTCTATTCTTTTTATAGCCTACCAAAAATTTACTGATAAACATAAAAACGTTTCAGCTAATCAAAATAAGAAACAAACGGGATTTATAATAGAACATTTCGCCAAATTAAAAATTGTTTGGTAAAGAATTTAGATGGGTTAAAGTTTTTATTGTATTTTTTATAACCATCTTATATTTGACCATAATGTGCTAATGAATGACACAGGTAAAAGGAACTAATAAAGAATATGATTGGAAACAGGTTTAGTACAATCACAATAGACAGCAAAATGTACCAAATTAATCTTTTGCCATTATACATATTTATTAAATTCAGAATATGGCACATGATGATCAGGAGGTGCACAATGATATTGGTTAATCTGTCTTTTGCAAAAACAAATCGATTCGATGTTTTCCACACACGTGAAAAGGCGACACATAATTTGCCATGGAAAACAACCTATTTTTGCCGCGTCCAAGTCGGGGAAAATAGATTTATGCTTACCCTCTTTAAATATCGAAAGAAAATGAAGTGTTGTGTCAATAAATCAACTTACACCGCCATCTGTTGGAAATTTATAGAACTTACAAATAATCACAATCAATTGTATTATAATAAGCATTTAATTTGTAAAAAACGAAATATTAATGATATATATGTGTGTGTGTGTGTGTGTGTGTGTGTGTGTGTGTGTGTGTGTGTGTGTGTGTGTGTGTGTGTGTGTGTGTGTGTGTGTGTGTGTGTGTGTGTGTGTGTGTGTGTGTGTGTGTGTGTCTGTGTCTGTGTGTGTGTCTGTGTGTTTCTGTGTGTGAAACCAATTTTTTCTGAGAACTACAACAATCAATGCTCCAGGAACCAATAATTTTAATAAAATCATAAATTAAACTTTTTTCGCCTTGATCTTTAAGTAGAAAAACTATAATGTCATTCAACTAAACAAATGTTCATACTTAAAAATGACCAATTGATAATATGCTATGGTGGATACCTATAGGTTAGGTACAAAGGAGACCTTTAGTTCTCTCACATTTAAAATTTGGAATATAGAAGCCTGACTTAAGAACTAAATGGTTCCGTATAGTATATGTATTTTACCTCTTATATATATTATAAGCTTTAAATTTAAATTACACAGTTATTAGGCCGTATTTTTTTTTAAACACAATAATATTTTTAATAAATCTATTACAGTTATAATACGAATTTAGGAATAGAGACTAGGATTCACCAGATATAGCAGTCCCTATTTAAAAAAAAAAAACGATTGTCAGTAAATTAATTATATTTTGATTATTTATTTAAATCGGATAAAAAAATTGGACAGCTAAGGCAAAACCTGGATATTGTAATATTTTGTTCCACAAGGAAGTTGTTACTTTCAGGAAGTTTTTATACAAGTTTTTGTTATAATTGTCTCACAAATAAATTATAAAGATATTTTTTAGATCTAAAGTCACACAAAACATAATTATTTTTTTTCCTAGGATCAAGTTTCAATTGATTCTCAACTTTTAGAAAACAAAAAACAACAACAAGAAAGGACAACAGTGGAAAGCAATAGTTGGACAAAAGAACCTGTTAAAAGACTGGAGCTGCCCTTTCGAATGATTATTTGCTCCAAACTAGCCTCCTCGACAATGGAGAGACTAACACAATACTGTAGACTCTCTAAACCTTTGTACATGTTTCTTAGCTATCGGATTTCAAGTAGAATATTATTTATTTGTTCACATTTATTCTTATTGAAGATTCGCCATATAAATTCTAACACCGCCCAATTCCGTTTTCACAAAAGTAATTTTAAAAGGTCACAGGATAAAAGAAGCGATTATTTTTGTCAAAAAGCTTTATTTGATTTTTTTAGGGAAGTGTTACTATTTAGAGCATCAAAGTTGAAGTATTTTAGTGATTAAAACTAGAAAGTGAAACCAGGTGGAGGCATGAACACCGACTCACCGCGAGGGGAGCCGTTAGTAACGAAGAGGTAAGCGGAGCCTGGGGTTTCGTCGCGGGAAGGAAAAAATATTTCGGAATCAACGTTTCCGAGAAGAAAAAAAAAAGTACCGAATCAGGAAGTGAAATATCCATAACGGTGAGTAACAGCTTTGATAAGCTTACTAATTTAACAGACGTTGGCCAACAAGCGGAGTATGTCCCCTCCGAGTGAAATCCCGCTACCCCAATTCATGTCAACCGTTTCCAAAATTATCAAGCTTTGTCAAGTCTTATTCTTGGGTCGAAATTCAACACCAAACTCATTTACCCTTAATACGACTCTGAAAAGGGGTAACCGTAAATCTCAGCACCTCAGGACATTTACCAAAAAACGGGTATCAAGTCTTCGGAGAAACTGATTTTCATACATACCGACTTCCTAAGTGTAAACATAGAGGGTAATAGAATAATAGAAAATAAACGTAAACTACGCCGATAAATGAATCAAAAAACGATCTGCAAAGAAACGGCTATGAATTCGTGTACATTTCAAACACAATCTGCTGATTTAAAACACCTTTACTAATTATTTTTATCGACATATAGAAGTCATCTACCTCAGTGCATCAGGTGTCAACAATACGGCCACACGGTGTCGTATTGTAACCACGCACCGTGATTTGTAAGGTATGGCCAAGGCCACGAAAGTACTTCCTGCACCAATATCAGAGAAACAGAGGTGACCTGCACCGCATGTAGAAGGAACCATCCTGCAAATTACCATAGGTTTAAAGAAGTTAAGGGCACAAAGAACTAAAAGGAATAAGCGTTCCCAACAATCGTTTCCTCCATCTCCAGATTTAGAATAATATCCTGTTTTCAGTCCCCAATGATGCATAAGTAAATACAGCAACGTTACCAGCCAAGCAGCAGTATAGGGCTGCTGGGCAACGCAAAATAACCCGACAAATTCAGGTAGGCGGGATCTCGATCAGCAGCAACCTTCGCTGACAATCACGGCCCCCAATAATTGTTACATAATGGTCTGAACTCCCTCATCCTACCCCTTTTTAATATCCTCCAACAACTTGTTCAGGTAACTCAAGCCATTTATCCTCCAAATGGACCCTAATCAGCTGACTGCGGACTCTTCCTCCATCCTATTAGGAGAAGATAAAGAAGATTAAAAAGACGTTGGATGAGAGATCTCCTTCTTTAACAGACCATAATAACTGAAACAAACCCGCGAAGAGGTACTGCTGAGTGCCTGACATACCAGTATATGTAATTCATAACAGCCATCAAATATTTAGATTCTCAACATGTTTTAACAGACGCAGAGTCACAAGGGAGTAAAAAAAAGCTCTCAGATTGAGGAATCACATACTTGTCTTTTTTCCTTTTTAATCTTTATTGTTTTATTCGCAAATGTGGATTTTCAATTAATAACAATTGAAGTTGCTGTAAGAATCTCTTTGTATATTTTGGTATAATTGCATTGAGGAAGAGTGTTCTTAACTTAAGCTTCCTGGCAGTAGTCGGCTGCAGTATTTACACACACATTGTAGTATATTTCCGTTTAATCAGTTTTTACAAACACATTTGGTATCCGACTCTTCTAAACATTTTGAATGATTGTACTTAAATAAACAATTTATAATTAGCAGCTTCCATTTGTTGTTTATTTCGGTTAATAAACATTCAACTTATTTTTTTTTATAATTAGTTGATTACTGTTGTCATGCCTTAGGTTGGCGTTGCCATGGAGACGCGGTAGTATGGGCTGGAGGTATCTAAACCTCACACTAGTCTTCCTCTCCCTTGCCGGTAAGTAAACAAATCATCATTAAACATTATTTATTGTTATCGTTAATAGATGTTCGTTGTATGATAAATCGTATTACACTATCGGTAATAGACTTTATTGTAAAAACAACATAAAATTTGGAGTAGGTTTTCCGATAACTGTCAATAGGTTTATGTAATAAGGAACATTTTTATTATTATTAAAATTTTGATTTGAATATATTGTATTTTTCCAAATGGCAAGCTCAGTAGGAATATTTATGCGCAAGGATTAATTTAAAAAAAAAAAAAAAAAAAGGAAAGCTCAGGAATACTTAACATCGTTCAAATAACCAAATTCGCTGTATTTAGCAGCAAAATATTGGTTGATTTACAAATAAGATTGTTTGAGATATATTTAATGAACCATTTTTAAGTTTATAGTGAGTTCATTACTTATCATTAGTATGTATTTTTCGTTATTTTATTGTTCAATGCATGTCTTTCCAATTATAAATGATCACAGTTTATGTCGAAAACTATATCCTTCTGTTTTTTGTAAGGTACATATATTTAATATTTATAATTAAGTATCTTGATTTCATCATTTTGCCATTATATAAAGTCTTGTCATTATTCTAACATCTTAAGAACAAATTTAGGCGCTGCTTTAGAAATTTTCAAAATTATTATAAAGAAAAACTAAATATTGCTTAGGTTTTGATTATTTTTATAAAATTCGAAAAAGCTATCAATAATCAATATTAAAACATACTCAATACAAATTTACAATTCGATACTCTACTATTTATAAAAAAAGCTTTTAGTGGCCGAGTAATATTTTATTTTAACCGGTTGGTCTGTCGTTAAAGGTGGAAAGGATTATAACTTAAAGTTAAATTAAATTCTCCCGCTCAGAAGGAGAAGGGGGTTGATCTTTATATACTGGTTCCTTGAGCAATGGAAAATGTAAGTTTGGAGTAAAAAAATATATTAAAAAAACAAAAAAAAAATTACAAAGGGCACCGCGTTATTTATTATTTTTTTTGGGGGGGATCAACGACACTCTATATGAGGAAATAAAGAGGAAAATCAGATCTGGGCTGTCTCTTATATCTAATGATTTAAATGGCGTCACCTTTATAGGGTTTTAATCACCAGAACAAAAAAAAAAAAGATGAATGAGATAAAATACTATATTTTAATACAAAAAGAAAATGTAAAATACAGTAAATCTTCCACTCATAGAATAAAAAAAATAGTAATGACCTCTAAAAAAATAACATCTCTGAACATGAAAAAAAAAAAATAAAAGAATACTTCTGACTTGACATATAATAAAGTAGAAATCAACAAACAAAAATAAAACGAAATAAAATCTCTCCGACTCTTTTAGAACCTCCACACTATTTATAGTTCTTTACCATCTTTCAGTTTTTCACAAAAAAAAATACGTTCTCCCCAACTATGAAAATTTGTAATGGGGTTCTCACTGTCTCTTCGCCAAACTAAAACCTTAGAGAGCCTCCACGGCCGTTAGCAGAGCGTCTTCGTGTCCGCCGCGGCTCCTGCTCTCAATCCCCTTCCGGGTGTTTCCAGGATTTTCTTTTCTGGTGTCCTGGAACTTCTAGAACAGTCGCCGAATTCTTCAACTCCAGGCGGGCACCTTACCACACTCTCTCTCCCGGCTTGCTCTCTCTCTCTCTCTCTCTCTCTCTCTCTCTCTCTCTCTCTCTCTCTCTCTCTCTCTCTCTCTCTCTCTCTCTCTCTCTAACTGAGTGACCACTCCACACTACTTAATCCATACTAACTATAAACTGGGTTGAAGAGAAAATGCCAGATCAGTGGAAGAAAGGCATAATTTATCCACTTCACAAGAAGGGTAATATCCTGGATTGCTCCAATTACCGTGGTATCTCACTCCTTCAGTGTGCTTATAAGATCTTTTCGAACATCATCTACTGCAAACTTCTCCCGATAGCTGAGAGAGTGATTGGTAAATATCAGGCAGGGTTCAGAGGTGGAAGGTCCACTGTTGATCAGATGTTTAGCCTCCGGATGATATTAGAAAAGTCTCAAGAGTACAGGATGACCACCCACCACCTGTTTATAGACTTCAGGAGTGCATACGATAGCATCAAGAGACCTCAACTGTATGCAGCCCTGTGTGACCTTGGAGTTCCTCGGAAGCTTGTCCGCCTGATTAAGATGACTATGGATGATGCTAGGTGCACAGTTCGAGTACAGTCAGACTTTTCGCCTGAATTTGATTCCACGCGAGGAATTAGGCAGGGTGATGGTCTTGCCTGCCTATTGTTTAACCTGGCCCTGGAGAAGGTGATACGTAACTCGGGAATCCAGACTACCGACACTATCTTCAACAGGCTGACGCAAATACTAGGGTTTGCTGACGACATAGACCTGGTAGCACGCTCCTTTGAATCTCTAAAAAATGCATTTTTAAAGTTGGCTGAAGCTGCAGATACTATGGGAATGAGCGTGAACCAGGAAAAAACCATGTATATGCGTGCAGGACCTGGAGCAGAGAACGCAGTTCGAGTGCCTGTGGCTATGGGCCCTTTTCCGTTTACCTTTCTTAATGTGGACCATTTTACATATCTGGGATCTGTAGTAAGCTGTGAAAACAGAATATCTCTGGAAGTTAAACAGCGAATAATAATGGCAAACAGGTGTTTTTTTGGCCTTAGTAAACACCTTAGAAGCAGTGCAATCTCTCGGCATACTAAATGTCTCCTCTATAAGACCCTCATTAGGCCTGTACTCACATACGGTTCAGAAACATGGACCCTGTCAAGCACTGAGGAAAAAGATATATTAATCTTTGAAAGAAAGATCCTTCGTCGGATCTTTGGACCAGTTAAAGTCGGTGAAATATGGAGAAGGAGGACGAACAGGGAGATATATGACCTGTATGGGGAGGCGGATGTGATGAGGTGCATCAAGCTTGGGAGGCTGCGTTGGGCCGGCCACATAGCCAGAATGTCAGAAGAGGAAATCCCAAGAAAGCTGCTCGACGGGAAGCTCTACAGGACAAGAGGGATTGGTAGACCACGCCTAAGGTGGGAGGATGCCGTCATCCGGGACGCCCGTGAACTATTGTACACCCGCAACTGGCGAGCGACCGCACAAGATAGAGCCACCTGGCGAAGGCTCATTGAGGAGGCCAAGGACCACATCGGTCTGTAGCGCCACGGAGTAGTAGTAACTATAAACTATAAGCTAAATAACTATATACATTTCTGTACATCTATTTACAACATTGCTTATTTATTATAAGTGAGGCCATTCACTATTTGCTTTCTCAATATATTATATTTCCATAATACAATAAAATTAACGATTGTTACAGGATGTACCCCCATTGTAATCACAATAAAATAAAAGTTATGGAATGCCCATTATGAAAAGGTTAATATTTACTATAAAAAAAAAAGGACTGCACATGAAGGCGAAAAATGATACACTACCCGCACAACAGTTAAGAATTGAGGGTTCCCAAACCTTTTTCATATATTCACTGCTTCTGAGCAACCCTAATGAGAAGTAATTTTTTTTCAACAAATTGTTTTAAAAATATAGCTTTTAATTAAAAATTATGTACCGCCTTTGCGATTTAAATTATTATAATAATTATCGTTTTTATAATATAAAAATAAGATATTATCGTTATTATAGTATAAATTGAAAAAAAAAAAAAAATAACAAAGGGTTTTTTCTTAAAATATCAAACGATTCCATAGACTACTAGATGACTACTTAGAAAATAGATAGCCAAATATTAAAAACAAAACATGGACATTCTGGAAAATAAAGCCACAAGAAAACATAAACAAGAAAGAAAATGTAAGAATAAACAGTACAATTACTTTGAGAAACCCGACAAATTTAAATAATTGGAAATGTAAAAAAATGTTTCTACTTAGAATTAAGAGATTTAATGTTAAATTAAATTATTTTGCCCGAAACATATTCTTACTTAGTACACAATTTTCGTGATTTCATGAAACTATTTTCATTCGAGAGATCTAAAAATAAATGTTTTTTTTTTTTTTTTGAACATGTAGGGTTTCTCCCTATTATGGAAGACAAACGATTGTCGCGAACCATATATTTTGGAAATTATTATAAAAAACACCAACATACTAACATTCTCTAATAAATGAAAAATAACTGAATGTATAAATTTATGAGGTTGAAAACTGAAAGATTCAAATTTATGATTCTTCATTCAAATCTTCTTTAGTTTCTAAATCATTTTATTAAAAGAGGATTGACCACGGTCTGGGAATCGAAGCCAGGTTTGAACCTTTTATAGTTTCTTTTGACAGTCACAGGCCAAGAAAATTTAAAGATATTTTCCTTTGGTTACGATTAAATCTAATTTTTTTTTTTATCTTGACTGTTTATATAGTTGGGTATCAGATTTATAGTTGGAAATGAATATCTTCAGACCCGTGGTGTCTATTATATAGTTGATTTCAGTTTTTCACCAGTAAAGGGCAAGGGTTCAATGACGCCCTTCGTTCAAGAGGAGTAACGAAACTCGAAAATGAATCATGATATTTGAAGATGTATTTATTTCTGAAAATAAAATAGAGTAATCCTCAATCGGGGCAGATTCCTATGTCAACTATTTGTATAACTATTCCTTCAACGCGAGCATTCTTTATCTGTTCTGACTCGTACGTTTTCTGCATAACTCCTCGTATACGTTTTTAACAGTATGATTTGCTTATATCATTGCATTTGTTTCTTACATTTTACACTGACACCTATAGATTCGTTGGAGAAAGACTGACAGATTTCAAAGTACTCGTATTGGATTATTGATATGAAAGATGTGATATGGGATGCGAGCATACTCTTCTCCATCTGGAACCAGAAAACCTGACATGTCCTAGACTTGTCGCGTTTCTCCTCACTAGGATTATTTTAATGGGTCTATAAAGGCCGATCGATATATTAGCTGACAGGCAAAAATTTGATAAATAAAATATAATGAAATATCTAATGAATGAATATAATGAAAATCGATGTTTTTCGATATGTCGGGTTTCTCAAACGACTGATTCAATTAATAAAAAAACCTCGTTTTAAATCGAAACCAAACATTTTCTTATTTAGCGAGACAATATTCCATTATTTTTGAAATGTCAACTTCCCATCAGTGATAATATTTATCTTCAAATATTTTTTTGCATTTAATCACTTTAGTTTATAAAAAAAGGTCATTAATCATTATCAGGCATGAGACAGGGTGATTAGCGAACCCTCAGAATTTCGAGCTATTGATTTCAGTCAGAACCAGGATAGTTATTTTTTATTCTGATGATCAACTTCAGTTTGATTGAGATCAATATAAGTTATAATTGAGTAGTGTAAGATTAGACATTTTTGTTTTCACTAACTAGATTTTTTAGAATTCCAGCATTCTAGGCAGTAGTTTTCCTATTCATCACTTATAGGAAAACAAGTTCTTCTCGACCACTACTTGAAATATATCTAAGCGTAATCGTAACAGACATGTTTAATTCCGGCAACAAGTGGTTCTGATGGCTGGGGAATAGGAGTTCGTTGCTTTAATTGTGTGCTAGCTATGTTCAACTGACAATCTGTGGGGGCCACCTAGGTGGGAATGTTTGTCTGAGATTAAGCAATTACTCAAAGTTTTCAATTTTATTCACCAATTTTTTTTTTTTTTTTGTTGGTCATGTTTAGTTAGACATCCTAATTAAAATTTACTAAATTCTGTGTGTTAATGCAAGTTATTATTATTTGATCCATTGTTTAATATGTGCAACTTCACTATTTATTATTTTTTTTTTTAATTTTCTGCACCTTTTGCAGTTAAGCTACAATCAGCAAATTAGTAAGTGTATTACATTAAATCACGATTTAAAAGAATATTCCATACTTAAACATGTTTAGAAATGGGTGGTGGCGGGAAGGCCGAGTGGGCAAACGCGTTGGCAAATACCCTTAGCCTATGACAACCAACACATGATTGATAATCCCAAGTTCTAAAGTCGGCATATAAATATAATAGTATAAATATACATAAATGTAATAATCCTCGGCATTTATCCCCCCACTCTCTCGCCTGACCCAGGAAAACCCAGTATAGTTTGTCTGTTTGAGAAATTTGATATTCTCTGATTTTCCATGATTTAATTTAATTTTCCGAACGGAGTATTCTTTTTTTTTATTAAATTAAGTCACCATGATTAATGAATAATGATGGCAAATAATTAAACGACAACTAGAAGATGGGACGAAAACCAAAATCAATCTAACCTTATATAATATGATTCAATAATTTTTTTCATCAGCAAAAAAAAAATTATTTTTTTCTTTGTTCCATAAGCTATAGTTAACTTAGTGTTACATGTTTATCGTCGGTCGGTTCGTTTAAATTTATAAAGTTTTCACATTTACGACACAATAAACTTCTTACTCTTAACGATTAAAAAAAAACATTAAGAGAATTTTCGAGAACTTTATTACTAAAATTATAATACAGTTTTATATAATATTTGATCAATAATTGTTCTCACTGAAACGCTCTTTATTTCTTGAGGCTATCCATCTTATGTTTGATGCTTTTGTAAAAAAAAGGGCACATGAGCAATGAATTATGTTAATGTTATTTTTTTCAATACACATATCAGGTTTTTATCAACACTTTTTTTAGTTTAAGGGATCAGCATATTATGGGAACATGCAAGCTCCTTCTGAACTAAAGAAAGATGATATAATAGCTTGCTGAACATCTTCCCGGGCTTGATTCAGGAAAGGGGATCTCTCTTGGAACTCATTGTGTCGTCTTCAATTATACATGCCATGTCGTTTATAAGTCAGTTAAAATGTCCGTGTATTTCATTATAAACTGAAGCTTTTATATATTAAGTGTTGCTATTGACTACCGATTTAAATCATTAAATAACTTTATCCTTCATAAAAAACTTTATGGAATTTTTTTTTTCATATTTCTTATCATATGACTGGAAACTTTTTTTTTAAGTCGTATACAGCTGCCATCAATTTAAAAGATAGACATTGGGTTCAATAACTTTTAGTTGGGTTCATCCCTTGAGCTGTCTAATTAAAGCCGGTAATTCGTCCTTTCGAATGTCTATTGAATTGATAGGCGTTGTTAATTTATAAGCTACTTAGGAGCGATAAGGTCTCATTTTTCAGTCGCTTATTCAATTATTACTATAAATTCTCTACCCCAATCATGAATTCTGCTATTTACATTAAACGTTATATTTAAGTAACTTTGAATGAATTTATGTAAATACGAATATTTAATGTAATCGAAATAAATTTTGGTGCTCTTTGGTCTTGCCTTTTTATATAAATAAAACGTTGGATAATTTTTTCGAATAAAAAATTATAAAGTTATAAAAAAATACACACTATCTAACTGGTCTGCATCGTGTTGAAAATCTTTGCATTTTTCATAACAAACTGCACCTGATATCATAATTACAACCTCTAATATTTACTCTTTCAGCTTCAAATCAAGACTAACACTTAACGATGGACCAATTAATTAAGATAAATTCAGAAAGTTTTTAGGTAATGCACTTTCATTAAACGTACATTTCCATTTCGATTAAAAATTAAATTGAACATTCATGTCAAGAGACGGAAACCAAAAATGTTCAAGAGAAGGTTTTCAGGAAGGTTCAAGGAATGGTATTCAGAGATAGCCAAGTGCTTGTGAAACGAAACTTCAACAAGACAGAGTAACTGAATACATTGCTGGAACATTGAAACAAAACTAATATGGAAATGATGTATTTTTGGATGTTGATCATGCGTTCGATAAAGTCTTGCTCCAGGGTCCATTACCATAGTCTTGTTCTGAAGAGCAAGTCACATAATTATCTCTGTGTTACGAAATGATAATTTTTGTAACCTGTTCTAATATTTTTGTATTTATAATTCGTGTGGCATTGAAAATTGTTATATTCCTTTGAATAAAAATTGTTAACCAAAAAAAGTGTTATAATATAAATGAAATGACTGGTGTAAATTATGGGAAATTAGAATGAATAATACAAAATTAAAAAAAAAATTTACTCTCCGAAATAATACTTGCTTTAGACTCAATAACGAAAACATCCAAACTCCTCGAACAGAATCAGTACTTGAGACTAAAGTAAGCTCTCAGTAAACGACAAAGCCTACTTTACCCATTTTTTATAAATCCTTAAAACTAAAACTTAGACAAAAATCTAGTACATAAACATACTCACTTCAACCTAAAAGACTTACTGCTCACATATCTGCAGCATTGTCGAAAAAATGCACTTAAGAAAACTTCAAACCTATCAATTGAAAATATTACGACTCATTTAAATCACCACGAGCGCAAAGCCTACATGATGACTTTCATTTCCCGACAGTTATCCTACTTTCGGATAATCGGTTATCCTACTTTACCTAATAAAAACTCTCAATAAACCTTCTCCATATATGGAATATCATAATATGTTTGTAAACCATCAAAACTGCTGATTGCCTATATACAGTTGACAGGGTGGATTTGTAAATGCAAGAAAAAAATTTATAAATTTATATTAGTAAGTAAAAGGATCAGTTACAGTTTTATGATCTTATAACAACATAAAGATGACTTATTAAAATTTAATAAATTTCCAGAGCTCCCATAGTCAACAGGTATTAATGGCCCTCTAAAAGTATGTATGAAAGATGGTTGTAAGGGAGAGGGGCGAATTTCGGGCCGGACAGGACACAAAGGGGATCCTTTCATTCAGTTATAAAAGTCGATAAATCTCTGTTAGAAGGAACCATTTATAACTTGGCTAATTGATTTAGCTCTTAGCGCCCTCAGGTAGCTTCCCCATCTTTCCCGGCCCCAAACAAGGTGTCTTGTAATGTTCCCCTAACTCCACTTCATATTATCTATCTCCAATATCATCCACTTTATTAAAATTAATCTAATTTTGAAGCATGCTTTCTAACTCAATGATACTTTTTGGATTTTATACCCAACCCGTAACATAGGATATGGAATTCCATTTTGTGGAAACAAACTATGCTTGAAACGAAGCAGTATCATATTTTTTATTTTTTTGTATGGTTTTTCCTAGTTTTTAAAGGGAAATAAATGTTCACTTATATACGCCTTTCTCTATAACCCGATTATTTTAAGATAAAACGCTAAGAATTTTAGATTTCCGTTAAATTACCTCCTACGAAGCTTTTGATCATCAATTTAATTTTATGATCTGAGATAAAGTACCTCAATAGCTTTCCCTCCACAGATTACTTGAGCAAACTTCAGCTTAAAATTATAAGGATAAAATAATAGGTTTCACTATAAAATTATAACTATTGAGAACAGGTAGGTTTTAGTTAGTTATGGCACATTATTGGATTAAAGATCATTTTGTAGATCGGAAAAAATATTTGAGTAAAAATTCGAAGTAGCTCAAAACCTTCCTAGTTTTAAAGCATTAACTATCGACAATTTTTTTAAACGAAGTTTGGAAGCAAATGTTGCTTCCCTCTTTTACTACAAGGTTGCATTACAAGTGACTAATATGGAATCTCTGTGTGATCTTTCTGAGTTGTGTGAATTTAGGGGAAATATGTATACAGGGCTTGGAGTTGGGATAAGTTGGATTTCCCCTGGAGTTGGGGAAAAAGTCCTGGTCTCATATATTTTAGGGTTTCCTTAGAAATATAGGAAGGTGATGGGTGTCAAAGAGCCAGCCAGATACAAGTGTTAGATCAAAAAATACGGAAAACCTTAAAACTAAGCTACCGGAAAACTAGGCTTACACAGGATAGAGGCCTGAGTTATGGGATCAATAAACTTGTCAATATACGGTGACACTGTCACTGCTTTTCAGTGAGAGCACAATGATCAGTCGGCATGAGGAGTTGGCCTGGAAGGTCTTAGGTCACAGCATGTAACAGTGAACTTGGCTGGGACAACTTGTGATGTTATACTTTACAACAAAGAGTTACAAAAATAACTATTACTCTCAAGCATTGTTGATTTTGCGTATATCTGTACCTTGGAAGTAAAAAGGCCTTTCTTGATTTTGATAATTCAAACCTATGGATTCCTAGTAAGCGACACTTTAATAAAAAAAAATGAATTAAATTCTATATCAATCTAATGTGGCCCCGTGTATATCAGTTCATGTAGTGTTTTTAAGCTTCTCTAGTTTAGGCATTCCCTCGGTCCCATTAAATCGATACAGAATATAATTTTATTTACAAAAAAAAAAAAAGGTCGTTAACGATGTGTCAAAATTAGGCCGATGATGTATTCATATATAATTGATTGCCTCAGTTTTTTTTTTTTTTTTTTTTGTTCTTTTTTATTTGAGTGGTGATGAATTGTGTCAATTTAGCTCTTTGATTATAACAACACGCAGTTCCTGCACGGAATATAAATGGTTCGCTTCGTTAGGGAAAGAATACACTAGCCCTTGCTAAGTTAGTTATCCCTAAATAATATCTAAAGTGTTAGGCTTTAAGGGTATAAGTAAAACAAATACCGATTCTAAATTATGCTGCGTTTTGTAACCCAAAATTGATATATTTCTGATGATACTAAAATGATAAGTCAATCCTCACTGTAAAATAATATAATCTCGAATTTTCGATTTCTACCCGTATTTCTTTTAATTTGCACATATTAGACAATGGGCTATTTGCCCGTCTGCCCGGTTGACCTTTTTTCATACATCCCATTTAATTTAATTGTCTTTTAGGGTATCATAAAGTACACATTCACGATCCCCGATTCCTAAGTACAATTCCATAAAATAATTCCAATAGATATTACTTACTTAAATAATAACAACAATATATAACAACTCATGTAATACAAGATGCTTGCAATGTATGCTATTTCTAAATATTTACATGAATAAAAATTCTGTTTTTATATACAAGCATATTAAAAATTTAAATTCTTTTATCATTATTCTCCTGCAGTTGAATGCACTAACTGTGTATTTATATAAACTGTCCCAGTTCTTGCCATTAATAGAATTACAGAAAAGAAAATGGAAAAGAATGTTTCAAGAATAGACTATTGTAATGTGCTTGGGTGAATACCACGATAGGAGGGTGTTTCTCAAATTAATTGACCATTTAGTTTCCCCGGTCTTAACATTCGTTTTTGAGATATTTTTTCATATCCAAAAAATGTTGTTGGATATTTATTTTATAGTTTGCTGTTATAGTAATATGATGGTAACATTTAAATGAATCTAGGCCTCTTAAAAAACAAAATATCTCAATGTGAAGTTTGAAAATGTCACGAGTGTTACAGTCCCCAAGCTGGTTATGCTTAATTCACCACATCCAGAAATGAACCCCTGATGATTGATTAAATTTGAACAATGAGGTATTTCATTGTAATACGGTGGTGTTTCAAGGTGTGAGTGATATGTTTAGTTATCGTAATACTTCGATTGTAAAACAGGAAAATGCATCTGTCCCCAAGGTTAGTAGAAAAATTCAAGGCGAGTTTTGTCGGCTGTTCTGGGCAACACTGTTCTTTGAAAATGTTGGGAATGGCCATGATAACCTTTTTTGATGATACCGGCTATCAGTCGACGTGCAAACATCGTGAAGAAAGTATCTAATAGGCGGTTATTTGATATTCAATGCAAAATAATGTATATCACAAAAATTAGTTGTCACGAGTGTTATGTTAATTGTATGTATCAGCGTTCATTGAAAAATCCGAATGATACCGGCAAAAGATGTTGGTTAGGGGCATTTATTCGAGTTCATCCTCTCATATATGTCCTACCCTTGGTTTAGCTAAGGATAGAGATTTTTTGTGAAAATGTTCTGGAAAAACATTCTGAGGAAGTGTTGTTATTGTTATGTTTAAATGCCTACATGATTCATTTCTTTTGTATAGCCATTTTAACAAGCTGTAGAAAGGAGCAATAGAGAAAAGAAAAAATAGACTTGGGACATAATGTAAAATATATTCTTAATAAAAAAGAGATGTTGGCCAAGAGAAAGAAAATAAGCAAATCGGCAGCTTGTAAAAATATTCAGTCTACTCAGCTTGTGAAAATACCTCTCAGTCTTTGAACTTGACCTACATGTAAAACAGTGAACGAATTAATTATGGATGAATCGTTGACACTGAACTGAGTAAAAACTGTGCAGCATATATATTTCACAACGAGATGATCAAAGAGCTGCAAATATTCGACGAAAAACCTAAGGCTTGACAGAACGACTTATTCATAGGTCAACTAGCGAGAAAGTATAGGCTACTAAGCTTGGCAAGTAAAGGAGTAGGAATAGACGCCGTGCTAGTAATTATTGTATAACAAAAGGAAAACAAGATTCGATGCCTTACAAATGAGTTTTTACGCCGTGATATGGAGTGACGAGATTGATCGAGAATAAAAAAAACATTACAAAAAATATGTAAATAAAAATACAGAAATGCTCCTACTAAACTCATTTTCGAGTTGAAAAAATAATAAAAAATACTTATACTGAACAAACTGACAAACTTTGTTCACTTTTGTTTCCTTGAACATCTTATTGATGATATTCAGATCAAATTTTATTCATAAGTTGAATTTTTTTAAACCCAAAATTCCATTTCTAAAAAGGTTAAATGGTCAAATTAAATGAGAATCACCCAGGTGCTTTGAGAATTATTTTCACACCGTTCGGTCACGGTTAATGGCCTAAAAGGGTTTTTCAAGACTTACCGGTTTCGCAATTCCTAGGTGGGATGCAGGTTTCCGTGGTAAAACGCACAGTCATGGACAGGACGTAGATCCCCTGTTCTCTTGTTGCGGAGTTCCGAAGTGTATTCGTATTGAAAGAATGAGATTCTGCCTAACAGATGATGCTTCCTGCATTAGACAACTGGTTCCATATAATAGAAATTTGTCTTTTTTAAAAATATTTTTGGTTCAATTTGAAAACTATTCAGATTTTGTTTAGCACAGAAAATCGCATTCTCGTTAAAAATAAGATAGAACAATATTTTGCTCCTTTTAAGTTAAAATCAGTTAAGTCGTTTAACGAAATCGTCAATTTCTATTAATACATCACGTTTGTTACTCGAAAATGGATGCTCCACATCAAGAGATGTTTTTACAGCTTTTGATGTTACAGGTTATCGTTTTACAACATCGCATCATTTATAAAATGAGCTAATTAATTCAAAAATTAGCTTACTCCTTTTTAGAAATAGCGTGAAATTAGTGACGTACTAACCCCCCCTCAGAAGGGGGTTTTACAGCCAATAGTAAATTGAAACCCGATTCTCGAATTTTAGCTTCATTCATGAAATCCCTTATGGAAATAAAGCTTTTAAACTGAATTACCTATAATTATTAACGATTTACTTGTACCATATGTTTTTTCACCACTTAATATAATAAACGATGCAACATATTTATTTAACTTCCTTCGTATCATTTCAAAAGTTTTTATTAATTCACATCATTTATAACAAGTTGAATAATATGAAAGGAGAAATTATCATTTTTTTTTCATGCATGATATTCTTATATACTTGATATTAAGCCATATCATATTACAATGGATAATGAGGGACTATTATTTCCTATATATAAAAATAAATCTTTAAGATTTAAGCCCTATCAGACCATTTCTATGATTATATTTCAGAATACTTGATTCCGATTAAATATCACTGAAGATGTAAAAAATTGAAAAAATTGTTTTAATAAAGTGCCTTAAATATAGTTTTTTAGGAATTCTGTTCACACACATACCAATTCGCGAGACCTTTCTATTTGGATTCAGAGATCCCAAAACGTGTATTACCGTCAAAAACCCATTGTCGAAATTCTTGACGATCATGATACTTTTCCTGCTCATCCATATCTTTAATAGGTAAGTTAAAGCGAGACTCAAAATCCTTCTTTATACTTGTATAAGTATTATTTATGCCTAAATACTTTCTGATGTTATTTATATTTTTAAAATAATACATAATTATGTATAAGGCTATTAATTTATATATAAATAAATTGTATAACATATGTAGACAATCTATTTATGTAATGGTTTAAGAAGAGAAATTTTTTAAATATGATCCAACGTGTGAGTGGAGATTGATCAACGGGGATGGGTTGAAGTAACATGCCCCACCCATCTTAACCTCCTCTCCTTTACATCCTACGTTACTTAACTAATGAATTTTCAGAGCTACTCATTTTTCTTCCTCTTCTATACTTTATAGCTGAGAAAACATTTTTGATTATTAAGATAAAAAATTAAAAACCATATACATATAACATCCATTACTTAGTCAATAGTAAATGTTCTTGATGGATGCGATACTAAGGTGCTGGAAAAGATAGGAAATATTAACTTGTCTATTAGGTATTAATAGGGAAAAGTAATAATTTTCATTTGTTATCAAGTTTTTGTCTAAACGTTAAATTTCTGATAAAATATTCTTTGATTTAAAAAAAATTGAAACTAATGCTATCGATTATTATTATGTCATTATAATAACGTCTGGTTTTAGTAAAAAGTGGTTGAGGTGTGGGGGGGGGGGGGGTAATTCAGGAAATTCTTGGAAAGAATGGGTGGTGGTTAAACAGCCATTACAGCATTGATTTTTCGACGGTGCTTTATTACGTTCCTGGTCGAATCAGGAAGAGCTCCATCAACGGTGTTTGAAGAGTTGGAGTAAAACAGAGTTGGGCATCATTCGAATAAGATTTTATTTCGGATTTCAAATAATGTTTTATTCGTTATCCGAACGAAAGAATAATCAATGGAACATATAACTTCTGAGTTATTCTTCCTTGATTTATTTGTCATCCGTTATTTATGATATGTAAATATTTCCGAATAACAATGAAAATTAAAGAGCTTATGAAAACAAAATAATTCACCTGATGAAATGTTAATTATTAAAATTTTATTGCTCTAATTCAAACTTAGTAATTAATAAACGTGATCTCTCTTAAAAATTATTTATACATTTTCAAAACAATGAAATATCGAATCACATTTTAAGATATAATCAGCCGAATTTATATTACTAAAATTATTAGCATTATTTTTTCTGATATTGCCCATCATCCTTTAACTAAATACCCCGTTTTATAAAACTAGAGCAAAGAAGTGTAGAGGATTACCTTAAGTTTGTGAACTAATTCAAAAATAACTCTAAAAATGGTTCTTGTATTTGACAGATAAAATTGTTATACACAATAATCGCAAGTGAGATTATTCAAATCATTTTTATATTTCAAATGGTGTTATATGGATATCACAAATGACTGATTGAATCAAAATTATTTGTTATTCATAGATAGCGGATGACGTATTTACCTTTTTCCGAAACGTTGTATAATAGATAATTTCATCCTTTTACCGTTATCTATTATATAAGATGAATATTAACCAACTTTGAAGTAAAGACCTTTGTCTTTACCTTTATCCTTCTATGTCGCTTGCATTGAGGATTTTTACCCCTTATGGATAGCAAGGGGATGCATCTGTAATTATATTCGTATAATTACAATTATATGCGATGGGGTTAAAATTGATTAGTCACGTCCAGAGAGCGTGAGTGCTTCTCTTAAAGCTCAGTCAGCCTATTCGTCCTTCATGATACCAACGTGAAACGGGACCCATTTTAACTAATATATCAAGAGGTTTTACAGCGTTTGGATAGGATTGAGTGCAGGAACCGGTGTTTCCGTTTGTGACCTTAAGACCAAAAGAAAGTAATTTATATACCCTACGGTTTATTGATAAAACTGTAAAAACACCTCCTCATGACTATCCTCCCAAGGTTTTTCTCCATCATCTGCTAAACCCGTAGCCCTGATGAAGACCCACATGCTTAGGTCGACACATGGGCTGTTTCAGTAGAGAAAAGTTTTTTTGGCTGAAATTCCTGTTTGGCTGAAAACAATCATCCCCGAGAATCTAAAGAATTCGATGGTTTTCCACTACAAATAATCACTAAAAATACATAAAACGCAATGGCATGACTTAAAGAGGTTTAATTATTTGCTGAACTACTTATAAATATGAAGCATTTACCCGGTTTTATCCAAAAACTGACACAGTGTAACTTCCCTCAACGGACACTTCTAATAAGGGAACATCTCTTATAAGCAGACAGTTTTCGTTCCATTTCCATTCAATCTATGTTCTAAATAACCGGATCTTCTAGTGAAGGACGAGGAAAGAGATTTAGTCCTCTTAGTTTCGAAAAAATCTCTCTTATACTGAGAGTAGACAGAACAAACTATGTAATTTCTTAGAACTGCTATGGGTTAGATCCTGTTAGCTAAGGAGGTAGCCTGTTAAAAGTAATTTCTTAGAATCTTATGTAAAAGAATGGGTGGTTTCCTGTTCGCTGTAAACAAACCTTGATGTTTTAAAGATTTTTTTTCTATCCCCTCCCGTCTCTTACAGGTTTTTTTTTTAAACAATTTTTATTCAGTTAACATACGGTAGTGGCGGGGCGTGATAGATATTTTCTGTCACAACAGTGACCAGTGAAAGCTCCTTAAAAGTCACTGTTGAAGGAATGACGTCAACAGGGAATGGTGACTTCGCTATAAGGATAAATTGGAAAGTTTTGGCATCGATTAATAAGATAATTAAATGATCATTAACTTGTTAAAAAATGCTATCTTAATAATTTAATTAAATAGCACTGATAGAACAGTTTCCAAATGCAAGGTCTAAGGTAATACAAAGAAAAACCAATGTATATTTTTTTATATAAAAAATATAATTTTAATTAGAAATTATATATATTTTTTAAGAATCATTGTCCTTAAAAAATAGTTTATACATTTGGTGGTAAAAAATAAAATAAAAAAAGATTCAGTTATAATAAACTAAAAAGTAAACAATCGAGTTATAAATTTAGTAACAAAATGAAAATTTGGTTTGTTTAACTTAAAGATAAGAGAATTGATTATGACTAAGTAGAAGTAAGTTGTGAATTTAGGTAGGAAGACTAAAGTTTTTTTTTTTATTAAAGAGGGTTTGTTTTTATGTGCCCGGGAAGTTCCCCGAATTGCTGAGAACAGTAGCAGGAGGGGAGGTCTAATTGGAGATCACCGGCGTCGGTCACAGTGAAGTCAAGAGTGACCCAGGTCACCGACAAGTAAGAGTCATTGTGAATTCTCAGAGTGACAAATCTTCCAGTGACAGTGACCTTCCTTGGTGACAGTGATCTTTCATTGACTGAAGGACTTGTGACTTGTAAATTTTAGTCACAGTGATTACTAAAATTGACGTGACCGGGAAGTCACAGTGACAAAGTCACAGGCACGCCAGTCACTCACCATCCCTAACATACGGCATTACTTCGCGTATGTAATGAAGTTAAGTGTTTCTTGTTACACATATCATACATGCATCATCCGAGCTCTATTATTAACCCGGCATTGGTCGCTAGACCAACTTTAACAGGGTTAGTCGCACGTGAGAATTTCTCTCACAACAATCACTAAAGTTTTTTTTTCATTTTAATCATACGTTAGTTTAAATTTTAACAATAAAGCTGTACTTACAAAAGGGTCAATTATTAGTACAAATTATGAAATCTTGAAAAAACTTTTTTATTAAGAGGATAAAACAACTACAATCATTCAAAACTACTGTTTAACATTTTTTTAAAAGAGTAAAAAAATTAAATACATAAAGGAAAAGTATAATCTTAAAGCCAAATTAATACTACAAGCATTTAGTTTAATTAACAATAGTGATTACAATTGTTCAATTAGAAATACAATTTATATTGGAACTTCCAAGTTCGAATATAAAGTAGACAGAAAACTCTACTAGAAAACTATTCTTTAGTGTAGTCATTGAGTCATTTTTCCCTCTTAAAAAAAACATTTTGGAAGTTGACACACACTCAGTTGTACGTAACACTGACAGTCGCGCGTGAGAAAAACTCTCAATTAAATATATCATCGATAGTCGCGCGTGAGAGAATCTCTCATGAGATCGGATTTAGTGGAGTAGAAGGAAGCTGGAGCAGGTATAAGGCTTGGTATTGGAGCGGGGAGAGTTCAGAGAGGTGTGTGAGTCTGTGAACTACAGATAGTAAGGAGGGGAGGTTTTTAGAAGCACCAAGAGCCGTTTCCCGCAAAAAAAACAAAATATGTGAGAGAAATTCTCACGCAGCGACTAATGACGGGTTAAACCTGAAACCTAAGTGAGGTGGGGTTCACCTGTGGTATAGTGGTTAGCATGGCAGCCTACAATACTAAAGGTCGCAGGTTCGCGCTCCGCGGTGGCCCTAGGATTTTTTAGTGGGAGTAAAAAATCCTTGGCCATGTCCTCAGTCGGATAGGAAGTAAAATGGTGGTCCCGAGCTTAACGATGTCAGGTACTCGTTAAAGACCCCTAACCTGATTATACCTGGATAGGCAAAATTTAGGACTCCCACTGTAGCATCGTCCGTTTAGCCTTGTGAGGCATAAACTGACGTTAAACAAACAAGCAAACAAACAAACCTAAGTGAGGTCAAAGTTCGTCCAACTAAAAAATGATTTTTGAAATCAAACCATCAGTTTTTGAACCACCATACTCTACGGTTTTAAACAATATTAAATATATACTACAAATAACCACCACCTCAATCATATTTCATTAATATGAAATTTTTGATACTTTTGGAAAGTTTATATATTTTGTGTGGGATGTGAAAGGGGGTTTCTGTAAGAAAAAAATAGGACAACCTTTCAATATTCTTTTGTAATGGAAAATGAAGTTGAATGGATCGTAAGATCCTAGGGGATCCCCTGGTGATTGTGATGATAGCGGACTTAGACCGACATGAGCGACGACACAAGACATTCATCAAGACGTGCCCCATCCATTAGCGGGGTGCCATATAGCGAGCAAGTTCAATCATCCACAATCCGATTCCCTCCGAGCGGACTTATCATCAATCACGGTTGGCCTCCGGCGAAGTCCTATGTTTAATACACTTTCCTTTCCCTCATTCCAAGCCTTTATCACATAGAATTATTACGATGAATATTGATCACTAATTGATGTTTATATATTATTATAGTATTCTCGCATAATAGCTATGTTTATTAGGTACATTTCGCATGATAAATCTGAAATGTCAAAATGCAATGGCCTTGTGTTTGTTACATCAAAAAAACTTTTACAGAATTTTGCTTTTTAGCCAAACATCTGCCAAATATCGGGGACCATATTTACTTTTTATGTTGATTTATCAAATGGGAAAATATTATAAGAATAGAAACCTTTTTTATATATTTTGTCCATTATTTGGGTGCAAAATGGTAGTTTTCTTTCTTCACTACAAAATGAACAAGAAATCATGAAAATAGGACAATTATTAACAATGTTCGGTCTATTATATTTTTTAACAAGTTTGTTCTCCCGTTCACCTAATATATATATATATATAAACGCAAGGGCCTTATGTTGGTTACCTTAAAAAGGAAAAAATAACATGTTGATAAATCTGAAACTTTTACAAAACCTTGCTGTTTAGTCAAATATTGTCCTTATCTACTGTTTTTGTTAATAAATGATAATTAACAGAATTACAGTCTATTTTTTTTATTCCCTGATTTTCTTCCGTTATAATCGTTCATGTACTCGATTATTAAATTGGAAACTGTTATAATGAATACACAACGTCCCTTCCTGTTCAGTAGGGAATTGTAACTATCTATATTTATAAAATTATGAATTGTCCGTGAAAAACATAGCTAATCCATTCCTAATCCACAATCATTTAAAGTAGTCTATTGCGTGTAATAATGTCTTTAGGTAAGTTTCACTATTTATATCCATAAAAGTTTAAATTAGAGAGAGTCACGGCAAAGAGAGGTCGGGTTTAGCTAGTTTAGTATAAAATATTAAAGAATACATTAGATATAATCATAGTATCATAATATAATGTAAAGTAAAACGAAACATATAATAATATAATAATTAATGGTTTAGAATATTTCTGGACTTGTTGTTGGAACGAACTAAAAGTTGGAACAAACTTGACACATGGTACAAGTTTGTGCCTACGATGTTCGAGTACCATTTACGCTGGTTTAGAATCTTCCAGGCTGTTCTTCTTACGAATAAATAAAAAAGGAAAGATGGACTGGAGAGTTAGCCTTGTTCTGAAGTTCAAGTCAAATGGTTATTTTTGTGGTACGGTGTAGTTACAAAGTGATAAATTTTGTAACCTATTTTTTTTTTTTTGAGAGAGAGAGAGAGAGATTTTTATTATTTTAAGATTTACAAAATATTTTATACATGATTTTGGATTATTCATCCTTCCAATCAACTTACTACTACTACATGACTTATTTGTAGAACAATGATAGTAAATATTTAATAATTTTTTGTAAGTGAAAAGTAGGAAAAATTAAAAACCTGCATAAAAAATAAGTTTAATTATTTGTGCTTTCATAGTTTGTGCGGCATTGTAAAATCTTATTTTCGGTCCATAAAAATTTTTTAGTCCATGTAAGTGTTAAAATGTGTATCAATTTCAATGAAAAGGAAAATGCTAATAAAAATTGTTATAAAATTACTAATTTTTTAAAATTTACATGTGCCAATCTCCATATATATATATTATTAGGCTTTGTCCTGACTGACAGAATCAACGCAGAGCAAAAGCTACTAATGATAGAAACTTGAAGTTCGGAATTAAGATTTTAAACGTGTTGTAGGTAACCACTAAGGAAGGAATTTCAAAAATTTAACCCCTAAGGGGTTTCAATGGCGAAATTGTTTAACTCTAAGGGACACCTAATTTAGACTCATTTAAAGATCTTGATACGACGAGTTCAACTCGAAAGCCCCTACGGAGCGTCGAAAATTATGTTTTAAAGCCGAAAAATGAAGCGTTCACGACGAGTAAGCATTTTTTTGTTTCGGCGGTTTTAGTGAACTCTCTCTGCGCGCCTTCCTTTCTTCTACCATGCCGGCAGCTTTCCCCTCCAACATTCCACCTACCGGAAGCTCCGATCCCTCTCCTCCTTCGCTCACTTCGTTTTTTTAATTTATTTTGTTAAAATATTATCTTAAATCAATACCAAGATATTGATCACAGAATTTATTTTAAAGGATCGCGGGCAAAGCCGTGACGGGGAATGCTAGTTTAGTATTGTGAGAATTAGAAATTTTAAATAAAGCGATTATTTATTTATTTTTTTGTAACAAAATAGCTCTAATTGCATTCAAGGCTTGAGATTTATCCTTTTTTGAGCTAAAAAATGTATTTTTAAATATCTGAATTGATTAACCACTAAATCAAAGGAAGAAAGTTATAATAAAATATGATCTAGCTTATGAAATACTGAAACCATCTCTCAATAGAAAATTGTCTTGGCAATTTTCAAGAGAAATGAAAGCAATTACATGTTGACTCTAATGAAATGCATTCAAAGAGTGCTCCATTTCCAACCTCCGAGTTAATTAAAATGAATTCAAACGGAAGGGAATATTTATCGTTTATTTAAGTCCTTTCAGAAAAAAAATTAAATGAAATTGGAATTTTTAAAAGCTATTTTCCTATATTGTTACTATATTGTTTAAATTTTCAGTACACAAAATATTATTTTAACGATCATTGCCCCAGAATTGCCTCTTTTTGGAGGGATTTACATTGATTATTGATTAACATGGAAGTTTATCATATAAATCTATTTCAGAATTTTACGGAATTCAACTGAAAAGCCTCTTGTGGTTGGTTTAGCCTGTTTGTAGTTTCATGTTTTGGAATTAATACTTTTAACTGATCAACGCACCAATGCACATTTTACTCACTGTGCATTATTACTTTCAGAAATATGTGCCTCATTATGCTTGAATAAGGACATGACAGCTTGCAGTGATTAGCAGAAGTGCAGCAGGAAAACACTAGAAATAAGTACTTCGTGTTGTCAACAACAAAGTAATCTTAACGATCAAGCTCGTTCCGCAGTCGGTTCTCTCGTTCAAATGCACCTTGAAGCATGCAGACCACCCACAATAACTCCAACTAAAAGGTGGTCGTCCATCTTTAATGTGGGTGGACTCAGCCAATCTTGAATTTCACTCCTAAGACGAAGTTAACGCCAAAGTTACATTAAGGTCCACATTTTTGTCTGTATATGGTCGATATTCATCTTTTTTCCTGTATTGTTCCTGAAATTACATTCAGTACTCTGTTTTGAATAATAATAATTTAATTCTACAATGTGTAGTATAAGCTGTAAGATTGCTTTTGTACGAAGGAAAAAATCGCGTTAAGAAAATATTACACATACATGTGTGTGTGGGTGTGTGTGTGTGTATTATGTGTGCACATAATAACAATAAAGGCTTAGCGAACCCGAATTTTCGTTCCCGACACTAATCCAATCGCTCCGTACACATCTACAAGTACATCCAACGTCCGCGAGATCATCCCTCACAGAATCCTCCTACCTTCAACTCGGCCTACCCTTCGGACATTTAGGTAATCATTCGCATCCAAACATCGCAAATTTGCAGGCCCATTTTAAACATCGTGTGGCTCTGCTTCATTCCTAATTTTGTGTAAATTTTCTCTACCAATAGTCGGAATCCATAGTTCTTCCTTTCCAACCTTTGCATTTGCGTCTCCTAAAATTATTTTCATGCACTTTCGCAGCACCTTAAGCCTACCCTTGTTTTTCGTAAAATTCGGACTTGCTCTTCGTCTTAGATTTCTTTGGTAGCAGTACTATGTTAAGAAACATATTTTTATATCACATCATTTTAAACCACCGCCCTTGAAACACACATGCATACTTTCATTTATTTATTTTATCCTGAATAAACGTAAGATGGGCTATAGATTGCACACCTTTATTAGTTATTGCACATTAGAGGGCCAGCTTGTATTTTTTTCTATAAAAAATTTATAAAATTATCGAAAAATCTTTTGTATGTGATTTTCAACTTATGAATTTACATTTTATCGAATCAGTATGACGTCATGAATAAAAAAATATTAAATAATTGATCAAATTTCTTGCTGGCTTCTACCCTGGAAAGAATGTCGGGTGTTGGCGGCGAAAATCGTTTCGGAACCAATATTGGAGAACTTGTTTTATAAAAATTGTATATGCTTGATCGTTGGAGGCACGAAAGGGCCCATTGATATGAAGCCAACATATAAAACGAACTCTCCCCCCCACCTCACAGGTTCACCTGAATATTCAGTGAGGTGTTTCATAGAATCAATCTCGAATACTTCTTCACGGTTGAGGATCTTTAGAGAAAAAACTTGGATTTTTTTAGATTAAATCCCTTGCGTGAATATAACAGAAAAAGCTTTATGCAGTGGAACTAGAATATTTTCAAGTTTGAAAAGAAATATTTTGCTTCATATAGTACAACCGTTTTGTGAATATTCCCATCGTTTTTATCATTCCCTACCATTACTAATCATCAAATGTTACAAGGTAACAAATGTTATAAGGTTACACGTCATAATTTTGATCATTATTTGGTGTCTTCCTTTAACATGAAACAGTAAGAATATTTTTAAATATAGGGCTAACTTGGGCTGACATGATTCGAACTGTTCTCACAATAAGATAATCTTTTTTTTCTTCTTCATCTTTTTTTTTTTTCTTACTCTTCATCTTCATACTTTATGTCAGCCATCAGCGACAATCAGCAAATGTGATGATAAGAAGGATTTGATAGTTAAACATGAAGAAGGAGGAGCAACAGCCTCCTTTGCCAAACAGCACCTCTTTCCGGACTTGACCCTAATTCAGGAGAGGAGGTTTCTCATCCAGCTTCTTTTTATCCGCCTTCTAACGAGCATGTCAGCGGTTTCCATGTCGTTAATTAGTCGGTTATTATGTAAGTACAATTTAACGAAAAACGTGAATAAAGAGTTCGAATGTATTGTTCGATAGTTAGTTGTTGTAAGTCTCTAAGTAGAGTTTAGATACTTTCGTAAGAAAATCTAGTTTAAAAATATGAAGCAGCACTTTTTTCGTCATAAGTAAAATTTACAAATAATGTTATCATATCGTTGTGTAGGGTAAACCGTACAGTTATTGGCACCCTTAAGACTACATTTCTGTGGTTAAATAAAAAAAAAAATACTTTTTATAAAGGGATCAAATAAAAACTTCCTATAGCTCCTCATTATCTATCCTCATAAAGACTCAAGAGGTTTTTTTGGGTCAAAAGTTCAATAGTTTTACAATATGGCAATATTTATTGCTAAAAGTGCCAAATCTAGTTATTGGCACCCTGTGGATTTAATTGTGAAATCTTCCCTATGGTTAGTTTGTTTTAGTCTTACTTCAAAGATGACTTAGAGGACCCTTCAAGCATTAGACTTATGTATATCTTGTAATAAAATTAGGACTTGTTTACCTATTTCTTTAAGTTAAAGTTGGAGTGTCAATAACCATTACTGTACTGGTAATGGATGAGTGCCAATAACTGTATGGTTTACCCTAGTATAATTAAAAATTTGTGAAGTGTTAATTATATAAATACTTCACATATTTTATTGCAAACAAAATATCCCGTTGCATTAATATTGACAAAATAAGTCGAAAGTAAAATATTTGTTTTTAATATATCACATCCTGAAGTAAATTACATCTTAGGACATTCAGAAGTCCCAAATTCCTTATTCCAATAAAAAAATTTCATTTTCAAAAACCTTCGCGTTCGAATGGTTTTAATTTTTTTTAATATTTATTTTTTCTTTTGCTAACTGCATTTTTTTCTCTTTTTTTTTCTTTTACAGCGTATCAGTTGGTCTGGCGTAATAAACATGTTTTCTCTATAATTTCGTCTAATCATATAAAAATTTGTCCTAAATTAAAAATTCTTTCACTATTTTATTCTAATATATAGTCAATTAAATTTGTTTTTCCTTTAGTTCTGAAAATGTTTTTTTCACTGTAAATAAAAGAAATGGTGCCGGAAACACAGAGCCTAGGTTCTGGAGCCTAGGACTGGCTCAGCTGCACATAATTTGCATTTAATCCTTTGAGTATGATGGGCAGGACTTAAATCAAAATGGATCTGAATAACGGATCAAAGCACTGCCATCTGAATCTTCTCTTTAATCTCAGTTCACTGCAATAATAATGCAAGCTCTTGCTGTTCCACCACGGTATATGGAAATTATGTGATCATAATGGATGACTATCCCAGAAAAGAATTTTAACAGAATTTCGGGATTAAAAAATTAGCTTTTCTGATCAGTTCATTAAATTATTTTCAAGAGGGAAACCTCAAACAGTCATATTAAACCGTAAACGGGAGAGGAGGATCTTTATTATATACATTTGTATGTTTTTTGCGATTTTCTCAAAACTGGCTCAAACTATTTTGATTAAACTCGTAATGTTTCTTGAGAATCAAGTATTCTTTAATATCAGGTAGTTTATGATACTAAAGAATAAGAACATCATTCTAATGTTCCTATGGGGCTTAAATGGCGAAGGAAAATTTTCTTGCTAAGAAGTATCTTCGATTTTGTTTATATGGTGAAATTTATTATAAAGAATCTCTCATTATGCCCAGGAATAAGAAAAAGCCAAATAAGTATCAAAGAATTTGATAAACATATACAGGAGAAATTAAGAAAAGTGTTTCCACAAGATGAAAATTTCAATTTCCGTTATTGAATGCAATAACATTGTTATACATCAGTTATTTTCTGTGAATTTTCTAAATTGCGTTTTCACAATTATCAAAACAAGTCGGTTTCTATTCCGAGTAGGTAGATGGGCAAGTGAAAGTTGTGTATGCGTTGCGTGCATCGCACCAGATTTTCATATTATAACTTAACGTTAAAAAATTTATTAAAACCTACGTTGGTGCTACAAGATTCAACAAAATTCAAAATCATTTTACCTTCATTTTTAAATTGCCTGTTCCTATTTATCCCATATGAAATATTACCTACACATTATTCTTTTTGAACATTTCAATCGCTAAAAAGAATTGTTAGAGAAACTATGGAATTTATGAAAAATATGAGATATTATAATAAAGTTAAAAAAAAAATAATATCATTTACTATATCACGTAGAGGAAAATTCAACAATAAATAATAAAAATCACATCTAAAGGAATCGTTATGCATATTTTTTATGAGGTTTTTCCTGAATAAAAATTTGGGCTCGACCGTCGCGAAATTTAGCAAATAAAGTTGGTACTTAGTTGATTTCTTGACTATTTATCATGTTATATTAATTGGTTTACAATCAATATCTAATCCTTTTTTTTTTGTTAATAAATACTTAAATATAGTATTAGAAATAAAAATATTATTCCAATGTTTTCTATGATGTGCACATTTCTTTGTATAATTTAGCAATTCCCATTACTTTTTAAATTACTAATTGAGATATCGATAAGTTGATCAGTATAGAGAACAAGATGATTTTCATTTTATATTTGATATACTACCCATAAAATAAGTATTTATTTTTAACTTTAATGCATTTAAAAAATTAAAGCCACATCCTATTATAAAAAGTATGAACAGTTATTTATTATTCGGTGACGAAAAACAAAAACCAATATTTTCCATTTTCCTTTGGACAGACGTTGTTGTGCCATCAATCTACATCGATATTGATATCGAAAATGGCATTCGGCAGTGAGGCTTCCTAACCTAGAGCAAGATGTTAATATATTTATATCGGGAGAGGGAGAGAGAGAGAGATATAGAAGAGGGAGAGAGGGATGGGAGTAGTTGCTCGCTAGTGATCTAGCTGTCGGCCTGGCTTCCTGGTCCTTCCGGAATTATTCAAAACTCAGTTGGAAGTTCCACGTCAAGACAGCTCCAGCCCCAAATATCTTGGAATGTTAATCCACCCTCTGAAGTTTCCAGTAGAACAAACTCAACCATAAGTAACATTGTTCACTATAACTTAATTCGCTAATAAGTTTTAAAAGAGGCTTTCAAGAAGGCGTTTACGTATTTTATAATTTAGAAGTTTTTTTTTCAACGTTAACCCTTTCAGCGGTTATCAGTTTTTTCTCCGGCCATGGGATAACAGTGGGGCACACCGTACATTTTACATTTACAGTTACTTGTTTAAATTACAGTTACCGTACATTTACATTGTTAGAAAAGCGAACTTCTTAATGCTGTATAACCATAAAAAACACTACAACTAATAGTAAACTTCATTGTATTGAAGCAAAAAACGAATATACCTGGGATGGTTAAAAAAAATTAAAATTTTCAAGGTTTAAATAATTTTTTATTCTAAATTTAGATAGCTATGTAATATTTAAATAATATCATAAACTCTTCGTAATTATGGACTATAAAAAGAAAAATATAATAAAATACAATAATGTACAACAAGAGAACTTAATTTCAATAATTAATTATTCACATTCTTTGATTCCCGCGACAGGTGTGAATAAAATTGTAATGGTAATAAATATATACAAATATATATATATATATATATATATATATATATATATATATATATATATATATATATATATATATACAAAACAAATTGTGACAAAAATTTACAGTAAATTTTTATTTTAGCCCTTCGACGAGACCATGAATATTTACTATTTTGTGTGGGCTGTAGGTGATGCTTTTCCAATGAAAAATACCTACGTAGAAAAGAAAGATCACGTATCTACTTATAAATTAAATCCTTCGGCATAAAAAAATTATATATACAGTTAAGTTATTTTTAAAATTAAATATATAGAATTTCTTTTATTTATAAATAAAATGACTCCAAAATTTGAAATATGGAGGACCAAAAAATTTAAGTTAAAATAAAGTTTATAGAATCTCAATATACAAGAAATAAAATAAGAAAGTGCTTGGAAAAAAAGTAACAACTACCTGCAAAAGTTTCAGGAAAAAAGAAAAAATGTACACTAACCTTGCAGGGAGTTCTCCAATTCTATGTTTCAGACAGTGGCATAAAAAAAAAAAATAAAATAAAAAACTACATATATTTTTTTTCTTGAGGCCAATTAAGAAACCAAAACTCTTACTTAGTAAGTGGAGCCCGGAAATTATTATTTTCCACACTTGTTCCAAGTGTTCAGACTAATAATTGGCCAACTGAACTTTTTATGCAATTATTCCGCACTCCCCCGCCCCCCCAAAAAAAAGTTCTTCCATATTCTATGATTATTCTTAGTATATTATCTATAAGAAACATTTGATTAAATTGTATAAATACGATTCGTTTAATAAATTGGCGAAGAGAAAACTGTTTTGTTTTTTTTCTTTCGTAGTACAATCATTTTCATACGTACGCCTATAAATAAGTACGCCTATAAGGTCAAACATCCATTTGTATTTCAGTAACAATTTGGTGCTACCTTCACCATCAGAATATGATTTAACGACACTTGTATTTATTTTCTCTTTATTTGTCATTTCATCAGTTTAACAACTGTGAAAGATTTGTGAATATTAATCCATAATAATACATGTTTTGACTTTTTCATTTCAATGTCCCCTTTACGGGACAATGGGCATTTGGGGTAAACCTTTTTCGGTAATATCAAACATTAATTTTGTTTCATATTTTCATCAGCTCTTGGGTACTATTATTCAAAATTTCATGAAACAACTCAGAAAATTATTTTTTTGTTTATTGCACTTGACCACGTCTTTTATAAAATGTAATTATTAGCCCATGTATGGTAAAGTATATTCGTATTTGCTGAAAACATTTTTACGATCTCATCGTTCTGATTCTCATATTATAGAGTTCCACTAAACGAAATAAAATAAATGCTGGAATCAGGGAGAGATTTGGCTGATATAGAGGTTTAAATCTTTCCCCCACAACTAAGGTGTCTTGACTGAAGAAGAAAGTGGGGATATGTTTTCATTCAATAAAAATAAAAATAAAAATAGCACTATGAAGGTTCTCCTTAATAAGCCCAGAACAACATATTTCAAGAAGCGTTGCTGGTTTTAGATCTCAATCCAGATTAGAAATTATTAATCCATACGATAGCTCTGAAAACCGAGAAAATTAATCATTCATATTTTTAGTTCTTGTTGTTATTACAAACAGAATTTTTTTTTTACCAGAGGGAAATTTCGCAGTTTCAATTTAACATCAACAGTAAGTTACAAATTTACAAATTAAAAGGAAACGGACGACGCATCACCATATATGCTTAGCGTACATAAACTCTTCGGAATTTGTTCAAATCTTCGGACTGGAGAATGCAAAAATGCTAACATCTGTTCAATAAATACCTTCACTTAGCCTATCAGGGTGTTTTTCAATCGATGGACTGTAATAGTTAGAAATAATTTTCCAATTATTGGCGTTCATCATGATATTGCTAGAAAAATAAGTTAATACAGAAAACATTTAAAAATATCGATAATTCCTAATTAAATTGCAAATATTTCAAATACCTTTTTAAAAAGCGGTTGCAACTTGTTATAGTTTCTTACATAACGATTTCAAAATATTTATACAATTCGCATATTAGAATGAGCACTTGTGTATTTTAATGCATCAACGTCTTTGATTGAATTCTAAAACAAAAAGGGGAAAAAATTCTGTTATAAGTTCTTTTCCTATTTATTTCTGAACTAGATAATGCTATTGATCGGTTGGCAATAAGTCTAGAGTGAAAGATGGAATTCTGTTCCGCAATTTGACAGAGCACCGGGTATTGCTTTCCGTCATCTTTCTTAGTTTTTCGCCGTTTGGCAGTTTTCCCTACTTTCCATTCTTTTTTCCCAATGTCTTCTTATTTTACTTTGAATATGTGATTTATATATTAGAATACTTTTTCGTATGTATCATTTTTATTCGTCATGAAACTGCAGTAAATCTCCGTTGTTGTTTTATTTTGTTACAATATTTAATTATAAGTTTAACGATCGTGAGTCATTTAGTAAATGCTGGATAAATTAAATTGAGACGAAATTTTCATGGAAAAATATTTATTTATTGATAACTAAGATGCAGCATTTGGGTCCTTTTAGGCTCTATCGTACATAGGAAGATTACTAATTAGAAGGTAACATTAAAATGATAAATATAAAGCTATACAATAATACTTGATAATACTAATTTCTAAGAACAAAAATTTACTAAAAAGACAAAAGAAAAACAACATTTTGGTTAATATAGGAAACAAATAACTACACCCAATTCGGTCTTTTCCAATGTCAATAAAATGAAATGTACACTTATGGTCTAATGTAACATATAAATTTTAAATTTTTACTCCCTCTTGTTTCCATCCTCGCTTCCGCCTCTATCCCAGACAATCCTTCAACGCGTCTGAAAAGAAGGTCTCGGGACCTTCTATGTTAAGTGTTTTAGTTGAGTGATACCAATGGGTAGCTTCTTCTCATGCTTGTTCATGACATATTATTTTCTTATGTGTATGTATATGGCCGCGATGTGACAGCAAAAATGTCATCAAAATCGGTCAAACAGAGGGGGTACTATATTTAATAACTTTTACGTTTTTTTTTTTCGATTTTCTCAAAAACGGCTCTAACGATTTTGATTAAACTGAGTATTTGATGTATTCATATGACCGAGATATGACTGCGAAAATTTCATCCAAATTGATGAAGCTGAGGGGCACTTTACTTAATAAATTTTGTCTCATTTTCACGTGTTTTTGTTTATTTACTCAAAAACGGCTTTAACGATTTCGATCAAACTGGGTATTTGATGTATGTATATGCCCGCGATGTGACAGCAAAAATTGGTCAACCGAAGGGGGTACTTTATTTAATGAATTATGTCGAATTTTTATGTTTTTTTTTTTTAATTTTCTCCAGATCGTATCAAACGATTTTGATTAAACACGGTATTTGATGTTGTTTTTTTTTTTTGTTATTTATGCCCGCGGTGTGACATTCAAAATTTCATCAAAATTGATCAATTAGAGGGGACACTTTACTTATTAAATTTTGTCTCATTTTTACGTGTGTTTTTTATTTACTCATAAACGGCGTTAACGATTTTGATCAAACTGGGTATCAGATGTATGTATATGCCAAAGATGTGACAGCCAACATTTCATCAAAATTGGTCAAACGGAGGAGGCACTTTATTTCATAACTATTGTTCCAATTTTTACCTTTTTTATTTTATTATAAAAAAAAAGACTTTAATAATTTTGATCAAATTCATCATGTTTAATGAAAATTAGGTGTTCTTAAATATCAGGTAAGCTTTATCATTCTTAGAATGTTCTGAGGGGGCTTAAATGGGGAAGGGGTCTTTTTTGTTTTACTATAAAGTACCTTTGTTTTTGTTTATATGGAGAAATGAACTGTCTCTCTTTACGCCTAAAAATAAGAAATGGATAAATATGAAATATTAAAAAAATCAATGAAATATATAGAGGGGAAAAAAAGTAAATATTTCGTCAACTCATAAAACACGTTGAGCCCGTAATGAAAGACCATGGTTCATAATTAAAGCCGTTCTGTGTCTGTGGGACCCCGCTGGCGCGAAACCCGAAGCTGAAGACTAGCCTCCCTTCCGAGGTACTCTAGCTTCCTCTTCATCCGCCCAGTCATCTTGCCTCCTAGCCGCACGCGTGGCTTTTCTCGATGAAATAAACCGCCTCGTCGCCAATTGTTATATTTTAATAAATAATAAAACAACCTTGCAGTTTGCGAACAAGCAATATAATGAATATTTTATAAACAATTCAAATAATCATATGCCATTTATCGACACATGATCGATACCTCGATCTAACATTCTGTTCAGTAAATAGAAATTATTTGTTTCATGGTAACTAAATGAAGTTTCCAACAACTTCATAGAGAATTATAAAATCAGACGACTTGGAGTATTAAGCTTGCATTGCCGAAGTATCATAAGTAAAAACTTTTATTTAATAATAAAAAAAAACAGTGTTTTTATAGAGCAAATAAAGAAATGAATTTGGAAAAATGTGTGACTTTGAGAAGCGGCAAATAACAAAACACATCAATTTCTAATCTAAGTAAGTTATTAAGTGAAAGTTGTGTGTTGCGCGCACACACCAGATTTTTTCTTTTGCTTTTGAAGGTTATTTTTAACTGCAAATACAATTTGATATCGACATATACTCCTGAAAAGGCGATATATTAAACCCTAACTAATTATCATGCTATGTTGTGAACACGACCAATATCCTTTGTTATCGAGTAAATCGTGACTGGATACGTTTCGTGGAAACAGAGCGAATACATTGTTCACATTGTCTTGCTAACACAACAGAATAGAACCAGAGTACAGAATATATTTTCCTTATCCACAAATACCTCACATCATCCAGATAACATCCTGATTTCAATCATAAATTAATTATTGCATCATACATCTGTTTTGAATGCTTGATAAAATTGAGAGAAAAAAAAACCGAGCATTGTTTAATTAAATCCCGTTGGGTATGTATTATGATCAAGCTGAAATTAGCATATAAATTGATGATTTATAATATTTTCTTTATTTTTAATAACATTGATGTGTAGTTCTGAATATATATATATATATATATATATATAAAGTTGAAATTCTGTTTGTTTGTTTGTTTATTTGTTCTTTATAGAAATCCATACCGTTTGTCCTTAATTCTCCAAATTTCGCTCGGTGGTTCTTTGATACCAGGTGCGAACACCTGTCCATATTAAAATTGCATAACTTCAGCCAATCTCTTGGTATATTCTTTATTGTTAAAAAATTCGTCATGATCTCGCTTTACATTGGTTTTTTTTACGAAATCGACCGTTTGAGTCAAAAAGACGGCCTAAAAAATCATTTTATAGATTTTGATGAGGCCAACAAGGCCCGGTAAGACCGTCCCTTGGTAGGCGTCGAGTTCGGGGATTATTAAACCATATGTTTTTTGTTAACATTACAATATGTTTATTTACATATATGGTGAATTTATTTTTTATAAATGCCTCCCAGAAGCTTCAATAGGAGTAGTGAGCTCAAAAGCTAAAAAACAACATCAAATACGAGCAGCTGAAACTCTTGACGAACATCAAAATAGGATTGAACAACAGAGGCTTAGACAGGCAGAATCGCGGGAAACTGAGTCTGCTCAGGAATACGAGGCCCGCTTTGCGCCACTAAGGCTTAGGCAAGCCGATTTGCGAGAAGGTGAAACTGCTGGCCAATATTTATGTTTGTTTGTTTGTTTTTTATAGAAATCCATACCGTTTATCCTAAATTCTCTAAATTTCGCCAGTAGTTCTTTCATACCAGGTGCGAACACCTGACCATATTAAAATTGCATAACTTCAGCCGATCTTCAGCTGATATTCTTTATTGTTATAGAAATCGTAATGAACTCACTTTACAATGTTTTTTTACGAAATCAACCGTTTCATTAGAAAAATGAAATTCCCCGAGCAAACCGGGTTATACAGCTTAAAGATGAATTTCTGTTAGTTTGTTTTTTCTTAATAAAAATCCATACCGTTTGTCCTAAATTCCCCAAATTTCGCTCAGTGGATCTTTCTTACTAGGTGCGAACACCTGTCCATATTAAAATTTCATAACTTCAGCCAGTCTCTGGGTATATTCTTTATTGTTATAAAAATCGTTATGATCTCACTTTAAATTTGTTCACGTTTATTAGAAAAATGAAATTCCCCGGGTGAAACCGGGATATACAGCTAGTATATATATATATATATATATATATATATATATATATATATATAAAACTTTTTTTTTCTGTTCCCTCACTCCTCTCACTGTAACAAATAAAATCAATCAATAGTACTAATTTATATATGGTACTGTTTAATTTAACTTTTAACAGTACTTGTTCCTTAAAAAAATTAATAACATTAATTATAAAATGACTTATAACTAAACAAATTTCGTAAAATGGTAGAAAAAGAGGAAGAAGAGGAAAACGAGGAAGAAGGAAAAAGAGGAAAACCCCATTCCTCTTCAAGGTGAAGAGGAATGGGGTTTTAAATGTATTAGCATATATTAGTTCATCAAAATCACAAACTTGATAGTAACGATCTTTCTATAGAAGGTATTAAAAAAAACAAAAAAAACATAAGATTTAATGCAAAGTAGAGAATCTGCTCAATTTAATTGAAATCAGCTGCTCTAAGGTACGCGAGTGCTTAACACTCAAATTTTTATTTATACCCCACAGAGATATAAAAGACTTTTCGATTTTTAACTCGCACAGCATTAAATTTGAGTAAATTAAGGCTAATATTCCCAGAATGAACCATCTCGAGGCAGGCGCTGACTGATACACTATCCGCACAACAGTGCGGTATTTTCCTACACTAGAGAAGTTTTATGATTTTGAGGTTCTGAAACTGAAATGATGGTTTAAATATTGTTTCAAGAGAGAGTTAGAGGTAAGGGAGATCTGGAATACGGTATATCTGGCAATCATGCTAATTACCATTCCATCCACACTATGTCCTTTATTGCTATAAATGATTAATTGCCAGGAATATCGCTGAATGTTATTACATTCAATTAAATCTTTATTTTCCATCTGGTGGAGAAGTTTTTTTACCTTTTTCATTGGGTATTATGTATACTTTATATAAAAAAAAAAAAAATGCTGCCTAATTGTATCGGGATGCTAATACACAGTATACTTATTATCTGTTTCGGAAAATTTGTTAAATCATGAGTATAAATATAATTCAATAAAGCCATGCATACTTATAAGAATATAGAAAGTTGCTTATAAAACAACTACACTAAGAGAAAATACTTTTACCTCATATTATGAATATTTATCTACCAATTCAAGTTTAAAAAAAAAAATAAGTTAATAATTCTCTTAAATGGTTATCAAAATTAATATGCAAAGCAACTAAATAGATAACACGTCATTTATCCTTTCAAGGCTTTGTATGCATAAGTTTCAGAATTCATCAACTTAAGTGTCTTTGACAGCGATCAACCAAGAAACTCGAGTTTAGTAATGAGAAGGAATTATTCCAGCAAAGAGATATCCGTTTACTTTCTCCCTAGAGTTTAAAGTCTAAAACTGTTTCGAAGGATAAAATATGAAGTTGAAAAGACAGTTCTCGTCATCATTTAAACCGAGCGGAATATGAACGAGTTGTCAAGAACATTCATTCCCACTGAGAATTTTACCCTCTTCCCTTAGTGCTTCCTCTCTCTTGGTTGAGTCCTTTGTCTTGAATGCTATACGACATCTAGCCATCACCGACAGGCTTCGCACGGCGCATCACATGTTCCTTATATAATAGCGTTAATTCAATGCAGTTATCATGCCTCTTCCCCTCTCTCTCTTTCTATACCTACATATATAGATAATGGACCAATGTATGTATGGGAGATTCTTTAAAAGTTGGGACACTTGATCCAATCATTCAATATAGTAAGAATTTAATATTTTTTTTTGTAAAAATTCTCAATATATTACAGAAAAATAAATTTTCGAGACATCAGTATACGGGCTGGTCACATATCCTAAATGACGCATTTAAGTGATTATAATTTGAAATATTTCCAATCTAATTTAAATCTTACTATAACAAAAAAATAATAACATTTTTGTGTTCTCTTTTAACCGTCATTTATCCCTTGCAGAAGATAAAAATTAGATATTTTCATAGTCATTCATTTGTAAGGTCCTGTTTCCACTGCGAATGTTTGCAGTGAAGTTAGCTACAGAGATAAGATACGTTTTACAGCTATTTTGATAACATATGAAAAGGCATATTTATGAGGTATACATATCAGAATCATTCCTAGTGTAGAAGTGATAGAAGTTATTAGCTTGTTGTGCTATGCTTTGTTATGAAATTTATGAGGCTAAATGAAATTTGTCGTATTAATGATTAAGGTCAGATAAAATTTATATTGTGAAGTAAAGCATCAAATTTGTGTCCCATTCGTCAACCCCTGACCGATTTTTTAACTTACTTATTATCCACCTATTGATGATTTTGATCTCAGATCCTTTTAATATAAATATTATAATCGTTTCAAATTTTAGATTAAATCTCCGCGGTGCGATTCAATAAAAAATAAAAATTGTTTATAAAGAAAAATTGAAGAAGAAAAAAATGCGCGAAAAAAAATCTTAATTTAGTAGAATTATAAATTACCCTATTAAATTAGCGGAATCTAAATAAAAGAATGTATTAAGGTACGTAAAACAAATAAATTTGTAGTACTTTTTAGAGCATTTATTTTTACTGGTTTTAATTTAATTGTTTCATAAGAGATATCTATTGCTAAGGAAACAACCTAAGACAGTTGAAGGACACCCTATTAATACTTTCTAAGGTGATCTATAAAAATGTTCATCTTTCTTTTCTTTTATTTTGTATTTATTGCAGTTTACGTCATTTGAACGTGCGCTGGAGTGCAAATCTGATCATAATGCAAAATTTCGATATGCTTAATTTGGTGTTTTTGTACGTGGTGCGCGTCATAGCTGAAGTATAACTCTCGGCCATTGCATTTTAAAAGTGGTTTGGACGAATAACTAGGTGGAATAAAGATATTATAAGATATTTTTTAATGATATGCTCAATTCGCAAACATATTTTTCAATAAATAGTTTATTTGATGCGTAAAATGATAGGCCGTCAGTTCCTTGGCATTCAAATTTAGAAAAATCAAGATATCTCAGGGAAGTTGGCTCGATCAGGAACAGTATATTTCTTACATTGCATATGTCCTCATATCAAAATACTATTTAATTTTTTTAGTTAAATTAAAAAAAAAAAATTATCTTGTCATAAGATGCTCAGATTTTGTAACATAGGCCGTATATGGACATAAATATGGAGAGAGAGTGTGTGAGTACATTGTTTTTCACACTACATTTATGTCATCCAAATGAATAAGTGGTAAAGTCAAATTTAGCCCAAAATAGATTAAGTGACTAAAAAGGAGCATAGAGGCTGTTTGTTCTTACTAATGAACCCTTGTTTTTCATACAAATACCATTCAAGCCGTGTCTTGAAAATTAAGGAAATTTACCACTTATTCAAGGGGATGATAGATTTCCCCTTTGTAAATTGCGTAAATAACAATAATATACAAATATCAATAATAACAGAGGTTTTGATCTTTCACTTTGCTGAAAATGATAAAGAACATGTTTGTAATGAGTCCTAGTAGCAGCTCATGCATTGAAAACGAAGCGTGTAGCTCTGAAAGTGCTTGCCGGAAATTATGAAATATTTAGAGGAGAAAGATACACTTTTTTTTTTTCCTCCTCATATTCAACCAAGTAAAATAATGCATTCTTTTGGTATATGGGTGTACTAGATAACTACTTAACATAAACATGTATTTATTTGTGTAAAACTTGTTCTCTTCAAAACTCATATCTTTTTTACTCAGGTTTAGTTTTTAATTATTTTTTCATTTCATAAATTTACATGAATTTTCACCTGTCAATAAGCAATGGACAATCAGCGAATCGTTTGACTAATAAACTAGTAGTTGAGTGATATTGACATGTCATGTCATGGTGTTCCCTAGAACCGTAATTTTCGTTTCATCGTAGTTTATTGGAAACCCTATTCTTCCAACCGTCAACATTTCTCCTTTTTAGCCTTGGGGAACGACATCCCAATCAGCACAAGCAAGCCTGACTCATCTGCTACAATTGTATCTAACTGATTTAGTTTGTCTCTTTCCACCTAAGCCTGAAGGGCAAAATTAAATAAAATTAAGATAAGAAAAGACGGAGAGAAAACTATTTGGTCCCGTGCGAATAATTCGCATACTGCGTTAATCTCTCATCTAGTTGAACTATGATATGAGACCAAGTAAACATGCGATACTAAAGAAAACAGTAAGTTTCTTTTTCGCTATATGAACAAAATTAAAAATACCATAACTTTGGTACTAATGGCAGGTTATTCATATTTGTTTTTCATTTATAGCATTAAGACCTTTCAATTAGCATTTACATCAAATTAATCAAATGATGCCTGAATAGTCGAATTGAATAAAGTATATACTGATAATAATAAACTGTAATACTGATAAAATAAACCATGTAAATAGAACGTCGATTATCGGGGTTAATGACGAAGATATCATATTTAAATATCTTTAAATATGATATCTTCGTAATATTCGATGCCAGGTCGTGATATTTTTCAAAGTCGATAAAAAGCGAAATTATTCCGAAATGGTGGTGGAGAATCTACTGGTGCAGTTTGTCGCACGAGTAGCATGTCACCCTATATATATAAACATATTTCCATATATATATGGACTGGATTTCCTCTAGTGTCTGGTACTATAAAAGACTTCAATACATGTGTCATATCAAAAAGGAAGCATATGGCAGATCCATGGCCTGAGAAAATGGGAGCAGAAACCTTTTTACTTAATATATTGCTACTTTGACACCGCTACTATTCGGTGTGGATTCAGTCGTCACATGGCAAATAATTATGACGAGTAAAGACGGAAATGGCCACTTGGGAACTAGCCAATGCATCATCCGGTACCGACAAAAACGACAATTGTTCTAAGAATTTTGATTTTTTTTTTTCGTTTTATTTATTTACTGCTTAAAGAGGTACCGAATTAAAAGTATCATTTGAATTTATTATAATATTATATTATATTATATTATATTATATTAATATTATAATTGATTTTCTATTAAACACGTGATAAAATTTAAACTAAATAACAGTAAATTCTTAAATATGAAACTGGAGAAGTAATGCACGTAAAAGATAGGTCCTAATGTATGTCCCTGAATATACATATATATTTCTGTTTGCGCGTGTGTGTTTTCATTACATAGCATAGTTAAATTTACTTTATGTATACAAGAGCTCACTCCGTTGAAATGTATGAGCTGAGCTAATTAATTTATGAATTTGCATTGTTCATTTACTCAACTAGAGTAAACTAGAGAAATAATAAAGAAGATAACTGGCCTTGATGAAAAGTCTGGAATAAATTACGATTTATTAATGGAACATGTTGATGAATTACATAAAGGCTTTTCTGTTTATGATAAATTACATAGAGGCTTTCTTCGTGAATATTATTTCTAATACTACGTGTGCGAATGTTTGCAGTGAAGTTAGCTACAGAGATAAGATACGTTTTACAGCTATTTTGATAACATATGAAAAGGCATATTTATGAGGTATACATATCAGAATCATTGCTAGTGTAGAAGTGATAGAAGTTATTTGCTTGTTGTGTTATGTTTTGTTATGAAATTTATGAGGCTAAATGAAATTTGTCGTATTAATGATTAAGGTAAGATAAAATTTATATTGTGAAGTAAAGCATCAAATTTGTGTCTCATTCGTCAACCCCTGACCGATCTTTTAACTTATTTATTATCCACCTATTGATGATTTTGATCTAAGATCCTTTTAATATAAATATTATAATCGTTTCAAATTTTAGATTAAATCTCCGCGGTGCGATTCAATAAAAAATAAAAATTGTTTTTATTTCTATGAGCTTCCTGCCACTTACTATTAAAACGAGGCAAGAAAGTTTTCATGTGAAATCAATTGGTTTCCACCAAATATTCCGAGGTCATGTTAAAAAACTTATTATTAATAATTTTCAAACACATACTAAAATCACGCTAGATCAAAAAGTTTTTTTTATCATTGACCTAATAACGATTCAAAATGACTTTATAAATAAAATTATGTTTCACTTAACGATTAGTAATAACCTAACTCGAAACACAAGTTCCATAGGGAATAAACTGCATGAAATAGCATAGGTAATTCAATAAAAAAAAATCACACATTTACAGACGCAGGTGGACGCAGCTAGAATGTGTGTTAATATTTCCTTGGAGGTATCTTCTTCTTAAAAAAATGGATTTTAAAACTGCGCTCGGCTGCGCTTGAAAAATATGGATTACCAAAATAAAAATTTGTCTTATTTTTATTGCATTTATTCGGGATTTTATTTCTGGGTTAAAACATAGACAAAATAGCATGATTTTTATGGTCGTGTAATATGTGAGATCGCTTTTTATAATTATGAAGGAAAATCGCACCAAGAAACAAAAATTCGAGTAGCAAAAATAATTATAGCATTATAAATTTTTGGTTGAAAAATAAACTTTTTCAATGATCGATTTTCAAAGGGTCATAATAAGTGTAAAAATCGGAGTATCTCCGAATAAATTGATGGAATGTGTCAGGTAACTATTCTATTAATTAATAATCAAAAGAAAAAGAATATTCCAATACCTTCAAAAAATAGGTTTTTTCCGCCCTTCAACCACTGTGTGGCGTAAAGACAAGTCAGTGGGGCCGCGAGATCAATAGATTTTAGCAAACAATTGAAGAAAATTAAATTTTCGTTGTACTTTTTTTTTTAATTAATCGTGATGTTTAAAAAAAATTCAAAATGTTTTCATGACTATAAACTATTTTACGAAAGGCCGATCTAGCCGCCCATTTAACTAAACAAATGTGGCTTAATTAAATGTGATTATACTGGAAGACTGGGTTCTACAATACCAAAGAAAAAATTGACAGAACGGGAGACGGATTGGACGATACTAATCCCAAAATTAATACAAATAAAATCTAATTGTAAAAAATAGATAACAAGTTGCAGAAAGTCTAGAAGAGAAGGGATCATGCTGTGCTGATTGAAAGGACTCAGCCAGTTAGATATCTTATAAGATGCGTCGAAGAGTCCACCTGCGAAGTCCAACAAATTTCGTAAAATGGTAGAAAAAGAGGAAGAAGAGGAAAACGAGGAAGAAGGAAAAAGAGGAAAACCCCATTCCTCTTCAAGGTGAAGAGGAATGGGGTTTTAAATGTATTAGCATATATTAGGTCATCAAAATCACAAACTTGATAGTAACGATCTTTCTATAGAAGGTATTAAAAAAAAACAAAAAAAAACATAAGATTTAATGCAAAGTAGAGAATCTGCTCAATTTAATTGAAATCAGCTGCTCTAAGGTACGTGAGTACTTAACACTCAAATTTTTATTTATACTCCACAGAGATATAAAAGACTTTTCGATTTTTAACTCGCACAGCATTAAATTTGAGTAAATTAAGGCTAATATTCCCAGAATGAACCATCTCGAGGCAGGCGCTGACTGATACACTATCCGCACAACAGTGGGGTCTTTTCCTACACTAGAGAAGTTTTATGATTTTGAGGTTCTGAAACTGAAATAATGGTTTAAATATTGTTTCAAGAGAGAGTTAGAGGTAAGGGAGATCTGGAATACGGTATATCTGGCAATCATGCTAATTACCATTCCATCCACACTATGTCCTTTATTGCTATAAATGATTAATTGCCAGGAAGATCGCTGAATGTTATTACATACAATTAAATCTTTATTTTCCATCTGGTGGAGAAGTTTTTTTGCCTTTTTCATTGGGTATTATATATACTTAAAAAAAAAAAAAAAAAAAAAAAAAAAAAAAAAAAAAAAAAAAAATGCTGCCTAATTGTATCGGGATGCTAATACACAGTATACTTATTATCTGTTTCGGAAAATTTGTTAAATCATGAGTATAAATATAATTTAATAAAGCCATGCATACTTATAAGAATATAGAAAGTTGCTTATAAAACAACTACACTAAGAGAAAATACTTTTACCTCATATTACGAATATTTATCTACCAATTCAAGTTAATAATTCTCTTAAATGGTTATCAAAATTAATATGCAAAGCAACTAAATAGATAACACGGCATTTGTCCTTTCAAGGCTTTGTATGCATAAGTTTCAGAATTCATCAACTTAAGTGTCTTTGACAGCGATCAACCAAGAAACTCGAGTTTAGTAATGAGAAGGAATTATTCCAGCAAAGTGATATCCGTTTACTTTCTCCCTAGAGTTTAAAGTCTAAAACTGTTTCGAAGGATAAAATATGAAGTTGAAAAGACAGTTCTCGTCATCGTTTAAACCGAGCGGAATATGAACGAGTTGTCAAGAACATTCATTCCCACTGAGAATTTTACCCTCTTCCCTTAGTGCTTCCTCTCTCTTGGTTGAGTCCTTTGTCTTGAATGCTATACGACATCTAGCCATCACCGACAGGCTTCGCACGGCGCATCACATGTTCCTTATATAATAGCGTTAATTCAATGCAGTTATCATGCCTCTTCCCCTCTCTCTCTTTCTATACCTACATATATAGATAATGGACCAATATATGTATGGGAGATTCTTTAAAAGTTGGGAAACTTGATGCAATCATTCAATATAGTAAGGATTTAATATTTTTTTTTTGGAAAAATTCTCAATATATTACAGAAAAATTAATTTTCGAGACATCAGTATACGGGCTGGTCACATATCTTAAATGACGCATTTAAGTGATTATAATTTGAAATATTTCCAATCTAATTTAAATCTTACTATAACAAAAAAATAATAACATTTTTGTGTTCTCTTATAACCGTCATTTATCCCTTGCAGAAGATAAAAAATAGATATTTTCATAGTCATTCATTTGTAAGGTCCTGTTTCCACTGCGAATGTTTGCAGTGAAGTTAGCTACAGAGATAAGATACGTTTTACAGCTATTTTGATAACATATGAAAAGGCATATTTATGAGTTATACATATCAGAATCATTGCTAGTGTATAAGTGATAGAAGTTATTTGCTTGTTGTGCTATGTTTTGTTATGAAATTTATGAGGCTAAATGAAATTTGTCGTATTAATGATTACGGTCAGATAAAATTTATGTTGTGAAGTAAAGCATCAAATTTGTGTCCCATTCGTCAACCCCTGACCGATTTTTTAACTTACTTATTATCCACCTATTGATGATTTTGATCTCAGATCCTTTTAATATAAATATTATAATCGTTTTAAATTTTAGATTAAATCTCCGCGGTGCGATTCAATAAAAAATAAAAATTGTTTATAAAGAAAAATTGAAGAAGAAAAAAATGCGCGAAAAAAAAATCTTAATTTAGTAGAATTGTAAATTACCCTATTAATTTAGCGGAATCTAAATAAAAGAATGTATTAAGGTACGTAAAACAAATAAATGTGTAGTACTTGTTAGAGCATTTATTTTTACTAATTTTAATTTAATTATTTCATAAGAGATATCTATTGCTAAGGAAACAACCTAAGACAGTTGAAGGACACCCTATTAATACTTTCTTAGGTGATCTATAAAAATGTTCATATTTCTTATTGTATTTATTGCAGTTTTCGTCATTTGAACGTGCGCTGGAGTGCATCTAGCAAATCTGATCATAATGCAAAATTTCGATGTGCTTAATTTAGTGTTTTTGTACGTGGTGCGCGTCATAGCTGAAGTATAACTCTCGGCCATTGCATTTTAAAAGTGGTTTGGACGAATAACTAGGTGGAATAAAGATATTATAAGATATTATATGCTCAATATAATGTAATATAATATAATGCTTAATGATATGCTCAATTCGCAAACATATTTTTCAATAAATAGTTTATTTGATGCGTAAAATGATAGGCCGTCAGTTCCTTGGCATTCAAATTTAGAAAAATCAAGATATCTCAGGGAAGTTGGCTCGATCAGGAACAGTATATTTCTTACATTGCATATGTCCTCATATCAAAATACTATTTAATTTTTTTAGTTAAATTAAAAAAAAGAAATTATCTTGTCATAAGATGCCCAGATTTTGTAACATAGCCCGTATATGGACATAAATATGGAGAGAGAGTGTGTGAGTACATTGTTTTTCACACTACCTTTATGTCATCCAAATGAATAAGTGGTAAAGTCAAATTTAGCCCAAAATAGCTTAAGTGACTAAAAAGGAGCATAGAGGCGGTTTTTTCTTACTAATGAACCCTTGTTTTTCATACAAATACCATTCAAGCCGAGCCTTGAAAATTAAGGAAATTTACCACTTATTCAAGGGGATGATAGATTTCCCCTTTGTAAATTGCGTAAATAACAATAATATACAAATAGCAATAATAACAGAGGTTTTGATCTTCCACTTTGCTGAAAATGATAAAGAACATGTTTGTAATGAATCCTAGTAGCAGCTCATGCATTGAAAACGAAGCGTGTAGCTCCGAAAGTGCTTGCCGGAAATTATGAAATATTTAGAGGAGAAAGATACACTTTTTTTTTTTTCTCCTCATATTCAACCAAGTAAAATAATGCATTCTTTTGGTATATGGGTGTACTAGATAACTACTTAACATAAACATGTATTTATTTGTGTAAAACTTGTTCTCTTCAAAACTCATATCTTTTTTACTCAGGTTTAGTTTTTAATTATTTTTTCATTTCATAAATTTACATGAATTTTCACCTGTCAATAAGCAATGGACAATCAGCGAATCGTTTGACTAATAAACTAGTAGTTGAGTGATATTGACATGTCATGTCATGGTGTTCCCTAGAACCGTAATTTTCGTTTCATCCTAGTTTATTGGAAACCCTATTCTTCCAACCGTCAACATTTCTCCTTTATAGCCTTGGGGAATGACATCCCAATCAGCACAAGCAAGCCTGACTCATCTGCTATAATTGTATCTTACTGATTTAGTTTGTCTCTTTCCACCTAAGCCTGAAGGGCAAAATTAAATAAAATTAAGAAAAGACGGAGAGAAAACTATTTGGTGTCGTGCGAATAATTCGCATACTGCATTAATCTCTCATCTAGTTGAACTATAATATGAGACCAAGTAAACATGCGATACTAAAGAAAACAGTAAGTTTCTTTTTCGCTATATGAACAAAATTAAAAATACCATAACTTTGGTACTAATGGCAGGTTATTCATATTTGTTTTTCATTTATAGCATTAAGACCTTTCAATTAGCATTTACATCAAATTAATCAAATGATGCCTGAATAGTCGAATTGAATAAAGTATTAAGAAACAGCAATACTGATAAAATAAACCATGTAAATAGAACGTCGATTATCGGGGTTAATGACGAAGATATCATATTTAAATATGATATCTTCGTAATATTCGATGCCAGGTCGTGATATCTTTCAAAGTCGATAAAAAGCGAAATTATTCCGAAATGTTTGAGATTCGGACCATGGTCAATATGAACTTTTTTATTCATTTTATGGTGGAGAATCTACTGGTGCAGTTTGTCGCTCGAGTAGCATGTCACCCTATATATATATATATATATATATATATATATATATATATATATATATATATATATATATATATATATACCCTATATATATATAGGGAACAAATTTGTACTATATATATATATATATATATATATATAGTACAAATTTGTTCCCCACATCACGCTTCAAAATTACAACAAAACAAAAAGCCAACACTACAAGCTCACGCAATTTATTACTGAACACGGACCATCTAAACACTACTTTAAAAGATTCTACCTGACAAACTCAGACTCATGCAACTGCGACGGACAAACCCCACAAACATTTAATCATATACTCTACGACTGCACTATATACGAACAAGCAAGACATCAGTTGATCAAAAGCTGCCTGCTAAAAAAACAGACGTGGCCTGTGCCAGAGGACAAAATACTCAAAAAACACAAAAAGGAACTAATGACCCTCATATTCAGAACCGACTTACAAACGAACCACGTACAATATAACCCAAACCGATAAAACCGAATAGTGGATTAACACCCATTATGTCCAACTTTTACTTATTGCATCTTGCTTGTAAATATAATTTATTATTGTAATTATAACTTTCACTGTAAATATTACACACTTTAATTAACTATATTTTATTATTATATATTAATTAATAAACTAAATATCTATAAATTACTTTAATTTATGTTTTTATATATTATTTTCACTTTTAATTTTACAATATAATTTTATTTATTTCTATGTATTCCACTTTAAGAATTATTTAGGATATATTTGTATTAGGACATGTTAATTATTATTAATTTATTAAGCTTTTATTATTTAGTTAGGTAATTTTGTTCTTCTTTTTGTACTTTATTTTGTTCCTATTTTTATTTTTATTTATGTATCTTTTCATCGTAAACATTTAATTTACTACTATTAAATTTTACATTGTTCAGAGAAAATTTGAACTGTACATTGTATGCGTAAAATATGTAGTTTTACATGGAGTACGCACAATTATTCAATAAACTCCTCTTGCATAGGGCGTACTATGCAAGAGAAAAAAAAAAAAAAATATATATATATATATATATATATATATATATATATATATATATATATATATAGGGAGACATGCTACTCGTGCGACAAACTGCACCAGTAGATTCTCCACCATAAAATGAATAAAAAAGTTCATATTGACCATGGTCCGAATCTCAACCATTTCGGAATAATTACGCTTTTCATTGACCTAATAACGATTCAGAATGACTTTGTAAATGATGCTACAGAGCTAGGAAGTAAGACATTATGTTTCACTTAACGATTAGTAATAACCTAACTCGAAATATATATATATATATATATATATATATATATATATATATATATATATAGACTGGATTTCCTCTAGTGTCTGGTACTATAAAAGACTTCAATACATGTGTCATATCAAAAAGGAAGAATATGGCAGATCCATGGCCTGAGAATATGGGAGCAATAACCTTTTTACTTAATATATTGCTACTTTGACACCGCTACTATTCGGTGTGGATTCAGTCGTCACATGGCAAATAATTATGACGAGTAAAGACGGAAATTGCCACCTGGGAACTAGCCAATGCATCATCCGGTACCGACAAAAACGACAACTGTTCTAAGAAATTTGATTTTTTTTTCGTTTTATTTATTTACTGCTTAAAGAGGTACCGAATTAAAAGTATCATTTGAATTTATTATAATTTGGTTTTCTATTAAACACGTGATAAAATTTAAACTAAATAACAGTAAATTCTTAAATATGAAACTGGAGAAGTAATGCACGTAAAAGATAGGTCCTAATGTATGTCCCTGAATATACATATATATTTCTGTTTGCGCGTGTGTGTTTTCATTACATAGCATAGTTAAATTTACTTTATGTGTACAAGAGCTCACTCCGTTGAAATGTATGAGCTGAGCTAATTAATTTATGAATTTTCATTGTTCATTTACTCAACTAGAGTGAACTAGAGAAATAATAAAGAAGATAACTGGCCTTGATGAAAAGTCTGGAATAAATTAGGATTTATTAATGGAACATGCTGATGAATTACATAAAGGCTTTTCTGTTAATGATAAATTACATAAAGGCTTTCTTCTTGAATATTATTTCTAATACTACGTGCAATTATTTTGCTTGCTCAGTGTTTTATACGACTAAACTATAGCTCTGTATTTCACAACACCATAATGATATATTGAAACGATATATCGTAACAAAGGATCTTCTTTGAACAGTGGTAAAGATGTATAATAATATTGTATCAATGCGGTTAGACTGTCTGGTCTAGTCTGTCCTATGGCGACGCTATAATACGACAGCAGGAGTATATTCTTACCTATAGAATTCTCTCATCATATGAAACATATATCCTTAGAACGTTCAAAGTACTCCTTTGTTTCGAAGCATGAATACCAAAGTTGGATGAAAAATCTTCCAATACGAACATTCAAGGCTTGACACCGGACGCTCGAGAGTTAGATCAGTGGCTCAAACCATATTCTGTCTTAACAACTGACAGAAGGTATTCGAAGCATCGTGAAGAGCCGTTCAAGAATTTGTAAGATGAATTTGATTTTATCGGTATTAACAGCGAATTTTCCATGATTCACTCTGCATTCAATAGATCTTACCTGCATGTCGTGCAATTTATGAAATTCATGTAATTTCATTACGTTAAGATTCTTGATCGTTTTTAATTTATCAAGCGATTGGATTTCACTTGCTTCAGGCGGCCATAACTCGACAGTGAGTTAAGGTGCTGATAATTTAGAGTAGCAGGGGTTCTCTGACTGGGTGGCGCACAGTGGTTGAAAATCGACTATTTTCGGAAAAAACCTTGTCAAACCTGAACTGTAAGCCGCAAAAAAATAAAGTTGATATCATCATAACCACTATTGAATTTCCTATAAAATGTATAGGTTGAAGCCCCGCTTAACCGGCTATTCAGATTAACCGGCGGTGTTAGGAAAATAGAAAAACGAATGATACATCAATTTTCGTCTCGATATCGGCTAGTTTAAGCACTTTTGCTGTTTCATGCTATTAATATCCTTGATAGTACTTGCAGTATCATTTTATTTCATGAAAACACCAAACTTAGGTGAAGAAAAAAAAAATCATAAAAATTTCCTACATAGTAGCATTCAATTATTTTTTTCGTTATATTTTTATTTTTAACTATTAATTGTATTATCATATTAAAATATTAGATTGGAGTTATCCTGCTTTGATTTAATTTTGATAGGAGATGGTGGGATAGACTGTTCAATATAGGTTTAATAACTGTACAACTCTATCAGTGAAAACTCAGTTCTTTAATTCAGCTGAATTTTTTTAATACAATTTTTTTTTTAATTAAATAAATTCAAAAAATATGTAGACCTGGTTTTTGGAACGAACTTTGTACTATACGCCACACTCACCGAAACAGACAAATTGACAGCTCAACTACCACTATCTAGTGATCCACCTCCAGTGTTTCACTCAAAAAAAATCCACAAAGCAATCAAGAGACATCCGCACAGAGAAGCATCGAGCTATGATCTTATCATTCTTTATCCGTCATCTTATTCCGTCTTATTCTTTATCAGTCTTTATTCTGTCAAAACCTTGAAAAGCTGTGTTGTTTCTTACACACATCAATAAATCTATCTTATACACAACCTATTATCCTCTTCTTTGAAAACTCTCCACACTCAAAATGATTTTAAATCCACAACTAATCCTTCATCTTACAGTCCTATCGCATTCCACATATAAAGGGGAAGCTATTTGAAAAACTTTTCTTGAACCGAATTAAGCCTTTACTTGTAAGTATTGAAGTGATACCGAGTCATCAGTTTAGTACTGTGCAAGCCATTCTTCGTTTTAAAAAAAATTGTTTTTATTTCTATGAGCTTCCTGCCACTTACTATTAAAACGAGGCAAGAAAGTTTTCATGTGAAATCAATTGATTTCCACCAAATAATCCGAGGTCATGTTAAAAAACTTATTATTAATAATTTTCAAACACATACAAAAATCACGCTAGATCAAAAAGTTTTTTTTATCATTGACCTAATAACGATTCAGAATGACTTTATAAAAGATGCTACAGAGCTAGGAAGTAAGACATTATGTTTCACTTAACGATTAGTAATAACCTAACTCGAAACACAAGCTCCATAGGGAATAAACTGCATGAAATAGCATAGGTAATTCAATAAAAAAAAATCACACATTTACAGACGCAGGTGGACGCAGCTAGAATGTGTTTTAATATTTCCTTGGAGGTATCTTCTTCTTAAAAAAATGGATTTTAAAACTGCGCTCGGCTGCGCTTGAAAAATATGGATTACCAAAATAAAAATTTGTCTTATTTTTATTGCATTTATTCGGGATTTTATTTCTGAGTTAAAACATAGACAAAATAGCATGATTTCTATGGTCGTGTAATATGTGAGATCGCTTTTTATGATTATGAAGGAAAATCGCACCAAGAAACAAAAATGCGAGTAGCAAAAATAATTATAGCATTATAAATTTTTGGTTGAAAAATAAACTTTTTCAATGATCGATTATCAAAGGGTCATAATAAGTGTAAAAATCGGAGTATCTCCGAATAAATTGATGGAATGTGTCAGGTAACTATTCTATTAATTAATAATCAAAAGAAAAAGAATATTCCAATACCTTCAAAAAATAGGTTTTTTCCGCCCTTCAACCACTGTGTGGCGTAAAGACAAGTCAGTGGGGCCGCGAGATCAATAGATATTAGCAAACAATTGAAGAAAATTAAATTTTCGTTGTACTTTTTTTTTTAATTAATCGTGATGTTTAAAAAAAATTCAAAATGTTTTCATGAATATAAACTATTTTACGAAAGGCCGATCTAGCCGCCCATTTAACTAATCAAATGTGGCTAAATTAAATGTGGCTAAATTAAATGTGGTTATACTGGAAGACTGGGTTCTACAATACCAAAGAAAAAATTGACAGAACGGGAGACGGATTGGACGATACTAATCCCAAAATTAATACAAATAAAATCTAATTGTAAAAAATAGATAACAAGTTGCAGAAAGTCTAGAAGAGAAGGGATCATGCTGTGCTGATTGAGAATTGGACTCAGCCAGTTAGATATCTTATAAGATGCGTCGAAGATGTGTCGAGTCCACCTGCGAAGTCCAACAGTCTGTTCCTTGAAGAAATTGAAGAACACTTTTTATGAATCTGCTTTGTACGAATTCCTAAAAAAAAAATTTACGACTTAGTTAACATTAGACGACAATGACACAATAATTGTTGGGGTTTTTTTCACATGCCCATAAAATTAATTTTATAAAAGGGGCGTGACAGGCTTTCACGACAACAGAATTCATCCAAAAAAGTCCGAGAAGTCCTATTCTAGAGGCAGTTTATTTCGCGTTTTTTTTTTCTATATTTACTGCCAATTCATTTTTCATTTTATCATACACCTGGCAATAAAATGAAATCATAAAATTGCTATTACTTTCGGTACAATATGGGCTCCTGGGGACAATAAACAAGGCAAGGGAAGACAGGAGGAGCGAAGATTGCGAGGCACGTTCTTCATCTTGAGTAACGATGGAACGGCGAGGGTTACCCGTGTCACAGCTCTCAGACCAATTTGTTGAACCCCTCAGCACCTATCTCACCGTTTTAAAGGTGCGTAGTTTTAGGAGCTATTTCACGCAAAGTTGATTTCCATGAAATGAAAATTCCATGAAACGGCTTTAATGAATTAAATTCGTCATGTTTAATGAAAATCAAGTCTTCTTTAATATTAGGTAAGCTTTATCATTATTAAGATGTTCTAAGGGGGCTTAAATAAAGGAAGGGGACTTTTTTGTTTTCCTATAAAGTACCTTTGCATTTTTTTTTTTTATGTAGAAATTATTTGTCTCTCGTTTCGCCTAAAAATAGGCGATGATCTTTAATGTGATTAGACCGTGCTATAAGAAGTTTGAAGTTTATTTGTTCAATATTAGCTATAAATCCGTTAAGAGGAAAGTATCAATTTGGAAATAGATGTTTTACAACTGTGAAAGCTCACATAAATAACGCCTGTTACATAAAGAAAGGTTATAAATTATATATTCTAATACATAAAACTCAATCATTTTTACTCTCTGTAGTAATGAGAATTCTTTTACGGAAATAAGTATCTCAGAAATAGAAAAAGAAAAAAAAAATCTAAAAACTCTTTTACATTACAAAAGAATATTTCCTATAAATAAAACTGTAATCTTTCCAGACAAAGAAACATTTTAGAAAAAAAATTTAACCAACTTCGAAAACTAGGAACCAGTAAAAATAAATGTACTATAAAGTTAGAAATGATTACCTTCTAATTTTTATGAATACACAGCAAAATTAAAAATGGTATAAAAAAAACGGAAAAATAAATATGGATAATAAATAATATATAATATATAATAAATGGAATAATTTTATTTTGATTTGTACGAAATTCGTACTACGAATAAACACTAATTGTAAATAAATAAAATCTGGTGCGATGCGCGCAACACACAACTTTCACTTACCAACTTAGATTAGAAATTGACGTTTTTTTTAATTGCCATTTCTCAGTCACCCATTTTTCCACATTCGTTTCTTATTTTCGTTTTTATTTGCACTCTAAAGTACACTATTTTTTTATTATATAAAAATTCTTACTTGCGATAATTATGCAATGCAAGCATAATACTCCAAGTCGTCTGATTTTATAATTCTCTGTGCAATTGTTGAAAGTTACATTTATTTACCATTAACAAACCATTTCCATTAAATTAACAGAACGGCTTTAATTATAACCAATAGTCAGTCATTAAAGGCGTACTCCGCAAACCCGGGCTCATCGTGATTTATATCTTGACTGAATCTTTTTCTTTTTTTCTCCTCTTTATGTTTACTTGATTTTTTTCATATTTCATACTTAGCCCTTTCCTATTTTTAGGCGAAACGAGAGACAAATAATTTCTACATAAAAAAAAAATGCAAAGGTACTTTATAGGAAAACAAAAAAGTCCCCTTCCTTTATTTAAGCCCCCTTAGAACATCTTAATAATGATAAAGCTTACCTAATATTAAAGAAGACTTGATTTTCATTAAACATGACGAATTTAATTCATTAAAGCCGTTTTTGAGATAAAGGTAAAAATAGTAAAAAAATTATGAAATAAAGTGCCCCCTCAGTTTCACAAAATTTGATGAAATTTTGACTGTCACATCGCGAGCATATACATACACCAAATACCGAGTTTGATCAAAATCGTTAAAGCCGTTTTTGAGTAAAAAAAAAAAAAAGTGATAATGAGTCAACATTTATTAAGTAAAGTGCCCCCTCCAATTAATCAATTTTGATGAAATTTTTACGGTCGCATCGCGAGTATATACATACACCAAATACCAAGTTTGATCAAAATCGTTAAAGCCGTTGTTGAGTAAATAATGAAAAAACACGTGAAAATGGGACAACATTTATTAAGTAAAGTGCCCCCTCCGTTTGACCAATGTTGATGAAATTTTTTTATAGTTTTTGAGCTAGTCTGTTCACACACACACACACACACACACACACACACACACACACACACACACACACACACACACACACACACACACACACAGACCATTTCGCGGGACTTGGTTAATTGGACTCAGGGGACCCCAAAACGTATATTTCCGTTGAAAACCGGAAGTCGAAACTTTTCACGATCGCAATACTTTCCTTACTTTACTATATATTTCATATATATGTAAGTGAAAGTAAAATGAGTTCTTCTAAATATAATTGTATTATTAGCAAGTCTGTTTGATATACTGGTTAAATTGTATTTTTATTCGATTTGAAATCCGCATTAGGAGGAAAACCTCTGTGTACATCATGAAAAAGATAATTCCTCAGGAAAATTGTTATTTATATATAAGCGAAAAAGAAAAAAGAAATTGCATGTAATGATGTAAGCAAGTACAAAGATCGATATTAATATTCGTTAAAACTGTTCATTTAATTACTTTTAATTAATACTGTAAGTATACAAAAAAAAAGGTTATGAATTGTGTATTATGAATGAAAACAACCATGCAAGAGGGCTTAAAATAAACAACAAACAAATTTTGTTATAGTTTGAGGAGCATTTCTAAATGAAGGTTTGATGATAAACAGGGTTTTACACATTTGAGTCTTTTAATTTAGATTAAACACCAAATAAGGTTTGCAAGTTGTGCGAACTCTATAGTTGATATAATAAAATCACATAACAAGAAATAACTGACAAATCCACTCCCCCGGATTGACCTTATATATTGTTTGAATAAGTCAACATTACTTTAAAGTTATTTTGTATAAATTCACAAGAAATGTTATTACATAGCAGGTTAAAAAAACAAACAAGCAAAATAGTATATATTAAGTATGTACATTTCTTGATCCAATAATTGTGTGCACTGATAAACTTTCTTATATGTTTTATAAAAATAATAATGTACCTATACCTCATATCACTTATACTTTGCTGAACAATGACCTAGAATAAAATTCCTTGGTATCAAAGAATATATCTCGGGCGGGTTTACTAGAAATCTTAAATTTGTCTGATTAACATTTCCCGGACGATTTTTTTTTTTAGATAACTGTAATTACATTTAACCAAGCAATAAATATAAGTAATGTAGAAGATTCTCGAACTATAAAGTTGAACAGTTCTCATTAAAAGTTTCGGAATTCACAATTTTTTTTTTGGAGGGGGGGAGGGAAGTCGGTTTGGGATATAAAAGCCCAACAGAGGCCACTAAGCCCTTGGGTGTAAGTCGAGTACGGATCGCATCCCTTAACAAGTGATGGAGGTTGATGCTGTTGTATAAAAAACAAAAAAGGGTTCCTTTAATTTACGTACTGAAAGTGATTTTCTTTTTATGGCACCTCTTGTCGCGAAATTCTTTGGGCCGTATCAGGCACCGATTCCCTGTGGGAGAGAGTATTATTTCAATTACACTTTTAAGTATTCCTTTACAAAAATAGTTCATAACATAGTCCCTCTATCTTCCTCTTTCGGAATTATAATGTTGTCGTACTGAATAATATGCTAACGAAATATTTGGGGGATGGGAGATTCTAAACTGATAGGAGGAAGAAAGGTAAATTTACTGGCAATTTTTTTCTTTTTATCCTAACAGGAAATAATAATAACTCGACGTTACCGTCTAACTACAGTACAACTAATAACATCCGAAGCTTCCTAACAAACGGCTCATTTTTTTTTTTTTTACACAATAAAATAATTTGGACTTGCGGAGTCCACCTTCGGGGTGTCGCCAAATCATCAGATGCCTTTCACATAAAATCCATGTTCTTGCTCCATACTTTGTCTGGAATAAGATCATTCTTAAAGACCACCGATGATTTGAATCATTCCCCTTCAAACACACTTTTCTTCCAGCATTGCTAATGATCCTAGATGTCTGAAAAGAAGATGGCGTATTCTCTTCAGAACTTTTTTTTCCATACCCAATTGTTTTTTCTGTACAAGTTTGTTTATGCCAATAATGTGATTTTATATCAAATTTTCGATATCTATTTTCTGTTAATGTAATTCTTACAAGTTTAAAATAATAAATTGACTTTAATGCATTTCGTATTGATTTGAAAGAATATTGTAACAATATATTTCAAAGTTTCTTTCCCTAGCCAACAGGCTGCTTTGTAGTTATGTAAAATACAGATCAAAGGGTTATTACTTCCTTCAGATGGTTATTACTACCTTCAATCTTAACCTGTCGGTTTTAACATAAGAACATTGCCAAAATTTTCAGATTTTTGTTTTTCAATGAAAATATTCTTGAATTTACCTTGTTTTTTTTTGTTTGTTTTTTTTATCTTATACGTACCATTTTTCTTGAATCATAATAAAAATAAAAGGAAGTGTTGATTTTTTTTTTATTAGTTTTCTAATTTTTTCTAATAATTTTGTTCAAATAATATCCTTCGAAAATAGCAGTTTATCATTCAGTTTGCTTCAAAAACAGTACCTTTCAAAATTTAAAATTTTGAAATACCAATGGATGATATTTCTACCGATGCAAATAATAGCAATGTCTCAAAACACCCACAAGTCCAACAGAAGTTTTCTGCTCTCCTGAAAATTTTCAAAATTTGTATGGGTCTCTTTTTAAAGCTACAACCCACATAATTTTACTCTTTTACTCCCTCTTCAAACAATTATCGACAGAATCTAAAAATTTAATTTAATTCGCTGAAACTATCGATTATTTAAATTAAACTTTTAGTGTTCATTATTTATTGGAATTACAAATTATCAATTTTTACATTTAGGTTTTAAAGAACAAATATATTGCCATTTAAAACTGACAAACAACATTGCCATTTAATATCAATGTTATCAGTTGAAAAATGCCATTAAATTCAAAGTAGAATACTTCAAAATATCGGAATTAATACATCCTTTTCGTGTTTGTTCTTTGCTTTTTAAATTTTTTGCACTTCTATAGCTTCTTAAATGAAGTTAGGAGGTTAAAATGTATGTAAATTGAGAAGTTGCAAGAGAATTGCTTTTTAGGGCTTAGTACTTTTTTTCTCACGAACACCATTTTCATGAATTAATTTCATCAATATAAAACTTTATATGGAATAAATTATAGATAATCAAATATTTAAAAAACGCCTTTTCCCATTTTAATTATTTATAAAAGAATCGATTCATTTTTCATCCGTTTTACAATAAAAAATGAGGAGGTAATATAAACTCAATATTTTTTTCCTTTGTTTTATTATACTTCTCTATCTTACATATTTTTAGTTAAATTATTATTATGTTGAAATTATATCAAGATCTTTAATTTGATTTATTTCTGAATAAAAATCTACTTATCGTTTTACCAAATAAAGTTTTTCTAAAAGACTTGCTCTAGTAAAATGTATAGGTTTGTATTCTGGCCGATCCACTAGTTTTTCCCCTGACAGATAATAATTTGTCTGGATGAAACCCAGGCTCGACAGATGCTTCCTAGTTTATCTCAACCCCTGGAATGAGTTTCTGGCATTAGTCATGTGATCAATCTGGATGAGAGCACAATGCTGACAACACTAAATTACTGAAGTGGAAAGGTAGCCAAGCTTTGTCTTACCACTTTCCGAACCTTGGTTTACTACCAAGAGGAAAGAGCCATTTCAAGAGGAAAGGAAAGGATAGAAGAATCAACAAAATAAATTAATCTATTTTAAATGTTCAAGATAGGTACCACATCACCCCCAGGATTAGGTAACATCATGTTATGCATAATGATAATTACCTTTAATCATATTGAGTTATATATCTAAGAAGATCTCTCGAGTCATCTTTCTGTGTCTCTTCATGTTTAAATAACAAGATCTTTTAAATAAAGGATTAAAAAATGACAGTTTACCTCAAGTTTCATTTAGCCATTCATTTAAAAAAAAAAAAAAAAAAACTTGATGAGGATTTATTTTCTAAGATTCACAATCTATAGATTAATTATTATAAGCTCATTAGGTAATCTTCGGTACATTTGACAGCTTTCAAAATGCTCTGTTCAAAAATGGCCCATCCGCTTAGAAGCTCTTCTTGCAGCCACCCCTTCATTGTTTGAGGTGATAGATGTTCTTCGTTATATAATATGATTTATATATATTTTTAAAATATCTCTTATATCGGTAATAATTTGAATATAATAGGAAGAAAGGTCTAGCTATATATGTAAAGACTTCTGGCAAGGATATACTAGTTTGGATGCTAAAACATTGAGCGCTTCGTAAATGTAAAAACATGAAGAATGACTATGCCAATTTTATTAAAAAATTCATGCCAAAAAAAAAAGTAATTTATTCTTGAAATTAATAATTTTAAAATAAAAATTACTAACGTGTAGAGGAAGAATAGTGTATTTTGTATTTTATATATAGAAAAGCGGAAAAACCGGCCGATCAAATTGAGAATCGATAGAGTGGGTAAACAAAATGCTCTATAGTTAGTTGACAACGAGCTTGTTGGAACAAAAATTTATTCATTTGTTTTTTTTAGTGTTACCTCTACACTGCAGGGTCATTGACAACATCTGTATTTTAGATTTTGTGGTAGTACTTCGTTTGCTTTAAATATTTTAGTGTTTTTTTTTATTGTCATCCCTTCGTATACGTGATTTTTCTCTAAAGTTGATCCCAACTCTAATTTTCTTATCTGGTTTTCAAAACTTTGCAATCATGTAGTATATGTTGTACGATTCTTTCTACTATGCATATTTCACATGATTACTGTTCTTCTAAAATCACTTTATATTGAATTCAGAAATCTATTATACAACTAAAGTTTCTAAACTAAAATAAACTTAATTAAAGATTATCTTATAGCACATTTTTTCACCCCTTAAATGCTTTAAATAATTTGAGCATCACATATTTATTCTCTAAAGTAAAATAAATTTTTAAATAAAAGATATTATTTTCAAAAGTGATTATACGAGATATGGAATTTTGGCTATCACATTGCGGGCATATACAAACATCAAATACCCAGTTTGATCAAAATCGTTACAGCCGTTTTCGAGTAAATAAAAAAAATAAAAAAAACACGTCAAAATGTGACAAAATTGTTTAAATAATGTGCCCCCTTCAATTGATCAATTTTAGTGAAATTTTGGCTGTCACATCGCCGGCATATGCATACATCAAATACCCAGTTTGATCAAAATCGCTGGAGCCGTTTTTCAGTAACAAAAAAACCGTGAAAATGTAACAAACTTTATTAAATAGGTGCCCCGTCCAATTGATCAATGTTGATAAAAAAAATTGCGTCACATTGCGGGCATATAAAAATACCAAATAACCAATTTCAGAATCGTATGGTTTATAGTTTTTGAGCAAGCCTGATCTCAAATACACGCAAGACCATTTCGCGGGACTTAGATGTTTGGATTCAGGGGACCCCAAAACGTGTATTTCTGTTGAAAACCGGAAGTCGAAATTGTTCATGATCGCGATTTCATATATCATATACCTTACTCTATATTTCATATATATGTAAGTGAGGGCCGGGATAGCCGAACGTGTTAGAGCGAGACCCACTTTAGACGCTCGAGCCGAACGGTGGCGATTCGTATCTGCCTTGGGATGGCTAACTTTTATTTCGTGGAGGCCCCACGGAATAAATCTCGATCTACCCACCATGGTTAGAATAGGTTGGTTAGACCTCCAAAGTAACCCCCCGTATGCCACACATGGCCAGGTAGGGGTACTCAACAAAAAAAAAAATATATAGGTAAGTGAAAGTAAAAATTTACTGGTATTAATAAAAACATGTTCATGCGGGAGCAGTATTTGCCAACATTGAATAATTCAACATTTTCATTTTCATATTTGTTACAACCCTGGAGTTTGGCTTCGTCGTCATCATGAAAAACAAACATCATCTCATCTTTTATGAAATGGTATTCTACCAAATAAATAGATCTGATATATAGTTAGACAATTTTAATTTACTTTTCCTTATAAACTAGTGTCTTCATCAGATCACTTCTGTTAAAATCATAGAAAATTGGTTTTAAAATGTGGCTCAATATTGGAATGCTAAATCACCATTGCATTAAATTTCAAATTGACAAATGCTTAAATATGAGATGAAGAAATAAAAGAAAATAGTCTTTTCTACATTACCGTATATTAAATAATATTATTAAATGCTTTAGAAGGGTGTCCCAGGGGTCCTACGGTAAGGGTGTGGATTTCAATTTTACAACACGTAATTAATTTTAAGTTTAATATGATATAAATAATTACGTTTTTACTACAAACATTTTTCCATCCACAGTTTTATTGCTAGAAAGATGGTAAATGTTAAGTAGTATGGTAAACAAAGCACTAAGGATGAGCTATAGAATAAATCTAGTTGATCCTCCATCAGATAGGCTATGTCGCTGCTTAAACTAAGCAGGATTTATCGCCTTTATTGTTTGTTCATGAGGTTTAAATTCAAGTTTGCAATTCGTCTTTAACTAAATACCTATCATTTTTATTATTCTTGATTTATTTACGAAATAATAAGAATTTTCAATTTATAATGACAAGAAAAATAAAATTGAAGTAATATGTTTATGTAAGAAAAGAAAGAAAAGAAAAGAAAAAGAAAAGAAAAAAGTAATTTTTATTCTGGGACTTTAGGTCCCCTAAGAACAACAGACATGAACAAAATTAATGGCCATTTGTCTGGCTACTTAAAGGAAATACAATAAAAAATAAAGAATTAAAATACAAAGTAGACACAAAAAATAAAAATAACTGAAACAGAATATTGTAAGAAGAAATAAAAAATAAACATTTGGATGTTAAGTACAAAACTTTGATCAGCTTTTGAGCTTAAAAGGTATAAAAAAAAAATCGTATAGATATATATGTATAGATATGTCCTCACTATTGCTTCACTATTTACATATTTACGGGAGATTGGAGATTCAGGAGGTGATGGAATAGTTGGGTTTTAAAGGAGGTGAGGGATGAAGTGTTTCGGATGGAGACAGGTAATGAATTCCAGAAGGTGGCAGCACGGATGATAAAGGATTTTGTGAAGGAGGCAGATCGGTAGAAAGGGATATACAGGTTAGAAGTTTTGGATCTGGTGTTTAGAGAATGTATGGAGGAGCATAGTGTGAACAAACTTAGGATATACGGAGGTTTCTTGGTTCTAAAGGTTCGGGAAAGATAAACACCTAGGAAGTATTGCCGTCGAAAAACTGGATAGAGCCATTTCAATTCAGCGTACCAGCTGGAGACGTGGGAGCGCCTGGGGGCACCGAAAATGAATCTTATGAAGCAATTCATTAGTCTCTTCAACCTCGCCTCATGCATACCAGACAGTCCACCGTATACAAGGCAGCCATAATCGAAATGGGGGAATATAAGAGAGGAAACTAGGAGCTGACGAGTTTTTGAGGGCATGCAGTCACGTGATCTTAGGAACTGTTTGAGGATAGCAATTGATTTTCTGGTGATTTCTGAAATATGGTTATTCCACGACAAGTGCTGGTCAAAGATTACTCCAAGGTTTCTGACATGGGATTGGAAATGAACGGTTTGGTCATTAAGGCGGAGTAAGGGGTAGTAAGGAAGGGAATTAAGAAGGCGCTTGGAGCCAATGAGGATTGCCTTGGTTTTTTTTCCGTTCAGTTTTAACTCATTTTTCTCTGCCCAGGCGTTGATGCTGTCTATATCTTCTTGTAATTTCCGGATTGTCTCCATCATTTTGGAAGGATGGAAGGATAGGTAAATTTGGAGGTCGGCAGCGTACAAGTGGTATTGTGAATGGTTGATGGACTCAGGGAGATCGTTGATATAGACGGAAAAGAGAGTTGGTGAAAGTGAGGATCCTTGTGGTACTCCTCTAGTTAATAAGAGAGGTGAGGAAGGAGGTTTATCAGGAATGTGAACTGTTTGTGAACGTTGGGATAGGAAGGAGAGGGACCACTTTAAGACGCTGTTTGATATGGACAGGTTTTGGAGTTTAGAAAGGAGGATCTCATGATTAACGGTATCGAACGCTTTTGAGAAATCAAAGAGAATTAGGATGGTAATTTTATGTTCGTCTATGGAGGAATGGAGGTCCTGAGTGATCTTTAACAGAGCAGATTGTGTGGAATAATGGGAACGAAAGCCGGACTGAAGAGGGTTGAGGAGAGCATTCCGCTCTAGGAAGTCATTGAGTTGGGTGTGGACAATTCTTTCGAGCGGTTTAGATAGGTTAGAAAGGATGGAGATGGGTCTATAGTCGGAGGCTAAGGTGGGAATTGGTACTTTGTTCAGCGGACGAACTATCACTTTTTTCCAGGCTTCAGGAAATATGGAATTTTGTAGGGAAAAGTTGTATATGTGTAAAAGAGCAGGGAAGATAACAGGGAGACAGAGTTTGATTATCTTTACAGGAATTTGGTCGGGGCTGTAATCATTGGTTCTGGATTTAAGGACGGAGGAGAGCAAGTCTTCAGGAGAAATATTAATGAAGTAAAAGTTATCATGGTTGAAGGTTTGCGTAAATGAGTATGAGGAGGGGTGAGGAGTAGTTGAAGGGTTTACGAAATAGGAATTTAGTTCATCTGGGTCGATGGGATAATGAGTACAAGATTTGGATTTGACAACTGATAACCTTTTAAGGATTTTCCATTTGGATTTAGGATCTTGGGCTTGTGATATGGATTTATGGAAAAACTGTGCCTTGGCACGCCGTAAGGATGATTGGGTGAGATTGCGTAGGGATTTAAAGAGGGAGTAATCTTAGGTGGTATGGGTGCGTCTGAAACGTCTTCTGGCGGCATCTCTTCTCCTCATTAGCTCTCTGATTTCAAGATTTATCCAAGGAGCGGCAGGACGTCTAAAAGTAAAAGTTTTGAGGGGAGCATGTTGGTTTAGGAAAGTGGAGAGATTAGACGAGAGGCATTTCACCATTTCATCAATGGAGGATGAGGAATAAATGGGATCTAGGGATTGGGAAAGTGAATCAAAATAAGGATTTAGCTTTTCGGAGGTTAGTGAATCAAGGTTCCGCCAGGAGATTTTGTCAGGACGTAGTTTAGGTGTTGGAATATTATAGGAGATTTTGATGAGGTCATGGTTTGATAGGAAAGGTACTGGATGTTGTGAGGAAGACAATAGGTTATGGGGGGTATCTATTATAAAAAGGTCTAACCAGGTTAACTGAGTATGGTGGGTTGGTTGGTAGGGTACTATGAAAAGGTTGAGTGAATGGATGAGGTCTGTGAGGTAAGATCTGTTAGGAGAATCGGAGAGAATGTTTATGTTAAAATCACCAGTGATGATTACGTTATTGTATAACGGGACGTAGGTAAAGAGGGAGGATTCAAAGAAAGGATCAAATTGGGCATGCGGTCGGCGGTAAACTATTATGTAGAGGAGGGAAAAGGCATAGGAGGAAATTTCGACGAGGAGATATTCCGGGTGAGGAAGTTCGGAGGAAGGAGATTCTAAAGGATTTTTACCCTCAGACTATCGTGAACGTAAAGACCAACTCCTCCTCCAGTTCGGTCCTCACGATCACGACGAATGAGCGAGTAGTTAGGGATGGATATAAAAGAGGATGGGATATTTGGTTTAAGCCAGGTTTCCGAGACGGCAATGATGTGATAGAAATTATGGAGAAAGTGGTCTAGTGTAATGTGCTGGAAGGGATTGGGAATTAACGTGACAGGATAGAAGGATGTTACTCATATGAATGAATTAGTGGGATTGATCTGAGAAGGGTGTAGGAATGTAGAGGTTGATGGGTACAGTATTGGATATTAGTGGTGACATGAAACAAAACTAATTGATAGTTGTAAAATAGTGAAGAAAAGATACATGAAGATTGAGGCTTATAGTCATTAATGTTATGGAATGAAAAATTCTGAATATTAAAAATAATCAAAAGAAACATATTTGAGTTAAAAAGAAAATAAATCCCTCTGAGTTTAAAAATAGTATAAGAATTTTGAAGAAAAAAAGAATAAAAATATAACATAAACGAAAGAAAAGTAAATTTGAGGTAATGACTGCCCCTATATCAGCCCAAGGCCTCTACATCCTCCTTCTTATTTATTATGTTGACCGGACAGCCGTCGTCCCGCCTGCACCGAACCCTTCCGCCGGTGAACCAGACGTACTTTAGCTTTCCGGCCGCCCTCTTTTGCCTCGCCAGCCAGTAGAGGTGCCTATTTCCTGGACTCATCGCCTCGCTTAAGTACACCCTCTCGTCAGTCTCCCATCCCAGGTGTCTTGTCGAGAAGTCCCTCTTTACTCTTCTAAGGCGGACAATCTCGTCCCGAGTCGTTTGCCTGACGAAGCGGACTACGATCGGGGGTGGCCGAGGGTCCTCAGATCTAGGTTTTTTTCTTTCCACTGCGTCGATGTCCTCGGCAGTTAACTTGAGACCCAGAGCCGCTCCTATGGAGCACACTAAACCTTCTGTTGATTCGCCGGTTTTCATATTCACTCCTCTGATTTCAATAGAATTCGAAAGCTGGGCCTGTTCAGCCTGATTAATTCGCACCTCGAGCACGCTGATTTTTGATTTTAAGTTTTTGTTTTCATTTAATAATTCTTCTATAATTTGTTCGTGCTTTATAGCACGCTCCTCAATTTTTTTTAATCTCTCGTTACTTTCGAAAGTCATTTCACTCTGCTTTTCGAGTGTGATTTTAATTTCTTTTAGGTCCTCTGAAAGTTTTTTTATTGCTCCTATTACGTCCTCACTCGCTCCATCGCATGTTGCCGTGGATTTCCCGGGTGCTTTTCTGCATGAAGGGCAGTTCCAATTCTTTTTAGCGTCCGATTCGGAAACGTTGCAGCATTTTTGTGATACGATAATTTGCACGATGTGCAAACTATTGCCAGCTTCTCGTCTCTCGCGATTGAGGCGCTGCAAATTGGGCACTGCGTCATTACTGAGGATGCTACATTACTGGATTAACAATAGGTACTGTAGAGCTGGTGGGGAGCGGTAGCTATGGTGGGGATAAGCTCACTGTCCTTATCACGGCACTGTCCACAACGGGAACTTAATTTTATATCTTACCTTTATAACTTTTAAGGCTGTAGGTGGCTTCGGATTTTGTACTAATGGTCCATAAAAGCTTCAAAAAAATAAGATATAATTATGATGATAAGAACTATGGAAAAAAAAAGACTGATAGCAGAGAGAAAAAAACAAAAAAAAACAGAAGAGTTGATAACAGGTCCTCACTATAAGACGGCTAGAGCCAGACTGAGTATAACATATGTAATATGTTATTTTTAAATTTACGAAGGTCAAGAGACCATACTAATTGGAAAAATAGTCCACTCCCTCGTATAAACAAAAAGAAAAGAGATCTGTGGAAAAGGGGTCAGTTAAGAGAAGGGATTTGTGCATCGTGGCTCAAGTGGCAAGAGCGGCTTACTAGTCATACTCAAATCCCGGCCAAGGCCAATATTTTCTCTTCTTATATTATATATAACAGTCTTAGTTCAACCTTCGATCGGAAAGGATCAACGTAGTGGAGGCTCTCCGAACAGATAAGATTTCTAGTTTACTTTACATACATTTATTTTTATTTAAATTTTTCAGAATATTATTTTGGTTTTCTTAGTTTAGTAATTCTTATAGTTTTTTTTATTTTATTTTTATTCTTTTTATTTTAATATATAAATTCAAAATGTCTGGCACCAGTGATGGGAGAGAGGAGATTCCACCTGATAAGGAGAATAGTATTGAAAATAATTTAACTGTTAAAGATTTGATTAAGAATTCGGACAATGAAATAGAAATGGCTCCGGCTGACGACAAAATTAATATGAAAGATAATGAAAAAAATAACCAAATCTCTCTTACTCGTTTATATGAGGAGAGTGACTTAGGGCCTTATTTTGTTTTTGTGGAAAGCAAATCGACGGAAGGGGTCGGAGTAGGTCGAATCCATCCAATGACATTAGGAAAGTTATTAAACGAATCCGCTCCGGAAATATATAATAATATTATATCTATTACCAGGTCTGGACGTAATAGAATAAAAGTCGAAACACGTTTAGGGTTACATGCTAACGCATTAGTAAAATCTGAAATATTAAAATCAAAAAAATTTTTAACGTACATTCCGCACTTTATGTTAGAAAGAAAAGGCGTTATCAGAGGGATAGACATTGCTTTATCAGAGGAAGATATTTTCAACAATATAAAAACGTTGTACTCCGAAACGCAAAAAATTATTCGAGTAAAAAGATTCACAAAGAAATATTTAAACCGAGAAACTAAGGAATACGAACTGAAACCGACGGGCACGGTTCTGATAACTTTTAGAGGTCAGTTCCTCCCAAATTACATTAGTATTCACCACGTAAGATGTGAAGTGCACAGGTACATTCAATCTGTCGTTCAGTGTCGGAATTGTTTTCGGTACGGACACTTTACTACACAATGTAAAAGTAATACACCCAGATGTTCAGATTGCGGTGAAAAACATGTCAAAGAAGAGTGTCCCCCTGGCACTCTATTAAAGTGTATACATTGTAAACAAAATCACTCTTCCCTTGCTACAAATCTTTGCCCGGAATTTATAAATCAGAAAAAAATAAAAGAAGTAATGGCTACCCACAATTTGACTTACATGGAGGCCAAAAATTCACTAGAAGGCAAATCGTATAGTTGGGCCGTTTTAAGGCAAACACCCGAAACTTTCCCAACATTAGATCAAGCAAACAATAAACAAAATTTTTACAAAACTAGCCCCTCAGTTAAAAGTAAAATTAGTGTCAATAAAAGAATTCGGGTCTCAAGTCCGGAAAAACATCCCGACATAGATCCTACGGAACAAATAAGAAGAGAGATAAACAAGAGTTACACAGTACCTTTGTACCCTTCGAACCCAATTCCTTTAAATTCAAACACTCCTAGATCTAATCCTATCGGAACTCTATATTCAAAACCGAATAAAACTGTTCAGATTACAGAGGCTATTTATTCAATAGTTAGTTCGATAATGTCTGATAAAAATTTAACAATCTCCGAGGAAGAAATTAGAAACATGATTAAAGAGAGAGGAGAAAGCTTATTTATAAACCAGTGAATCAGTTAATAATAGAATTTAATTAATTTTTCAAATCTTCTTTTATAAAATACTACAAATATGCTTAAATCATTCAAACTTCTACAATGGAATGCTAGATCCGCAATAGCAAATAAAAATATTTTGGAATATTTCCTTTTTGAAAATAATATTGATATTGCCATGATATCAGAAACCTGGTTCAAAAATAATAAATATGTGAACTTTCGGGGATACAATATTATAAGGAAAGATAGATTAGATGGCTGGGGAGGGGTAGCCATTTTAATCAGGAATAAATATAGCTTTATACAAATAAAAGACTTTCATACAATAAATAATATGGATATAGTAGCCGCCAAGGTCGCTCTAAACAAAAATTTGAAAATTAACATAGTTTCTTATTATAATCCTCCTAAAAATCCAGTAGATAGAGATAATCGGGAAAAATTTATTAGAAGTTTCGATTTTCCATTAATATTTTCTGGAGATGCAAATGCTCACCATTACCAGTGGGGTTGTAGTTTTTGTGATAAAATAGGAAATGAATTAACATCTGCCGTCGAAAATACAAATTTAATATTGTTGAACGATGGGTCCGCCACATACGTAAATAACCGAAGTCAAAACAACAATATTGCACTAGATATCACTCTCTGCTCACCCAATCTAGTAAATAATATAGAATGGAAAGTCCATAACGATCCTTTAGGTTCCAATCATTTACCGATAGTAATGGAGATCCACGATAATCATTTCAATGATAGCGAATTTAGTAAATCAACCAGAAAGTGGCAAATTAAGGGTGCGAATTGGGACCATTACGTCACATTTATCACAGAAAACACCCATTTGTTATCCGATAACCCTACGTATGATCAACTCATTGAATTTTTGAATAATTCGAGTTCACACACAATACCTAAGTATAAAGAAAGTTACAGGAAAAAATTTAGTAGAGGTTGGTGGGATAAAGATTGTAATATTTTGCTGCTAAAAAGAAAAAATGCCTATAAGGAATACAAAAAAGCACCAAATTCTTTTAACTTATTATCATACAAAAAAGCGGATGCGGAATTTAAAAGACTCACGAGGGATAAACAAAAACAGTCTTGGCGTAAGTTCTGTGCAAGTATCAATAAATCCACACCGATAAAAGATATCTGGCACAAACTAGCTTTACTTAATAATCGTAAAATTAGTAATCGTTTACCCGTTACAAACGATGAATGGTGTGAAGAATTTATGGACACATTGGCCCCCCCTTTAGTAATTTTTAAAAATAATATAACTGGTGATAATTGCGAAGAGTTTTCGGATAACAACTTTCAACTGATGAAAGACTTTACATTGCAAGAACTCATAAATTCTTTAAAAAATAACCCAAATACAGCTCCGGGATTAGACAATATTCATTATATAATGTTGTCTAAACTTCCTAAAAAAATTAAAATAATGCTATTAAAAATTCTAAATGAGGTTTGGACATTAAAGAAAATACCTAACTCATGGAAGGAGTTCAGCGTGTTACCAATATTGAAACCGGAAAAGGACCCTTTTAAAGCTTCCTCGTACAGACCGATCTCCTTAAGCTCCTGTGCGCTAAAGACTTTTGAAAGGATGATTAAATATCGAATGGAGTGGTGGTTAGAATCCCAAAGTAAATTACCAAGTTACCAGTTCGGTTTTCGTAAGGGTAAATCAACAATAGATTGCCTTCTTGAATTAAATACAGATATACATACAGCTTTCACGTCAGGACAAAAAACAGTAGCCCTATTTTTGGATATTACTAAGGCATACGACACAGTTCCGCTAAACATTCTCGAAAGTAAAATGAAAGATATGGGATTCCCTAATAAATTTGTAGAAATGATCATCTGTTTGTACAGCGATAGAAAATTATCACTAAAAATTTCAAATACCATAGTTACGAGTAGAGTGACTCAGATAGGTTTACCGCAAGGAGGTATTCTGAGTAGTTTATTATTCGCAATCTTCACGACCGATTTAAGAAAATATATACCGCAAAAAGTATCAATCTTACAATTTGCCGATGATATATGTATATATACTTCTCATAGAGATATTAATAAATGTTTAGAGTTACTGGATGGGACCGTAAAGGAATTAAGAAAATGGGAATTAAATACCGGAATGTCTATTTCATCTACTAAATCAGTGATATGCCCCTTCAGTAGAGAACGTACATTTCCGCTCAATGAACATGTTCAATTAGCAGGGATTTCTTTCCCTACAGTTCATACCGTGAGATTTCTAGGTGTGTACTTTAACCGTAAACTAAATTGGAAACAACACATTCAAGAAATCACTAATCGCTCCGAAAAAAAATTAAGTATCCTAAAAATGATTAGTTATAACAGTAAATGGGGAGCGGATCCGAGCATTTCTTTATTATTTTATAGAAGTTCAATAAGAGCGATATTTGACTACGGGGCCGCGATATATGGCGAAGCACCCATTACCCATCTGCGGAAGTTAGACGTAATACATAATAGGAGCATAAGAATATGTTTAGGTGCTCTAAATTCCACTCCCATAGATGCGTTATTAAATGAAGCCAATGAAATACCATTAAAGATCAGGAGACAATTATTAACAGATAGAATCCTATTTAAAACCTATTATAACAATCAAAAATGCTTCAATAAAATAGTAAATCTAAATACCCTCATATTAAGTAGGTCATACTGGCAGAAAAAGAAATATACTCCCTTAATTTATAATAGTTTTTTAAAATATCATCAAACAGTACGGGATGTATATACAACGGAAAGACTCCCACAATTTCAAATACAATATGAAATGCTACTACAACAATTTAATATACATTTAGAAATTAAGGAAAATACATTCCCCCATTCATTAATAGCCTCTAATACTATTGCCTCGATCGTCGAAAAATGGCCTCACCATGTCCGTATATATACAGATGGCTCAAAGATTAACGATAGCGCAGGATGTGCAATATATGTACCTAAATGCAATCATTCCGCTCAATATAAATTACCTAACGGATGTTCATCGTATAATGCAGAATTGTATGCCATATTAGAAGCAATCAAATATATTAACCAATCCGTAGATACTAATTTCATTGTTTTAACAGATTGTAAAAGCGCATTGTTATCATTAAATAATATCATAAATAAGAATATTAGCAATGTTCAAATGGAGATACTAATAAACCATCAAATTGCAATAAAGGATGATAAGAGTATAATCTTTAAATGGATTAAGGCCCACGCAGGTATCACAGATAACGAAATAGTAGACAAAATGGCTAAGCTAGCCACTACGAATGGCCAACCGGTAGACACTAAAATGCATTACACGGATTATTATAAAATGATTAAATTAGATGTAATAGAAAATTGGCAAAAACAATATCTAGAAAATCCCGCGGGACAATTTTATAAAAAACTATTTCCCCAAATCTTTCGAAAATCCTGGTTCTCACAAGCAAACATCCGAAAAGACATCATTAAAACGTATATTAGACTCAGAACAAACCATGGTATTTGCAATAACTATTTACACAAAATAGGTTTATCAGATAATACTCATTGCGAGAAATGTGGAGACAGCGAGACACTTGAACATATTACAATGGTATGCCCGGGGTACTCTAAACAAAGAGAAGTAATGTTCAAAGAGTTAGCTATGAAAGATAATATAACCTACGATAGCTTACTAAAGTTAACCGATCATAGTAAAATTGCTTTGATTCATAAATATTTAAAATCCATAAATAAATATGTGTAATAGTTGAACTCACTACAATAACAGATAAGATATCAATACATGGTAATGGAATTATAGCTGTAAATAAATAAATAGCATTTATTGAAAATCAAAATATTAAAAGACGTATGAACTCGTATTATTATACAATATGATTTGGGAAAATAATTATCTTCAAATATTATAATACACAAATATGCGAGACCTGGCTGTATGGGTAAAACCAATGCCATCCAATCAAAGGAGAGAAAAAAAAAAAAAAAAAAAAAATATATTATATATATATATATATATATATATATATATATATATAATTTTAAAAGGAAATGCAATTCGATATTATTTAATATTTAAATTTAATAAATTTGAGTTAGAAATTTTCTAATCCAGGCAATTCATGAAGAGAGTTAAAAAAAAAAATAGTTTCAACCTTTTTAATTATAATTATAAATTGTTATTTCCATATCCTACATTTAAAAGATACATACCAAGGAAAGCTGGACAACTAGAACTCGATATCCTCTGACAGATGATTGGAAGCAGGTACCTCTCTTCAAAGGGTTTGATAGAAGTCAGAAAACTTATATATATCAAGCCCCTCCCATGCAACAATATTCTATTCCAAAACTAACAGACTTTGTTAACCGATAACACCCATGTATGATTCATTTTAATCAGCTAATTACCACTAAATTAACCTATGGTACTTCGTTTTTTGGAAAAAACTGAAGAATAAGGTAACGAGGAAGGTAAAGGTAACTAGAAATACGTAAAAAGTTTTGCTGAGCGTTCTATCGATTTGAATATATAAAAATAACCTTATATCAAGAAGCAGTTCCCACCCATAACTTAACAACAGGCGAAGTTAGTGGAGGAAGTGCCATTAGCCGGGCTTAGCGTTGAGCTCGGAGATAACTGTTCCGTTCCAGATGATCGGTTCCTTTCAACTTATTGCTTATCTCCCTCTGATAGCTCTCCGCTTCCTCCCCCCTTTCCACCCCCCCCCCCACAACCACCTTGATCTATCGTTGCAATATGTTTCAATCAATAATGTATAGCAATAAATAAAACACTCTAGGAATAGCTTCATGTGATCTAAAATGCAAATAAGGCCTTATACATGTAATTTATATTTCCAAATACTTTGAGTTTGGATGATGAAAGTTATTTTTAGTCTTGGAAGAACATCAAAGAAATTTCAGATTTATCGAGATTTCATTGATAATTAGTTGTTAATTTACTCCGAAGAGTATAAATTCCATCATCTAAAAGTAATTTCAGCATTCCTTCTTAGGGTGCAATCAGATTTGTTTTGGCTTCAGTACATGAGAAATTATGATGGATTTTTTAGCGAAAGGTTGTAAAAAAAAAACACAAAATATGATATATCTTCCAAAATAAGAAATTTTTAAACGTTTCCCCAAGTTAATTTTATCTATTTTGAATTGTACGATTCCATGATTCTGGATATGAAGAACTGAGTCCCGTGTATCAAAAAAACTGAGTTCGGTATAATAAGAATGTTCCATTCCACATTTTTTGAATACTCTTAGCCCATCCTTTGACTAATCACACAAGTATTGATTTGTTTGTTTGACATCACTTTATGCCACTAAGGCTAATCGGACGATGCTACAGTGGGAGTCCTACATTTTGCCTATCCAGGTTTAATTAGGGTAGGGATCTTAAACGAATACCTGACATCGTACAGGCTCGGGACCTCCATTTTACGTCCTATCCGAGGGACAGTATAGCTAAGGATTTTTTACTCCATTAAAAAAATCCTAGGGCCACTATGGGGCGCGAACCTGCAAGTATTGAATGCTTGCTAAGTAAAAATGTTTTCCTGAAAGTAGGGTATCAATTTTGGATCAGGAGGCTAAGAAAATAATTCGCGAAAAACCTTTGCGCTGTTAAACCTAAAGGAAATCTCTTTTATCCATTACCTTATTAAATTAAAAAAATATTGTTATCAATTATCTGGAACAGTTTTTTGAGTTCACTCATAACTTTACTTCTTTTCCGTTGGGAAGCGGACCATCCATCAGATCAACTTTTTTTTTTTTTAATTGAGTCCAGAATCACCATCCAGAGTTTCCTATTATAACGGAATCACCCTTTATAAACCTTTTTTAACAAAACGAGTTCTGATAAAGTTTACTTATTATTTTATTTTTTATTGTTTAATTTTTGCATTTCGATCATACATTTATTTCATTTTTTCCCTGTTGAAATTTCAACTAACAACGACTCACTTATGCATTCATTTTAATTTGTTCTTAAATATTACTTAAGGATTGGAGGTTAATCCTCTATAGAAATTTAAAAATAACACAGACATTAACAGTGTATTGAATTTTTAAATAAATAGTCATGTCCCCACTGATTATCATGGTAACGGACCTTACTTAAAAAGAAAGCGGTGCCCATTTTTTTTTTTTCCTTTGCACTGATGATGTGGACCCAAATGCTTAGGTTGAAGCATAGGCTTTTTAAACGGGGACAAATTTGGGACTGAGTTCCTGCGTGTATATCACCACAAAGGTTTTCTTAGAAAATAATCCATCATTATCAATCTTTAAAAATAACTTAAAACATAAGTTATTCCGAAATATATAAGGCCTTTTTACACTCTAGAAAATATGAAGCTATTGTATTTGTATATTAAATTATTTTATTAGAAAAACAAACAAAACAAATTTTGTTTAGCGAAAAAAAGGGATTCTCTGTTTCCTTCACTTGTTCATTTATAAAATTATTAAATTTCGCACAAGCTTATTTTGGATCATTAGAAAACAAATAATATCCACCAATTTGTATGAAGTATTTCTTATATCTGCCTATACTATTTTAAATAGCGGTATTTTTAAAAATATGTATATCAGCTGCCTTTGTTACATATATAATTTTTAGGTTATTCGAATTAACAATACTCATTATATTAGTATCCGACGTTGCGTAGTTATAAGATAATATCGCTCGTATTTAATGAGCCCAATGGCAATTGCAAATTAATCTCTTCCCGAAACCAATCATGCACCATTGAAATGCTTTGATCAGCATCAGATCTCAATACTTCATCTGGGTCAATGATTAATTATTGTTTCGTATCTAATTAATTATACTCTAGCCGATGGGCATGTTCATGATTCCACAGATACCAATTGAAATCGTCAAGGTAATGTTTAATAAACATAAATCATTTCAAATAGAATGTATTCATTCTTTATTTACTAAAACATACATATATAATACAATTTCAGTTAGCCATATTATCCTAATTGTAATTGAATAATTTATTATAATTAAATTAAAACATTGATATTGTAATGTTAAACAAAAAACCAAAAAATATGGTTTACAATAGATCTAGGCCTTTTGTTGCAAAGAACTACCAATTGGAACAAACTCTCATAGTACATGTTTGTGGGGTATAGTGGCAACCTACAATACAAAAGGTCACAGGTTCGCGCCCAGCAGTGGCCCTAGGATTTTTTATTGAGAGTAAAAAATCCTTAGCCATGCCGTCTCTCGGTTAGGACGTAAAATAGAGGTCCGGAGCCTATACGATGGCAGGTACTCGTTAAAGATCCCTATCCTAATTATACCTGGATAGACAAAATTTAGGGCTCCCACTCTAGCATCGTCCGATTAGCCTTAGTGGCATAAGGTGACGTTAAACAAAAAACAATAGTACTTGTTTGTAACCACAATATTCGAGTACTATCTACGCCGACCCAAAAGGTTCGAGGCTGGTCTTCCTACGACTAAATATAAGGAGCGATGGATTGTTGTGTTAGTCTTGTTCTGAAGCTTAAGTAATATAATTATTTCTGTGTTACAAAGTGATAATTTTTGTAACCTCTATTGCAAATTGCAATAAGCAAATCTGTTCTCATCTAATATTTGTTAATTACCAAGTCTTTGAGTCACCACCGGAAATCTTCCAGGTAGATACGTGGTAGATGTATGGATTCGTTTGTGATTTTAGTTCTCTTGTTAAAGGATTAATGGTATCATTCTGTCCGACCCGTAAAAAAGTATTTAGTAAATGGAAATTTTGGTAGTTGGGGACGATTTGGAGCGTTTGCCAAGTAATCTGGATAATAGGCCAAATTGCTTGTTTTCTCTTTTCAATTCAATTTTGGTTCTCCATCTCAGTCTCTTGTCCAGGTGAGGTCCCGAATTGAAATCCCCCGCCACTTTTTTATCCCTTAACTTAGCCACTTTAATCCCACACCACAAGATTTATGAATTCGGATGTTATAAAAGTACGCTGTAACGTGCTGGTGGGTACGATCCATCATTAAGAGTGAAAGTAATGCTATTTTTAAATTCTTTACCTTTCTTCTGGTTAACCCACTAATATCATTTAGGTAGTTCTAGAGAAGAGAAGAAGGGAATTGAAGGTTTTCTTATGATTTTCGAAATTCAGTGTCATCAGCCAATGTTTTTAGTTAAGGATTATAGCTCACCAGTATAATCCACTGTGTAAATTTTAAAAAGTAATGGTTCTGACATGCTACCTTGCGGTACTCCCATTCTGTTATGTTCTATGTCTACCAACCATGAAAGAAGCTTTAAAAGTAAAAATTTAAATATAAATGAATACTAAGATACAATTAATGAAATTTTACGCATTATAAATATCTATAAAATCCCCCTTTCTTTTTCAAAAACTAGTTATTACATCACATTTTATATTAAAGTTATTTTCAACATCTTTTTGAACCCGTTCCTTACTCTAAGAGCCTATGTCTATGGAAGAAAAAAGCATTAAATGTAAAATTCGAACATTAATGAACACTTAGGTACGCAATGAATAATGAAATTTTACGCTATAGATTTCTATTATATTCCCCTTTATTTTTAAAAAACTTGTTATGACATCACATTTTAGGTTAAATTATTTATAGTATCCTTCTGAGTCAGCCCACCATTCTTATTTTCAATTGGACAGTTGATGGATGCACTTAAGTTTAATTTTATTAACATATACGTATTTGGTATATACCGTATGATGTCTTACCCAACTTGAAAGATTAATTTGTTCATCTACATATAAGAATTATATTTTAAGATTACATTTATTGTACCTGTGAAAATATTTTCATCTTGATTTGAAATAATTCTCGTGTCGATTGATAGCCCAAATAAAAATAACCAACTGTCATAAGATATTATTCAACGAATCGTCTTGAGTCCTTTGAGCATAATCTGGCATTAGTAGCAACTCTTTGTCATCTTGGATATTACTTTTAAATATTTTTTGTATATCAAACAAATGGTAACGGTTCATATCCTCCGAAATGGTAAACGTGATATAATGAATTGTTTTTGTTTTATTCGGTAGCTTTTAATCTCTTTAAATAAAACAGGGTTCCAAAAAAAATTAGAAAACAAAAATTTTAACCTGTTTGGTATTAATTTATATGGAAACGTAATACCCTAAAGATTTTAATATAAAATGTGTAGAATAAAACTGAATTCAGAATTATCACATTATGTAAATGAAATGCCATCCGTTAATAATAATAATGTTTTATTGAATAATAATAATTACAAATTATACACAAAAGAGACAAACATTGTATGGCATGGAAATCCGTCTGCCGGAAAATTTATACAAAAATTTAAACAAAAATTACTGGTACAGTGAATAAATAATAATAAATTAAAAAAAAAAAAAAACAGATATAAAGTAAAGAAAAAATAAATAAATAAATAAAAAATAAAAATAAACAATAAGAACTAGATTCTTCTGATTAAAGTACAAATATAAAACAAGGAAATTACTACAAATTCTGATTATGGGTTAAAAAAGAAAATTCAAGTTAAGTAAGGGTTGCAAAAACAAAAGATATAAAAGCATTAAGAAATGAAAATAAAGTAAATATTACTATATAATAAAATAAAAAATTATATAAAAATAAAGAGTGAAAAGAAACGAAAGATGAATTCTGTCTATGTTGGATGGATTAAGTGGTAGCGATGGGACCATGCATGTCGAGTATAATTTACAATTTTATGGCAATCTTTTTCAGTAGGGGCATTAAGGAGAGAAATTAAAAAAGTCGTATGGACAGTACTAGAACCTAAAAACTGTATTCGGATGTCACTGAGGGCTGAACACTCTGCCAGGAAATGAAAAAGGTCCTCTTTTACGGGTAGGTTACAAAGTTGGCAATTCGTATTTTCCCTATCAAGCCATGGGGTGTAATTTAAATAAAGGAGTTCGCATCTAAGTTTAAACATCCAACATAAATCGTTCCTAGTAAGATCCCAAGAACAGCCATCTTTGAACCTAAAAATTGTGATATCATGATTTAATTCTTTATACAAAAGAAATCTATTCGAATTCCTCGCGGCCAGTTCACATTGTTCCCTATGATGGCACTTGATAGCGGTCAATAATACATCTAACTGGTCTTTCCATAACGAAACACTATCCAGAGTGCTTTCAAACCTACATGAGTATCTTTCAGCCAAATCACACCATTCTTTAAACCAAAAGATATTGCGCTTAATCACTTCTAACGCTATAATTTTAGAAAGACGGTCGTCAGCTGCGTTCACCACTTTAAGACAATACTTAAAATGTAACTTTAAGGTAAACACCTCAAGCAAGTCGGTAGCTGTTTCTAAATAAACCATGTTGTTTGGCGTAGCAGGTGGCAAAGAGAACAATTTTTTAATAAAAAAGCGCTGAAATTTTTCCAACTCTTCATACCTTTGATAACCCCAAACTTGAGCTGCATAGCATACTATAGATCGGATTACAGCATCAAAAATATGTTTTTTAGCAGAGAGAGTGATTAGATCGTGAGACATAAAACTTGACCAATTTCTGTTTAGCCCCATTTTAGCAGCCGATATGCGCTCTTTCAAATGGTACCTGAGAGAAAGGCGGGAGCTTAATGTAACGCCCAAATATCTGTAAGTATTCACCACTTCTATTGGCAGCCCCTTATATTTCCATTTTTCTGCAGCGGCCAGTCTACCACCATTTCTAAATACCATAATTTTGGATTTTGAGAGATTAACTGTCAGATTCCAGTTATCACAATAAGATGCCAAAAGGTGTATATTTCTCTGCAATGTAACCCGATCTTCAGCAAGCAACACGATATCATCAGCATACATCAAAATGCTGATACATGTACCTCCTATACGAACTCCTCCTTCAAGAGCAAGAGGAAGATCATCCAAATACAAAGAAAATAGAAGTGGACTGAGTAAACAACCCTGGCGTACACCACTATTCACAGAAAAAAATTCAGAAATTCCCTCAGTACCCCTGACAGCCGATTCAGATTTCGAATAAATATTTTTTAAAATATTGATAAATTTAGTGGAAACTCCTAAATTATATAATTTCAAAAATAAAGAATTTCTAGAAATGCTATCAAACGCGGCTTTGAAGTCCACAAAAAATACAAAGATTTTTTGTCCTTTCTTGAGCAGTTTAAGTTTGATAATGTTTAACAGGACAAATAAATTATCGATAGTGGAGTATCCACGTCTGAAACCTGTTTGGAATTGACTGAGGATATCATTTTCTATTACAAAAGTTTCTAATCGTTGTAGAAGAAGACCTGTAAAAATTTTTGCAGATGCATCAAGACAGGATATACCCCTATAATTTTGCACATCATTGATGTCGCCGCGTTTAAATAGAGGAAATAGAATAGATCTGCTAAAGGAGTCTGGAGTGTTGCCTGTTTCGTAAATTTGATTAAAAAGAGACAAAAGTTTAACCAAGAATATATCGGGAGCATGCTTATAGAATTCGTATGGTACTCTATCCATACCTGGGGCCTTATTGTTTTGTAGGTTACTTATTACCGACTGCAGTTCACTTAGGCCAAAGGGGAGATCTAGAGTGGTAGAATATATAATTGGTTCTGCATAGAGTACAACTAAATCATTATCGGGGGGATTAAGTAAGTTTTGAAAATGATTGACTAATTTGGACAGATCAATATTACCGCAAGTAAAATTTTTTCTTTTAAAATGATTAGTTAGGTGCCAAAATTCCTTCGAGTCTCTTACCCTTTTAAATCTCTCAACTACGGCATAAAGATGTTCTCTCTTTTTTCTAAAGCATAAATCCTTATAATTCCTATTAGCTTCTAAATAATTATGTTTGACAAAAATAGATCTAGTTCGACGAAAAAGGTTTAATAATGCAAATGATTTATTTCTTGCACGAAGGCATTGTCCATCAAACTAATCGTTTCGTCGGATATTTTTAACATATTGAGAACATGTAGTAGGTGAAAGGGAAGAGTGCTTAATACAATCAACTAAAATATTTAAAAACTCTTGAGAATTCGAGGGGAGAAAAGAAATGGTTTCAGTAGCCAGTTTCAAAGAATTTTTATAAACATTTGTATATTTATCTAACCAAACTAACTGAGGCAGAAGTGGTAAAACATTACATTGTAAAGTGTTAATAAATGAGATCTCACAAAAAAGAGGAAGGTGATCAGAAAAAGGTTCTGCCAAAATTCTAAAATTAACAATACAAGATATATAATCAACAGGAAAGCAAATGAAGTCAATTACAGATTTACCTAAACTATTAATAAACGTATATTCACCTTCTACATCATTAAAACGACCATTTAAAATAATATAATCATAATTATCACATAATCCGAGTAATTTGGAACCTCTTCCATTAATAACCTGATCCTTAGACCTCCTAAACAAATTACATGTAGGGTTATTTAAAATTATATCACAGGGAAAAGACTGAGAAGCCGCTATTCTAGCATTGAAGTCACCGGCTAAAACAAATTTAATTTGTGAATGTTCTGCAAGAAAGTTTTCTAATTTACCAAAATCTGAATCCCAGGAGTTACCAAACAGGTATACAGGCAAAATATACAATTCAATTTGACTTTTAATATAAACCACCTTGACATCATCAATATCAAGAAATTTAACCTGATCTTGAGGTAAATTAGATCTGATTGCATACAATTTACCACCCATTGCACGACCAAACCGAGCTTGTTTCGTTGCAGAAATCCAACACAAACAGTATCCATCAAAGAATTTACTGTAATAATCAAATTTACTATCTATAAATGTTTCTAATAATACAAAAATCTCATATTTCTTAATAAATTGTAAAAAAGAACTTGCTGGGTCATTTAGTTTCGATTTTAAACCAGCTACATTATACACGATAAATGAAATATTTGTAATGGAAGAAGAGGCCTGGTGAATGTACTGCCGGCAGACTGCCCTATTTCATCCCTGGTGAGCATTAGGTGAAGATGATGTAGCCGTAACCTTTTTAGTCAAGGCCGTATTCGAGGAAAAATAATCACGTGGTAGAGAATTAGTCCGAACAGCAGATACAAAATTCGACATATCAGAGCCAACCAATTCGTTCAAGCTCCTTAAACCGTCCTCATTTCCAAGCATCAAACCAACATTTTCAGACCAAGTAAATCTTTGATTCGATACAATGAGACGATCCACACTAACTGCAGCTTTAATGCCATTATTTATACGTCTAATCTCTTTTCTAATTAAGAATAATTTACTTATCCTTTTTCTTGTTCTTTCAGAGAAATCTTGATGTATTGTAAATCCCGTTCTTCGCAGCCGTTTCAGAGAGTTCATTACTGACACTTTGTCACTATATCTCATGAATGAGACCATAATAGGCCTATTAGGGACTGTTATTCGACCCAGAGGGAAAGCGTATATAAAATCAGGCTGCAATCGAATTTCTAATACTTCGCCGCAAAAATCAGTAATAACTTTGCAGAGGTTATCTTGCGTGTTATAATTTAGACCTTTAAAAATTAAATTATTTCGCCGATTTTTATTATCTAAATTATCCACGAGATCCTCAGTGTTGACCCTCGCACTCTTGATAGCCAATAAATCTGATTTTAATTGTAAGTTTTCTTTTTTTAATAAATTTATTTCATTATGCAGGCTAAGAATGTCTTCTTTAGTGGCTAAGTGTGAAAGCTTTGTGTCGAGCAATTGCGACATACACTCCATTAATTGGGCCATATTTAGTTGACAAACGTCTTGGGAATTGCCAGAACTCGCCATATCTATAGATTCCACTAAAGGTTTTTTATTAATAGGACTGATATTAAACTCAGGAGAACTTCTACTTCTTTTAAAACGAGATGAGGTTGATGTTTTACGAGGAGTCTGGTCTAATTTAGGTGGCATGCAATGATAAAAAATATAAATTCAGTTCATACACAAGACCAAGTAGATAGAAAATTAATATGAATAAATAAAGATGGTATAGTATTGAAGAAATAGAAAAGAAAAGAAGATATATATATAAATAAATCCAGGCGTGTACAGTTTATTGATGTGAATGTGTAAAAACAACCGTAATAATAACTTTGTTACCTTAGTTGTTTATACACAGGTATCAATCAATAGTTATTGAGGTATATCCCCACTCCACTTCACTGCACTAATGTACTTAGTTTTCTTTCCACACTAATTAAAAAAAATTGGCTCGACAAATTTTTTTGAAAATTCACTTAGCGAACGGAATCCTATTAAACACCAAATATGCCAATTTTCACAAATAAAAAGTGATTTTAACTACGTAAAAAAGATAAATTTTTAAGAGCACATGTGAACTGTACCAGAACTCAATACCAACTCTTCGAAATGCCATCCGTTAAGTAAGCATGTTTGCTGTGTTTACTATGTAAACACCAAAGGGCTGTGTCAGAAACCCACCCTCCAGTACTAATAGCAGTAATAGGGCTGCTTTGTGGATTTACCTGGCACATAGGTGAATCCTCTCTTAGTCCCTTAAATGTCCTGCCGCTAAAATAATATTTCTTCTGTAAAATTATTTCTCTTTCAAATGGTAAAAGTTTATTTTTTTGACCTAATGTGTTTTTACATCAAATTTCGAAAGTTTCTCCATTAGCAATTCTTCTTTTCTCTCATTGAGAAGAGAGATAAAACGAGAAAGAAAGTCTGCTTTAAAATTAAAAGGGGAAGAGTAATGATGTTTTTCACACTTTATCCTTTTTTTTTTCCAAGTTAGTAGAGTGAGTTACAAAGCATTGATGGACCATCCACAGAATAAAGATGGGAAACCAAATGAACTCAACGAGGCCGAAGAGAAGTATGTGTAACAATGTTCACGGTCAGAGTGGCGGTGTAAGAAGACGGGCATACGAGACTACTCGTAGACTATTAGGCAGTTTGCAGTTTGCTCATTAAAAAATTAATTGTGAATTGTTTTATCCAGCTGCAGTTGGTTGCTACCCTGGAATGGGTAACATCCAACTGATGCTAAAACCCGTATTGCCTATCAGACAAGGTATGACTGCAAAATAAATAAATTTTTACTAGAATGAATAAAATAAAATTTTGTAATGTTAATGAGTCCTTAGATCTCTTACATTACTCTTTAATGCAGAATATTGTGTTTTTAGTTCAATACTAAAAACAAATCCTAAATGAAAGAAATGATAATAAATACTCATACGTTTATTCAATATAACTAAAAAGGTCTAGGTAATATTTTTCAAAGACCTTAATTATAGAAATAATCTTTAAATAATTTATTTTTTGAAGAGAAAAGATTTGGCTCCGCCGGGAGTCGAACCCGGGTCTCTCGCGTGACATGCGCGGATGCTAACCACTACACCACAGAGCTCGGCTTCAAGTAGAGCCAATCCTTCCTCTTCACTGATACCTACTACCCGATCACGCAAATTTTGCGAGTAACGGGAGGTGGACAAGGTTTGTCCAATTTATGGTAAAAAAGGTGGTCACCCACAGATTAAGATTAGATTAATATAGAAATAATCTATTGAGTTGTGCATAATTAAAAGATGTTTGTAAAAAGTAACAATCATCAAAAATCCAGATCGCATAAAATGTTTCAATAACAAAATTAGCTAGAATGCAAGATGGTAGCTCCATAACATTTATTGAACCAACTTCAGTAACTGGTTTGATTATTATATTCCATTTTTTTAATCTTTTTTCTAGTTTGTTTTTTATCTCTGGTAGTTTTCTTCAAAAAATAAAAGTTCGTTTATAATAATTCACTCCACGGTAACTTTGGTAACTAAAAACTATTCTTTTTTAAATTTTGCCATGTATAAGACATAATACATCGTAGTGTCTAATTTTATTTCTCTATTTAGTTTTTATAAAAAACATTATTCAGTTATCATGGAAACAAACGATTTCCGTTAAATAGGTATGTATGTTCCTACAAGCACTTAAAACATGTAGACAATTCATTCGCATGCGCATTACGATGATGATCATATATGTCATTATTATTCCTGAGAATCTCACCTTTCCAACGATGTATTATGCATACATATGTATTATTACTGCACTCTTTAACAAAAATCGAAATTTTCATCTCGAGGAAACACTTTTCATTATTTCTCGTGTATGTTGATCGAATTATTTTATGATTATATTAAGCCATATCTTTTTATCAATTCTTTTATCATATTCTTTTATGTTCATATTTCTCTTTTCAAGGCATAATGAGAGACTATTTCATATTGTTATTGACGTAATTACTTCATATTGACAAAATCAAAATGTACTTTAGAGGAAGATTTTTTTCTTTAGCCATTTAAGCCCATTAGAATATTTTAATGATGATGAAACCTACCTACGCTGTAAGAAGAATGCTTGATTCTCATAAAACATGACGAGTTTAATCAAAATAGTTATACCGGTTTTTTAGCAAATCACAAAAAACCTAAAAATTTGATAAAATTTATAAAAAAAAAAAAAGTATCCCCACCGATAAGTCGATTTGTTGAAATCTTTGCTGTAACATCACGGGCAAATACCTTCCTCAAATACCAAATTTCAATTTCGCAAGACATAGTTAATAGAAATCAGGATACCCTAAAACGTGTATTTCCGTTGAAAACCGGAAGTCGAAATTTTTCACGGTCGCAATACTTTACCTTACTGTATATAAAGGTAAGTGAAAGTAAAAGAAGTTACGATAAATCAAATCAAAATATCCTCTTTTTAATATTTCAGATTCTATTAGCTTAAAACGAAAACATTACATTATGGAAATCTATACCATCGCATAGGGGTAACATCATTACCAAAAATTGTTCTCTAGAAACTTTTTTAATATTTCTATACTGTTGGCCGGAAAAAAATAAAAAAAATCGTGATTTGAGATGGATCTTAACGGTCGAAGTTGACCTCAGAGTTTTTAATAATGAATTAAATTATTGAAATTAAAAGGGTGCAGCTTGGCAATATTTTTTCTCAAGCCTAAAATACCTCTCTCCGTGATATTTTAAATTACCATTTGCTGATTTCCGCTGGGATGCTGACAGGTACGAATAGATATTTGAAAAAAAAAAATTATTAGAAATTTAGATAAGCTGTCAATTTAAAATTAGCCGGAACTTTTAGATAGAAATTACTGTCGGTTTTGAACAGATATCTATTTAATAAATAAGCTAAGCGTTAATTACGAAAAGCGATAATTGGTAATATCCCTTGTTTCCAGGGAATAAACTCCAAATTAATTTATAACCCAGCTTTAAATGAGACTGGTGCTTAGACAAGCCTAAACATTAAATATATTTCCTTAATCTGAGATTACTCAGCGAAGTTTCGTTTCAGGACGGATGCTATTGATTTATTCATAAATAACGGTTATTTAATGATAGATTCCGTTAAGGCAAGCAACGCTAGAAATAATTATAAATAGTTTAGAAATAATTTGTAGTTTGGGCGTATGTTTCTATTTATATGTTAATAAATGTCAAAGATGTTTGACCGGTAAATTTAAAAGTTATAGCCCTTCGACAAACTCGTTTTTCCGAAAAGTTCCAATGGGACGTTTAGATACCAAAAGTAAAAGAAAAAGAAAAAAAAACATTAAATATATAATATACAAAACTTTTTAAAAGTTGTTCAAAATTTATTTTTAATATGATTCTTGAAATTACAATAATTAACCTTTCTGAAGATTGTACATTTGAATTGTCATGTTCACAAAAACACATACTTTAAATAATCTCTGAAATTTTTAAAAATAAACCGTAAACAAATAAAAAAAACATATGGTGTAAACTCCCAGACCGCTTGTTGGAACAAAATAAGCGGTTGGAACGAACTGTTTGGGTCTAGATCTGGGCCTAGTCCACGAAGGCGTAGAATTGTCCGCATTGTTCTGGAACATTCCAGACCTGACCATTTACGATTATATACAAGGAGCGAGTGACTGAACGAGTTAGTATAAGTCTGTGTCTTGACTGTGAAGCTCATATGATTAGCTCTAACGTTATCATTTTTGTAACCTGCCCGAATATTTGAGTTGCATTAATTCGTTGACATTGTTATTGTATATTTTTGTTGAATAAATATTTCTTAACCCACAGAAGCGTTACATTAGTATACGATACAAATATGGTAATTATTGATGCGCATTATTATGGTAATTATTGATATCTGGGACGAAATGGGTTAAAATATTGAATCGTTTATCGCTCAGACCATTTCATTTAGGTTTACATATGATATTATCGACTAAAGTTTTAAATGTATAACTGTATTCCGTATCACATGTTCTTTCGTTTATCCGTTTAACACCGCCCGATAATTTTAATTTTACAGAGTCTTAGGCTGATATTCTCTCATTTGCATAATTTTTAGGTTTATAATTTCAATAATATATTCATTTGTTAATTGACCCCAACTGTAGAAAAAAACTGTAGAGCTCGTTTGTTAAATCACTTTATTTTTAGGATATTGTTTTCTTCTCTTTCCGTCCTCACCTTTTCAGCTATACGGGGATTTTCTCGGGCCAACTGGGAGGGGTTTTTAAAAGCCCTCTTGCTCGAACTCATGAAATTCAGGTTATCATTTGAATGTAAGGAGCAGCAAGTTATTATAAAAAGGCCCACATTTTCTGGAGCTATCAGTCTAATATTCAAAATTATTTCTTATTGAAATAGATAGTTTATTGAGGAAGACATTTAGCTCGCAAAACCACGATAATTTCTTATAAGTAACGTAGCAGTAACTGTGGAAATCTAAGTGTAAATGCGAACATAGTATGGATAATTTTTTTATAACACTCATAAAGAATTTGGCCAAGTGTATAAACGCATCTCCTGCGGATTATCTTATCATCTCAGACGAGCTAAAAAAACCAAAAGAGGACCGTTCACTGAATGAAATTAAGACTTTAATGCTCAGTTTGGCCAAGAAATAGTATATACATCCATTGACTACAAAAGGCACCAATGTAGGAACATTAAGAGAAGAATATGTAGAATAACTAGATGTTATGAAAAATGTCTTAGCTAACTAATCCATATTAAGAACGTTAACATTCTTGGAAACTGAAAAACGCTACAGAATACGGGATGAATCAGGAAACTGGGATGGATATTGTTGGGTAATAATTGATCAGGATAATAAAATGTTCTTAACAACATAAAATATTTTATTTTATTACTCCCAGACTCCAAGAGATTTAATAGCTACAGTTCGATTAGTACATAATGATTTTCGAAAAACACAAATAAGTATCATTGATGATTCATGTGACCCCTTAACCGAAAAGAGAGATATTTTGAAGATACAGCCACTTCAGAAACATGTTGATGGGGATAAGGTGGTACAAATTTATGATTTCTGAAATTACATTGAGCCACCAATTACTTCTAAAGCAAGTTCACTGCAGGCTAATCCTAATTAATCCAAGAATTTTTTTGTTTGTTTAACGTCACTTAGTGCCACTAGGGCTGATCGGACGATGCTACAGTGGGAGTCCTAAATTTTGCCAGAATTAATCCAAGAATATTCTGTTCAGTACCTAATGTCCAGCTCGAATTTTCATGGTACGCGCTGGCCATGACTTCTCAACTGTACTCTTCGTTTAAATTAATCAGTAAATTGATAGTTTATTGAAATAAATCACACCCATTTCATAACCATTAAAAATGTCTAATACACTGTGTCCAGTTTTTGTTATTTTCGTAGTAAATTTATTTTATCTTCTGCTGGAAAAGAATGTTAAACAAGATTAAATAAAATCTTAATGAGCATAGCAAACGATATGGCCAAGGGAATGGGAAGAAAGGGCTCAGAATCTGTTAGAGTGTTTCTAACAAAAAAAAGAGAGTGATGGTCTCGCGACGAAAAAGATTTATACAAAAAAAAGGATGAATGTATCGACCAAAAGGTGTCTTACTGAAAGAGAGGGTATCTTTTTTTCTATAGCGCTGTTTCTTAAGACAGTCCTTCACAGTAAGTAGGAGCTATCGCTGACTACCACTGCCATAGTTCCAATTATTATTTCTTGCTTCACTAATTGAAATCGGATTATTTTTCGGTCTATATTGTGATTCTAGGCACCTTTCAATTAAAGCCTTATACACCCATTTATAAAATATCTTAGAATCCGCATTTCTATTGTTTGTATTTAGTTTTTCGAGAGTAATTAAAAGTATTTGAATGAAAAAATCTGACTTTATAAAATAAATTAATTATTTTATAAAGACACCTTGATACTTTTATAATGACTTTATAAAAACAAAAACGTACTGCTTGGCGAATGTGTAAATCGCTGAATTAAAATTTAATGATTTATTCAAGATCGAGTATTTTATATACTTTTTATTGCATTTTTTTAAATATCTGACGAGAGTTTTAGCAACTGAATTCTGTTGATACTATAGTTCAGTGTGATTATATATATATTTGCTTCTTTCAGTATAATATTTTTCTAATTTTTTTTTCTTGACTCTAATTTTATATAACTTCCAATTTTGTATGTCTAAGAATATGAAATAATGATCACCATTATTGGTGTGCAAGGTAGGCTCGTAAAAAAATCATAATTAAACAATTTTCATTCAAATAACTATTATGTCAATTATGATCATATTATTAATTAATTATGATAAATAAATTAATTATGAAACAGCGCAACTAACAGAAAAAATTGACAATGTATAAGTAAGTATAGTTTTAGATATCTTACAAATAATTGAAATAGGCTAGATAGAGTAGATCCATTTGCAAGCCTTCCCAAGTTAGATGACCTCTCCTCCCTAGAGCAATCAAATTAACACGTGCGCCCGGGACTTTGCCTTTGAAGTCAGGAGCAGCCACAAACAAGTGAGGCAAGTCCGAACAAACTCCAACAATTGTGTGCAAACCACTTAATGGCCTTAAAACTCGCTTTGATCATGCATCTTTCGTACGCTGAACGTAGAAGCGATGGCGAAAAAATGGTTGTCAGCTGTCGGCATCTCCTTTAATGGACTTAGGTTTAAGTATCTTCAAAAGTGACTTTACTCCTCGCCTAAATCTAAAACTTCAGGTTTTGCCTCTATAACAGTTACATTAAATTTAGAACTTTAGAATCTTTTAGCTGTAAATATTAAAATAAATAAGAAATCGCTCCACATTACAAGAACAAGGGTTCATGAATTGCAAATAGTATTACTATGAAAAAATATATTTTCTCTGCATATTCCTTTATCGGCATTTCTACACTCACATTTAACACCGTAGAAGTCATACATATTTTTAAAAACTTAATTACAGTATAATTAAAATAGTATTTTAGTATCTATTTTTATCTTATTTTTTTATATTTTACGGCATTTACACCTGCGTAGGAGCAAATTTGTGGAATTCTTTTTTTTTTCTTCTCAAGTTTTTCTTCGATTTTCTTGATCTAAATGATGTGCTCGAGCATATCGCTCGGCCATTGTCTTTTTAATCTTCGTTACACAAGTAACTGGGATAATTGTAACCAACGAGTAACTGGAACCAAATTTCTATTTAAATTAAAATTTACATATGAATCAATAATATCGCTGACTATTTTATTAGAAAACATTGTTCGTCCGAGAGGCTCCTTCAGGTCGCTACATTAGTTCAAATGACCGTTGCGGGAGTACAGATGCACGGAATCGCCAACGATCAACAAGCATACGGAGAAATACACATTCCGAAGACTTTGTTTTTATCAACCATATTCAAGCAAAACCGATTAACGTTTTTTCGGTGAAACAGAAATAATCGTATGTTTTTATTTTAGGTCGCAAAATGTATGGAATAAAGATATTTAAAGGTTCATTAAATTTCACTGTGTTGTAATATCGGCAGATTATATTAAAAGGAAGTAAAAGTCAAATTATTCACATCGGTAAAATATTATCCCCATCACACCATCACTTATTAGTTATCCATCAACTCCTTAAGTATAAAAGAAAGATGATCACGTAAAATGCCTTAAAATTAATCTGCAGTGATGTAAAAGACCCGGATTAGATAAAATAAATGTCTTAATGCTCCTGAAAATATACGCGTCTAAATAATTTTTACTTTCACTTACCTATATATGAAATATATAGTAAGGAAAGTATTGCGATCGTGAAAAATGTTGACTTCCGGTTTTCAACGGAAATACTCGTTATGGGGTCCCCTGAGTCCAAATAACCAAATCCCGCGAAATGGTCTGTGTGTGTGTGTGTGTGTGTGTGTGTGTGTGTGTGTGTGTGTGTGTGTGAGTGTGTGTGTGTGTGTGTGTGTGTGAACAGACTAGCTCAAAAGCTATAGGCCGTTCAAAACTGAAATTGGGTATTTGGTGTATGTATATGCCCGCGATGTGACAGCAAAAATTTCATCAAAATTTGTCAAACGAAGGGGGTACTTTATTTAAAGTATTTTGTCTATTACTTTCACTTACCTATATATGAAATATATAGTAAGTGGAAGTATTGCGATCGTGAAAAAATTCGACTTCCGGTTTTCAACGGAAATACACTTTTTGGAGTCCCCTGAGTCGAAATGACCAAGTCCCGCGAAATGGTCAGTGTGTGTGTGTGTGTGTGTCTGTGTGTGTGTGTGTGTGTGTGAACAGACTAGCTCAAAAACTATAAACCGTGCGATCCTGAAATTGGGTATTTAGAGTAGGTATATGCCCGCGATGTGACAGCATAAATTTCATCAAAATTACTTAAAGGGAGGGGGTACTTTACTTAGTAACTTTTTATTAAAATTAATCCAATCTTAAATTGTGGCTGACCACCAATTTTAAATTATTTTTAAATAATTTATTTTTTTTAAATCTTTTCTCTTCAAAAAATAAATTATTTAATAGTAACTTTTTAGGTTTTTTTTCGATTTTCTCAAAAACGGCTGTAACGATTTTGATTAAACTGAGTATTTGATGTATTATTATGCCCGAGATATGACTGTAAAAATTTCATCAAAATTGATCAACCGGAGGGGGGACTTTACTTAATAAATTTTATATAATTATCACGTGTTTTTTTTTATTTACTCAAAAACGGCTTTAACGATTTTGATCAAACTGGGAATTTGATGTATGTATATAACAAAGATGTAATACCCAACATTTCTGTAAACTGTAAAAATTTCATCAAAATTGATTAACCGGAGGGGGGACTTTACTTAATAAATTTTGTAACATTTTCACATGTTTTTTTTATTTACTCTAAATCGGCTTTAACGATTTTGATCAAACTGGGTATTTGATGTATGTATATGCCGGAGATATGACTGTTAAAATTTCATTAAAATTGATTAACCGGAGGGGGGACTTTACTTAATAAATTTTGTATCATTTTCACGTGTTTTTTTTTTATTTAGTCAAAAACGGCTTTAAAGATTTTGATCAAACTGGGTATTTGATGTATGTATATGCCAAATATGTGATAGCCAACATTTCATCAAAATTGATCAACCGAAGTGGGGACTTTACTTAATAAATTTTGTATCATTTTCACGGGTTTTTTTATTTACTCAAAAACGGCTTTAACGATTAACAAAAATAAGATATGAATGTAGAAAAATGTGTGACTTTGGGAAATGATATTTAACAAAACACGTCAGTTTCTTATCTAAGTAAGTTGGTAAGTGAAAGTTGTGTGTTGCGCGCACGCACCAGATTTTTTTTACGTTTTTCTCGATTTTCTCAAAAACGGCTCTAACGATTTTGATTAAACTCGGTATTTGGTGTATGTATATGCCTGCGATGCGACATTCAAATTTTCATAATAATTCATTAATTGGAGGGGGCACTTTACTTAATAAATGTTGTCCCATTTTCAGGGTTTTTTTTTTATTTACTCAAAAACGGCTTTAACGATTTTCTTCAAACTTGGTATTTGATGTATGTATATGATCACGATGCACCAGCCGAAATTTCATTAAGATTGGTTAAACGGAGTGGGCACTTTACTTAATAAATGTTGTCTCATTATCACGTGTTCATTTTATTTACTCAAAAACGGCTTTAACGATTCTGACCAAACTCGGTATTTGGTGTATATATATGCCCGCGATGTGACAGTCAAAATTTCATCAAAATTGATCAATTGGAGGGGGCACTTTACTTAATAAATTTTGTATCATTTTCACGTGTTTTTTTATATTTTCTCTAAAACGGCTTTAACGAATTTGATCAAACTGGGTATTTGATGTATGTATATGCCAAAGATGTGAAAATATTCCGTCAACTCATAAAAAACGTTGAGCCCACGCATGCGAATTATAAAATCAGACAACTTAGAGTATTATGCTTGTATTGCCGGATTATCACAACTAAAAACTTTTAAATATAAAAGAAATAAGTGTTTTTTATAGAGCAAATGAAAACAAAAATAAGAAATGAATGTGGAAAAATGTGTAACTTTGAGAATTGGCATTAACAAAAAGCATTAATTTCTATTCTAAGTAAGTTGGTAAGTGAAAGTTGTGTGTTGCGCGCACGCACCAGATTTTTTATATTCAGAATTGCGAGGCCGAAACCTTATTGTGATAAAGTTTCCTTTCTTATTACACATAAATAACAACATATAATGGATAGGTGTAAATGATACCCAGACAGATGCGAATCCATCATAACGTTTTTAGTCGCCTGTTTGTGACGTCTGTAGTTCAACGGTCTAAAATGTAGCTATTTACAGTATTATATTATAGTATTATAATATATAAAGCTAACTTAGTCCAGTGTCATAAAGGCTTGTTTGGATGACCGACCATAAAGTGTGACCTAATTCTAAGAAGTATCACAAGGCTCGGGATACTCAAATGATTATGCTACATCCCCCATCAATGTAAGGCAAGCAACATCAACTGAAGATAAGAGTAATGAACTTGGCATCTGTGACAAGTGATTTGGTGCTACTTTAGGGTTGAGCATGAAATGCCACAAAGTTATGGCTAATATAAACCCGCTTTGTAATCTAGATAAAGTTTGATAAAATTGCATAAACTAGATACAATCATTTTAATCTGTATTATTTATACTATTAACATAAATAATACTACCATTGAGTGTTTTGGTTTGTTGCAAATAATATGAGAAACAATCGGTCCGCTTTCTAAATTTCTCTATACTATGGCTAGGTCCTCTTTACATTTAATCTTTAGACGTTGCATATTGTACTATAACTTAGTTGAATAGGATAGTTATAATAAAAGTAACTTAACACTAAACCTACCATGACGTCCTAATGATCTTTATTGCTGAGGTTCTTAAAAATTTCATTTATTACTTTGTTTTTTTTACTTTACTACGCTTATCAACAAATATATCGACGCTATTCTTTCAATATCAACTCTTCTCTCTTACTATTTTATTTATTTATTTTTTTTTTACCAAGGATTTAAGTTATGTGGCTTTAACTTATACATTATTAATAATAACAATGTTCATTACCCGTATAGATATATGAATACAGAGTGCTCTTGAATGGCTGTGATTGTTTATTTAAATTGGACTTTTTTGGAAAAACAACTATACAATGTGAGTTGGAATACTGTCTCATCAATTTTATATTTTGTTTCAATATTGCAATTGCACTGTAAAATGTCTTGCGTGGGACGTTTTATTTTTTTATTATCCCACTCGTAAAGCTTGTCCTACAATGACGGAAACCTCAGGATATTTGAAATTGTTGTAAAAAAGTCATAAATAAGGAGAGTTTTGAATTATCTGAAACTGAAGTAGATAGCTAAAAACTTGACCCACTTAAAAGTGACTCATCATGCGGATTCTAGTTCTACGGTGCAAGTATAAATAGTAAGTAAGAGATTAAATTGAACATCTCTGGAAGAAAAAATAGGAGATTTTTATTGAGTTAAACAAATAAAAATGAATTTGAGGTTAGATCAATGAAACTAAATAAGCTTTATATATCCTTAATGTTTAAATTTCTGAATTAGTTTATAATTTAATAGATAAACAAGATAGATTTTTTTTATTAAGAAAAGTGTTTTATTTATTTCCTAAATAGAACTAACATTTCTTTTTCCTAAACATCTTTAAATATATAATTTTTAAATAAGGGTTGTTCAAAATGTTATCGATCCGCAAAAACATATTGCGATTCTTAATGTTTCAACAAGCATTTAAAACACGATGGCAAATTTTGCATGCACAGTACACCTTTACTAACAGCTCGTTGTTAGAGAGCTCAGTAGAGCATGCGAAAAGAGTATATAGCGGGTTTTAAGAGCGTGTTGGAACATAAGTAAGCTATTACTTTAAATAAAGCATTAATAAGTGTTACTGTCTTAGAAAAACAAAATATCGCCGTCATTTTTGATAAATACTAAGGTGCTGAAAATTGAAAATTTAGTTCCTATGTATTATCGGCCGTTGTTATGAACCCTCTCCATCGGTTCTTATTTACGATATATCGTCGAAACAAATGATCGTTTACTCTAAAACTCGATTATAATTTTCTACAATCTCCTGAAAATATATTTATATAAAAAAAATTCAAACCAATCCCTTGAAAGTACGAAGTTCTAGAGTAAATAGGACCAACCTAATTCTTGGTACACCACTGTATGAATTACTGACCCCACTTTCCAATAATAAAGACAACAATCTTCATTGCGAAAGAAATTTCAGTGTTCCCTCTCCGGTGCACTTAAGTATGCCATATATAAAAAAAAAATTGTCTATTTTTGTCAAAAATTTGAATAAATTGTTTATTTGAAAAAATACTTCTCCGTCGCTTTGATTCTCTTTCAATTTTTAAATATATTCCAAATCATCAATTCGGTTTTAGAAAACATCATTCAACTGTTCAACTATGCCATCGTTTAGTAGATTTTATATCTAACTCTTTGGAGTCCAAAAAATATTGCTACAGTGTTTTTCTAGACATTAGTCAAGAGTTTGATAAAGTTCGGCATGAAGGATTGCTTTCCAAACTTAAAATATTACTCCCACCGACCTACTATTTAACTTTACTTTCTTATTTAACAGATAGACATTTTTCGGTAAAAGTAGGGACTGAAATAAAGCCTATTAAATTAGGAGTGCCTCAGGGCAGTGTCCTGGGTCCTATATTATTTAATATACACTGGGTCAAAAAAGTCTCAATACACCATCCCTGTTTTAAATTTTTTTGAAATTTTCCAGGAATTTCATATAACAAAATAACTTGATTACTGAAAACAACTTATATTTAAAGTAAATATTTATATATTATAGCAATTTGTAAATTTTAAATTTATATAACAAAAATGGTAGGCACAAAATATCAAAACAATAAACCAACATGTCAAAAAAGTATCCATACACTTGAAATATTTGTATTCTACAGAATAGTTAATGGTTTTAATAATTCGTATTTCCTCCTTTTTCTCGAATAACCTCAATTAAACGACTTTTCATCGAACTTACTAATTTCTTGGTTAATTCTTGGTCGATTGCATTCCATTCTGAGAGCAAGGCATTTTTAAGTTCATTTTTGTTATTAATAACATGTTTTCTAATTCTCCTTCCGATTTCATCCCACAGGTGCTCAATTGGGTTGAGATCAGGACTCTGAGGAGGTGTATGAAGTTGTTTCGGGATGTTCAAAAGAAGCCATTCCTTGACAATCTTCGCAGTATGCTTAGGATCATTATCCTGTTGAAAGATAAATGAGCCTCTAAATCCCAGATTAATGGCACTGGATTTCAAATTAGTTTTTAAAATATCTAGATAGAGATGTTGGTCCATCTTATCATCTATAAATACTAGGTTTCCTATCCCCGAAGCACTCATACACCCCCACACTAGTACGCTGCCTCCCCCATGTTTAACGGTTCTTATAACATTTTTTTACTTTAAATGTTCACCACGTTTTCTCCATACACAAATCCTCCCATCTGATGAGAAAACGTTAAATTTTGATTCATCAGTGAAAATAACTGATTCCCAAAATGTTTGTGGCTTATCTAAATGGGTTTTTGCAAATTCTAAACGTTTCCTCTTGTTAACCTTGCTAATCAATGGTTTTTTTCTTGGCACACGGCCATTATAACCATTTGATCTTAGTATTTTTCTTACTTTTTCTGGGACAACATTTACATTATAATGGTTTGAAAGCATACCTGCTAATTTAGGAGCACTGGTCATTGGTTTTTCCCTTATTTCTTTCAAAATCGCTCTCCTATGGATTCCAAGTATTTTTCTTGGGCGGCCTGAACGAGGTCTATTCTCTAAACTTTTATTTTCTTTATAACGATTGATTATATACTGAATAGTGGCGTGTGACTTGTTTACTATTTTTCCAATTTTTCTTAATGACTGACCTTTTTCTCTTAAATTAATTACTAAAGCCCGAATGTATTTTGATATTTCCATTTTAAATTTAAACACTTAATTTTTATCACAGAAAAATGGTCTTTACTTATCACAGGTTAACTTAGAACTGATTGGTAAATAAATATTCCCTTCTTTCCCTTTCTTAATTCCATAACTAATTGTAAATATTTACAATAACATCAGTGTATGGAAACTTTTTTGACCTTTGATTCTTCAATGTTTTCTTTACATTAGATTTTTTTATCTAAATAGTTATCAATTAAGATTTATTTTCACATATAATTTAATTGTATTGCACAACGAAATGTTAATAATAAAAAAATGATTCTAGAATGTAAATATACAGGAAATAAGCGTGCTTAAACTTTTCTATACCAAGTGTATGGAGACTTTTTTGACCCAGTGTATATATGTCAGATCTACCCGAACACCCAAATACACTCCTGGCCACTTTTTCTGACAATACAGCAATTCTTTGTTCAGATGAAAAACCTTTTTTTGCATTTAAAACTCTTCAGAACCACCTAGACGATAATGCTGACTGGGCCGCTAAGTGGAAAATTAAAATGAATGAGAAAAATGGTGTGCGTGTAGTCTTCACACTAAATCATGGTCTTTGCCCTTATTATAATAAATATTCTTCAACGAAATACGATTTCAGGATCTAATGAAATTAAATATTTAGGACTTCATGTGGAAAAAAGACTTACTTGTAAAGCTCACGTCAGACTCAAACGAAAAGAATTAAATAGACGCTTTGGACTTTTATCTAGATTACTTGACAGACGATCAAAATTATCCTTAGCTAACAAACTAACTTTGTATAAAGTTCTTTTAAAGCCGATATGGACCTACGGTATAAAACTGTGGTTCTGCCAAGAAATCTAACGTCCAAAAAATTCAGTCCTTTCAGTCGAAAGTTTTAAGAAAAATAGCCATATTATGTCATATTTATATAGTTAACGATATTATACATACGGACTAAAATATTCCAACAATTTTTATAACAGCCAAAGACAACTACATTAACTTTCACTAAAGACTGTTCTACAACAATAACCCTCTGACAGACAATTTAAAAAACTTAAACAACCCTTACAGCCCGCCCCGACGACTTCGAAGGCGGTCGCCAAGAGACCATCTAAATTAATTACTACTCCTGCACAGGAATGCTGTCGAAGCAGCATTGCTTCTTATTGCAAAGCAATTTTACAGATTGCAAATTTTAAATCTTGTTAAATGAATAGTATATAATAAATAAATAAATAAATTGTTGTCAAAAAAGGAAGGGTGGTAAGTGAAAGTTGTGTGTTGCGCGCACTTCACCAGATTTTTTTTTTTTTAAGTTTTATTTGCCGTCGATCAATTTTCGGATATTCAGTTAATATTCGTGGCTCATCTAATTAATTATATAAATTAATAATTGAAATTATTTCATTATTTTTTTCTCTGGTAATTTAAACAGATGTATTATTCAGTTAGCCAAGACTAACACTGAATAATTGAAAGCAGAATCTGTAATGAAATCTTAAGTAGCATAGTAAAAAAAAAAAAAAAAAAATTGAGGAAAAGGAAAGTAAGACGGACTGGAGTAAACAAAGTAAACGAGAGGAGGGCTCATTAAATTTGAATCCTTTAATTCGGGGCCGGCTCACAGTTTCCAATGCCCGGTCACAAATTACAGGCGTCAACCCTCCCCATTAATAGTGCACCCGCTCTCTACGCTCCTCCTACTGTTTATTGTTACTCCCTCCCCCCCTTTTTTTTTATTCCTCACGATACTGTGAACGTGTCCTCCGCCACCGTTGAAAAATTTAAATGAAAAAGAAATAATAGCGGTCTAGGACAATATTTTATCCGCACAATGGTGGAGATGATATCTGATGCAACAAAAAAAAAAAAAAAAGATACACAAACAGGAGATAAGAGCCGTGTCCTAAAAGAGACACATAATGGCAGTAATATCTTCAAAAATATTATTAGTTAAGCTCAAAACAGATTATTTATTTCTGGGCCATCGGGGGCCGGGTTGGTAACAAGGGTTTGTGAAACACAGTTCACCGTTTGCAAACATGTCTTTATTTGCCAAGCTTAGAGGAGTATTCTAACTCCTTCAAAATCAATATTGCTGACACACAAAAAGCAAAATAATAGAATATTTATCTAGTGCATCGTGTAATTTTGTAAATTTACTCGTTTTATTAGTTATAATTTTGATTATGATATCGACCAACACATTCATATACTACTAAACAATTACACAAACTAAACAAAAAACCAAATGTAATCGTGAATAAAACATTAATATCCGCTAAAAATCTATTTTTAAAAATATGTTGCTCCGCAGTAGAATTTGTAGTCTCCTCTGTCCATTCTATTGGAGTTTTATCACCTTTTTCGCGTTATGAAGAAGCCGATTAAGAGGTCCCTGGATATGGGCTGCGTGTGGTAGACATTTCCTATAGAAATTAAGCATACCCAGGAAACGTCTTAGTTCGCATTTGGTTTTTGGTTGGGGAAAATCTAGGACTGTCTGCGCCTTCGAAGGAAGGGGCTGGGTTCCGTCTGCATCTACCCTGTAACCAAGGAAGTCAACTTTTCGCTTTCCGAAAACACACTTACCGACGTTCAGCGACAAGTGGAATTCATCCAGGCGTGCGAATATTTCCCGTAAATAAATGCTTTTCGTGTTCTTCAATTGTTTGGGAAGCGACGAGGAAATCGTCTTAATATGCAAAAACGAAAGGAAGGTCTCGCAACATGTTGTCTATAAACCGTTGAAAAGTCTGGACAGCATTCTTTAGGCCAAATGTCATCCTGGGGAATTCAAAAAGACCGAATGGGGTGATAACTGCTGTTTTCTCAACATCTTGCTCGGCTATAGGAATGTCGTGGTACGCGCGTGTAATATCAAGGGTCGTAAAGATTGTTTTCCCGTCGAGATGGTTGGTAAAGTCCATCAGGTTCGGCACCGCGTATCTGTCCGGAACAGTAAGCTCATTCAGCCTGCGGTAATCTCCGCAGATTCTAAAACTCTCGTCCCGTTTCGTCACAACGTGAAGTGGACTGGACCAGCTGCTCTTCGAGGGCCGGCAGATTCCTTCATCAATCATTCTCTGGAATTCTTCTTTGACAGCCTTGTATTTCTCCGGTGGTAATCGCCTGGCTTTGCTCTTCACAGGGTGTCCCTTAGTCTCTATTTGGTGTTCCACGACTTGCCTTGGTGGTCCACGGATGGGCGAGGGACGTGTGATGTTAGGAAAGTCCCGTAGAATGTGTGCGTAAGCGCAACCATCGGGTATGGTCGAAATCGAAGGTGAAGCGATGGAAGAGATCTTCCCTATTACTTTCAATCCCGTATGCTGATCGATGAGCCGCCTGCTGCCCACGTCGACGGTGAGCCTATGATGAAAAAGAAAATCCGCTCCGAGTATAGGCCTGCCGATATCCGCGATCAAAAAGGTCCATGGAAAGACGCGACGAAGACCAATATCGAGATATAGCGTTTTCTCGCCATAGGTTGATATGGTGGTGTTGTTTGCGGCGATGAGGCTGTAGTCGGTTGCTTTGCGATGAGTACGAGGATTGCGAGGAACAATGGAAATAGATCCCGGTATCCACCAGAAAGGAAAGACCGGACCTCTTGTCAGTAATAAAAAGGCGGCGCTGAGGTTGGGCTTCGATGACGGCCGCTTGATTCATCGGCCCTTCTAAAAATCCCGTGGTGGTCGGGGCTTCCAGCTGCGTATATAACGAACCCAAACCAATAGTTGCAATACTCTCTTAACTTTTTGAAGCTATCCTATTTTGTTAAATGCTTCATCTTCATTTTCTTCTACACAGCTTCTACAAATACACAGAATAGTTCATATAGGACTGATAAGAGGTCCGGTCTTTCCTTTCTAGTGGATACCGGGATCTATTTCCATTGTTCCTCGCAATCCTCGTACTCATCGCAAAGCAACCATACTCCATGAAGAATTGTGAAATCCCATTTTGAGAAGATCGATTACAAGAGGGTACCTTATTTAATAACTTTTTACGTTTTTGTCGATTTTCTCAAAAACTGCTCTAACGATTTTGATTAAATTGAGTATTTGAAGTATTAATATGCCCAAGATATGAATGTGAAAAATTTCATCAAAATTGATCAACCGGAGGGGGGACTTTAATTAATAAATTTTGTATCCTTTTCACGTGTTTTTTATTTACTCAAAAACGGCTTTAACAATTTTGATCAAACTGGGTATTTGATGTATGTATATGCCAAAGATGTGATAGCCAACATTTCATCAAAATTGGTCAAACGGAGGGAGCACTTTATTTCGTAACTTTCTTACCAATTTTTACCTCATTTTCGATTATCTCAAAAACGGCTTTAACGATTTTCATCTAATTCGTCGTGTTTAATGAAAATTAGGTGTTATTTAATATCAGGTAAGCTTTATCATTATTGAAATGTTCTGATGGGGGTTTAATGGGGAGGGGGCCTTTTTTGGTTTCCTATAAAGTACCTACCTTTGTTTTTGTTTATATGGAGAAATTAACTGTCTCTCGTTACGCTAAAAATAAGAAATGGCTTAGTATGAATTATGAGAAAAATTAAGTAAACATATAGAGGAGAAAAAAAGAAAAATATTCCTTCAACTCATAAAACACGTTGAGCCCACGCATGCGGAGTAAGCCTTTAATGACAGACCATTATTTATAATTAAAGACGTTCTGTTAATTTAATGGAAATTATTTGTTTCATGGTAACTAAATGAAATTTTCAACAACTACAAAGAGAATCATAAAATCAGACGACTTGGAGTATTATGCTTGCATTGCCGAAGTATCACAAGTAAAAACTTTTATTTAGTAATAAAAAACAATACCATAGTGTTTTTTATAGAGCAAATAAAAACAAAAATAAGAAATGAATGTGGAAAAATATGGTATGTGACTTTGAGAAGTGGCAAGTAACAAAACATATCAATTTCTAATCTAAGAAAGTTGGTAAGTGAAAGTTGTGTGTTGCGCGCACGCACCAGATTTTTATTATTCCACTATCCTTAAGCGCTGTTTTTTTTTCTTCTTGAATTCCCTGTACAAATTAAATCTTTTCTTGTTAGCTATCTAAGAAATGTGTTGCTTAAAGGTGCCTTTACAATCTACGAACTTTACCTTCGAACACCACCCTCGTACAGCCTTCACGTCGACTGTTCGTGTGTTCTAGGTACTTCATCTGTTCGCCTCTGTTCGGAGGTAGCGCTAGTGTCACTTTTGATTTGAATTTTTCCTATGTGACAGGAGTTGTTTGTGATATTAGTGCGCCGTTCTAATTCGTGTCCTATTTTTTTTATTTTTCAGATAATATAAAATATATTGATAATGGAGATTTTTTCTTCATCAAAAGCTAGCGTTGGATGCGTCAGCCATATTGGTTCACTTAACGTCACGTTAAGTATAAATGGCTGTTCGTTTAACGCCAGTACGGCAAGGTTCGGGGGAGAACCTGTTCGAAGGTAAGGTTCGTAGAGTGTAAAGGCACCTTAATGCGAGCCTGATCTAGTCGGCTTTGTTTCTCTGGTTACATGCGGCCACTCTCGGAGAGACACCAAGCTTTCCTCTCGCCAACTACGCTAACGCCAACTAAGAAAAAATTCCAATCTGGCCATTCTCGGAGAAACGCTAACCTTTTTCTTATATCACATTGTTGAGTAATTTCGACTGTCAGAACTGTTGACATAGATCAAGATATCCAATACAGCTCCTACATTAATCAATACTTTCTAGCTGGATATCTGAGTTTGAGTCTATTGATGTTTAGTGGTCTGGATCACCTCAGTGGAGAGGTAATGTGTTTCTTGAGGGATCCCGGCAGTGAAAATATCTGTTATCAATTAAATGTCCATAAATAATCGATGACCCTCGGGCTCCGTTTATAGTGAACATCCAATACTAATCACTCAGTTGCAGTTATGTTGTCACAGTCAAATTTTGCCAATATCACTGACTCAGTTATAGAAGGTAATTTTCTTGAATTTATTTCGATATCAGGTTATGCCCTAATCACTCATGCCTTAAAAAAATATGTGATTTAATGTATATTTTTCAACCCATTCGATTTCGTACAATCTTAATTTTTTTTCAGCTGGTAAAACTAACTGGATATGGGGAACAAGAAATATTTAAGCGCCTTCAACTGTAGCGACATTCAAAAAATTAGAGTTAGGCCAATTCGTTAGAGACACAAAGTTAAATAAAACAGAAATTGAAACAAAGTAACAAGCTTGTGTGTGTGTGTGTGTGTGTGTGTGTGTGTGTGTGTGTGTGTGTGTGTGTGTGTGTGTGTGTGTGTGTGTGTGTGTGTGTGTGTGTGTGTGTGTGTTTGTGAGGAGAGGGAGTGTATGAGTGGATTTGCTTGTGTATACAATTAAAGCCTATTTACTAAGATCTATATATATACATTTATTTATCAGGTATAACATTAAATTTTCCTATTATATCTGTCTTGAATCCGTCAAGGAACAAAAGTGTAATGGATGGTGTAATTTCATCACCGTTCCTTCGCTTCTTTGTCTTTCAAAAGCTTTAGAGAGAGTAAGGTAATATTTTATAATCTCCTCTTTCACTTTTCTCCTCTGAGACTTGTAATTATATAAATCATAAATCCTTCAGTACTCTAAAATCATATTTACAGCTAAGTAATAATGTAGAGTAAGATTAAGTAAGAAGTAAGTTTTAATGCATTTTCGAACATGTACTAGCAAAATTTCTATTTGAGATTTAAATAAAAAGTAACCTTTTACTATGTGTGATATTATATTAATATATTATGTGTGATAGTACTTGATATGTGATAATAATGTTCTTAAAATATTTATATGATGACCAATTTGGATATATATAGTTCGGATTAAGAATAAAAAATAATTCGAATGATATACGCATAGAATGGACAAACACTGACTTTTTATTGGTTCAACAATCGTCTATGTCTCACATCTGTGCATTGGAATCACATCCAACTCCTGAAAAAAACCAAGAGCTTAGGAAGCTGGAATAAAAACAAAACTAAGGAATGTCCAAAGAGTAGGTATTCAAAAAGTCATAAACAATAGTTAGAAAATTTTTTAAAAGAAATCCAGTCTTGAATTCCCGTCACAAATTAGCCTGGATGGCATTTGCTCGTCATGCGATGTCATGGATTAAGGAGTGGAAGAAAGTCATCATTAGTGACGAAAAAAAAATTCAAACTGAATGGGCCAGATGGATTTTCGAATTATTTTCATGACTTAGGAAAATAAGAAGAATTTTTATCAAGGCGTCAAGTGGGAGGATGAAAAATCATGGTTCGATCATCGATTGGTTACAAAAAGAAAAGAAATTTGGTAATTGTTTCATCAACAGTAAACTCATCTGAATATAAAAAGTTGTTAGAGGAACAAAAGTTGACTTTTAATGAAATGTCTGAAGGCACACCAGTTTCCAACAAGATAACGCCCCAATACATTCAGCTAAGTAAAGACTGGTTTACTCCCAACAAAATTGCCAAATTAGACTGGCCTGCTGTCTCCTCAGACCTGAACATTAGCGAACATTTTTGGGAAACTCTTTCAAGAAGGGTGTACTATGAGTCAAGACAATTGCACGATTCATTACCAAACAGAATTTTTGAATTGATAAATGGTGGTGAAAAGGCCACGAAGTATTCAAATGAGTTTCTTTTTTATTTTTACTAGGGAGCGTGTCTAGCATTTTGACGGACCTTAACTTTAATTTAAAAATCTGGTGCGTGCGCGCAACACACTACTTTCACTTACCAACTTAATTAGATTAGAAAATAATGCGTTTTGTTAATGCCACTTCTCAAAGTTACACATTTTCCCATATTCATTTCGTTTTCATTTGCTCTATAAAAAAAAACTTTTTTTTTATTATTAAATAAAAGTTTTTACTTGTAATAATTCGGCAATGCAAGCATAATACTCCAAGTCGTCTGATTTTATTATTCTCTATGTACTTGTTGAAAATCTCATTTAGTTACCATGCAACAAATAATTTCCATTAGATGAACAGAACGGCTTTAATTATGAAAAAGCCGTTTTTGAGTAATTAAAAAAACACGTGCAAATGATACAAAATTTATTAAGTAAAGTCCCCCCTCCGGTTAATCAATTTTGATGAAATTTTTACAGACATATCTCGGGCATATAAATACATCAAATACCCAGTTTGATAAAAATAGTTAAAGCCGTTTTTGAGTAAATAAAAAAAACACGTGAAAATGATACGAATTTTTTTAAGTAAAGTCCCCCCTCCGGTTAATCAATTTTGATGAAATTTCAACAATCATATCTCGGGCACATAAATACATCAAATACCTAATTTGATCAAAATCGTTAAAGCCGTTTTTGAGTAAATAAAAAAAACACGTGAAAATGATACGAAATTTTTTAAGTAAAGTCCCCCCGCCGGTTGATCAATTTTGATGAAATTTTTACAGTCATATCTCGAGCATATACATACATCATATACCAAGTTTGATCAAAATCGTTGCAGCCCTTTTTGAGTAAATAAAAAAAACACGTGAAAATGATACAAAATTTACTAAGTAAAGTCCCCCCTCCGGTTATTCAATTTTGATGAAATTTTTACAGTCATATCTCGGGCATATTAGTACATTAAATACTCAGTTTAATCAAAATCGTTAGAGCCGTTTTTGAGATAATCGAAAAAAACTTAAAAAGTTATTAAATAAAGTACCCCCTCCCTTTGAGCAATTTTGATGAAATTTTTGCTGTCACATCGCGGGCATATACCTACACTAAATACCCAATTTCAGGTTCGCACGGTTTATAGTTTTTGAGCTAGTCTGTTCACACACACACACACACACAGACACACACAGACCATTTCGCGGGACTTGGTCATTTGGACTCAGGGGACCCCAAAACATGTATTTCCGTTGAAAACTGGAAGTCGAAATTTTTCACGATCGCAATACTTCCACTTACTATATATTTCATATATAGGTAAGTGAAAGTAAAAAACAATGTATATATTTTTGGCATGAGAAACGAAATACAAGAAGGCTGCTGATTAACTTAAGGTGAGCGATAGATTATTTTAGTAATGTTTTACCATCTTAATTTGAAAAGATGGGAGGGTAGTGATAACAATTTTTTTGTTTTGTGATAACAAACAACAAGTGTATCAACAAGTGAACATTTAGGGTAAACCGTACAGTTATTGGCACCCTCAAGACTAAATTTCAGTGGGCATTTAAAAAAATACTTCTTATGAAGGGATCTTATTGAAACTTCCTATAACTCCTGTTTATCTATCCTTATAAAGACTCAAGAGGTTTTAGGTCAAAAGTTCAATAGTTTTACAATATGGCAATATTTATTGTTACAAAATTATTAAAAGACGTATGAACTCGTATTATTATACAATATGATTTGGGAAAATAATTATCTTCAAATATTATAACACACAAATATGCGAGACCTGGCTGTATGGGTAAAACCAATGCCATCCATTTAAAAAGGAAAAAAAAAAAAAAAAAAAAAAAAAAAAAAAAAATATTTATTGTTAGAAGTGCCAAATCTAGTTATTGGCACCCTGTGGATTTAATCGTGAAATCTTCCCTATCGTTAGTTTGTTAAAGTCTTACTTAATAGATGACTTAGAGGACCCTTCAAACATTAGACTCATGTATATCTTGCAATAAAATTAGGACTTGTTCACCTATTTCTTTTAGTAAAGTTGGGATGCCAATAACTGTATGGTTTACCCTAATTCGTTTCATTTTTTTTTTTTGTGTTTTACTTTTACTTTAAAATTACTAGTAAACATTGTTTTATCAAGCATGCCACTTCTGCTTATAAATTTTATTCTGCAACGAACAATCTCTCATTAAACAGTTTCCTATGAAGTTTGATTGCTATGCAGCAACATTAGCTTTGCACTTCTCTCTTGAGCTCCAACTCTGAGGTCAACTTCGACCGTTAAGACCCGCCTCAAATCATGTTTTTTCATTTTGCTTCCGGCCAACAGTATACAAATATTAAAAAAGTTTCTAGAGAACATTTTTGGTAAAGATGTTACCCCTATACGATGCTATAGATTTCCATAATGTAATATTTTCGTTTTCAACTAATAGAAAGAAAAAATAATTCTAGAAATTATATTTAAACAGAGGATATGTATATTTATAATTTGAATCGGTTCATCGTAACTTCTTTTTATTTTTGTTCTCTGAATAGGTAGATTTTTATAAATTATCTCTTCATTATTTCGTGATATGTAGAATAATATTCTGAATTTGAAATCCTTAAATAGTAACGAATACTATCGAAACGTTTGTCCGGTAACAGTTAATGACACAGTCAATAGATTACCATATTCAAAAATCTTTAAAATTGCTCTTATCTGTTTTTCCTTAGCTTGATGGGCCTTACTTATACGAACTTCTTTGATAAAATTACTAAATATTCTGCAATTTCAACAAATAATTAGTAATTATTATTTAATATATATAAATAATTTTTTAGAAACAGGAAACTTGAAATTAAAATAAAATAAATAATAATACATAAGCCCTATTTCTGAAAATTCGATCTCCTTCTGACCATTTAATTGTGTTTACCCTAATAACTATTGTAATATAATTAGTAAATATTACTAACTATTTTAACTAATTATTATTAATTAAAATTTTACTACAATCGTAAGTGGTTACATTATGATTTTAATCAAGACCTGACTCTTATAAAGCATCTATCAGCTTAATAAGTGTCCCAAACCAGCAAGAGAAAACAAATAGCTCAAACAAATAGCTAAGGAATAATATTTTTAAAATTTCTTTTATTACAGCCTACGTTCTAAGTTTTAGTTTATGTGATTAATTTTATATGATTAGGTTTAATTGAAGAGAGAAAAATGAACCGAAAAATTTATTATTTTTCCACATATTATAATCCATGGAGTTGTACCACGGTATGATATGTGAAAACCTCTGATAAGTAATGGGCTAGGTTGTCAATAGAAAAATAGATTATTGAAGAAATCTATGAAGTTTTATCTTACTTAGTCGGAAGGAAGAAGAGGTCACAGCTTATTTGAAGAGGACGGAGAATGTAGTTAGGGGGAAGGTGAGTTTAGTGGCTACATGTAACCCCGAGCTTAATTTGAAAAGTTTGTTGAAAAATCCATCTATACCCTACACTCCGGGATAAATAAAAGTGTACACCCTGTTGTGCTTATGCCCCTTATTCCTGTATTATTATTTACAACTGGTACTTTTTGTTTCAAAAGGAATAAGTAATTAGTGAAATATGGATATGATACAATAAACTCTTAATTAGAAATTTTGATATACAATTAAAACCATTTAATAAAATTGGACAAATAAAAGTGTACACTTTAATTTTTATAAAAAATGTGTGAGAAGTACCTAATCTTTAATGAAAACTTAGTAGTATATAACCTCACCTTTTTTTTCTAGCACTTTCAACAAGCGCTTATTCATGGAAAGACACGGATTTTTTAAAAGATCTTGATTCTTGCGAGTGACGACTTCTGTTGCTTTTTTGATACCTCTCCAGTGATCATCATCAGTATTAAACTCACCTTTAGCGTACAATTGATTCGAGAGACATTTCCAAAAGCTCTCGATTGTATTCAGATCTGGGAAGCGAGAGGGCTACCCACCAATGTGATCCTCATTTCATGAAGGGTTGCCTTCGATTTGTGACATGGAACATTATCTTGCAAGAAATGAAAATTTCCGCCTGGAAATATCTGGGTTGCCCATGTACATCCTTTCTTTGATCGAAGTTAAATATTGCTCACTATTCACTCTTCCGGTAAGCCTTTCAATGCGGTAATTACCAGAGGCGGTTATCGCTCCCCAAACCATCACACCCCCTCCTTGATTTTGACGTTTTATTCTGTTGTAAATAGTTTTTTGGCCTTCTTCTATGTAACTGTATTCATTATAAGGCCCATCTTTAGAAAATCTTTTTCGACCGAAAAAATTGCGTTTTCCCAAATTCCCAAAACCCATTAAAAGCCACTTGCGAGCCTGGACTACACGAAACACGCGGTGCATTTTGGTTAGGGGATTTTTTTTTTTAATTTTTGTCTTCTTGATATTCATTTCACAAAGTTTTATCTGGATAATTTTCGTAGATATATTAAAATATAAATTAAAACTAATTTTTCGTGCCGACGATAATTTAACTTCCCTTGCCGAACGACGAATTTCCTTTTTATCCTCGTTGCAGCGTGATGTCCTACCTTTTCTTTTGTTCCTCTCTACTTCTTGACGCGATTGTAATCAGTTTTGAACATTTTAGCAACTTTGGTGAGAGGAAGAGAATATTTTCGACCAACTTCCCTATAGCTAAGGCCACGACCATCATCTTTCTTAAACCGGATAATTAAATCCAAAGAATACATTTATATATTACTGAGAAGCAATATTCAACGAGTGGATATGATTAGAACCGAGATACACAATGATAAACTAACTGTACACTTTAATTTGTCTCAGTCTGGCTTGTTTATACTGTGATTAATTCTCTTGATGACAGCAATATACCTACCAACGGTGTTTCCGAATTAAATTTGTTTTTATTTTCTGCCATAGTATAGTATTTGAAAACATTTATTACCATGAATTAAATAAGTAACCGATTTTCAACTGTACACTTTTATTTGTCCCGGAGTGTAGTGGTTCACATCTGTACCCACCCCCTACTTACATGGTGACAGTCCAAAAAAAATGAAAATCTTTTTATATTCTGACCAATGTAAACGATATTTAAATATGGCATAGAATGATAATCAGCTAAATCTAAAAATTTCTTTCTGAAAAAATTTAAATCATGTCTGTTTACTATTAATGAAATATTATTAATTTTTTTCTGAATAAAATTCTTTTAAAATCTAAAATGAAAAAAATTTAAAATACTGATGACCTGAAGAGTACAGAAAGCCTAAAAGGAAAAGAAAAAAAAAATCTTGTTGTTACATTTCGACAGGTTTTGGAATTTTACACCTCAAAAATGCCTTCTACATTGTTACGTACTCTGTATTTATTTTTGACTCTATAACCTTTTTATTTTCACCTACCTTTATATCTGCTATCAAAATATATTTACTTAACATTTTTAATCTATTTAATTACTTTTTTCTTATAAGATTTTAATATGGGTAGGTATTTATTTATTTTTCTGATATATTAAATATTTAATGTTCAGAAAACCTTTCTTTTATTTGTCTAAATTAGAGAATAGTTATCAATGCCACTTTATATACAAGAATAGTTATCAATGAAACTTTATTACTTTCTTTATTAGATATTTGTAAGTATAGCTAAAATTAAATTTCATCCCAACGAGTCGTGTATTAGTTCCGTTCATACGCTTAATAGCGTTTGTATGTTTTTAATAAAACATAGTTAGGAAAAGATATTGAAAAATATAAAAATCTGGTTCGATGCGCGATACACAAAACTTTCACTTACAAACTTACATTATAAGTTGGCGTGTTTTGTTAAATGCCATTTCTTAAAGTCATATATTTTTCCACATTCATTTAATTATTTTTGTTTCTATTTGCTCTTTAACGTACAGTAAATTTCTTTATTATTAAATAAAAGTTTTTACTTGTAATGATTCGGCAATGCAAGCATAATATTCCAAGTCGTCTGATTATATAATTCTCTATGTAGTACTCGTTGGGAACTTCATATGGTTACCATGAAACAAATAATTTTCATTAAATGAACAGCACATTTTTAATTATAAAGCATCGGTCTGTCATTAAAGGCCTACTGCGCATGCGCGAGCTCAACGTATTTTATGAGATGACGGAATATTTTTCTTTTCTTCTCCTGTATATGTTTACTTGATTTTTTTCATATTTCATATTTAGCCATTTCTTATTTTTAGTCAAAATGAAGGACAGATACTTTCTCCATAAAAAACAAAATCAAAGGTACTTTATAGGAAAACAAAAAAGGCCCCTTCCCTATTTATGCCCCCTCAGGACATTTTAATAATGATAAAATTAACCTGATATTAAAGAATACTTGATTCTCATTAAACATGACGAGTTTAATCAGTTTTTAATTATAAAAATTTAATCAGTTGAGTTCGAAAATTGTTCTTTGCCCAACAGACCTGGGGAAGAGGATTCAATTCTCAACTTTATCAACATCGAAGATATTTACTTATAAATAAAAAATGGAAGATTTTGTTTACATAAACGCCTTCTTTGGCCTAGAAGAAGTGACTAAATCGTGTTTGCTGATGAAAATGTTAACAATCTTAAGTTTGAACTTTTAAAAAATAGTAGTTTGGTGGTTCTTTATTATTTTTTTTTCATACTGTATTAAATTTATTTATTTTGTGCTGGTTATTAAATTTATGTTTACACTCATTTTAAAAAAAGTTGGCAACTTTTTTGCCACATCCCCAGAGTAACTTGGCCAATGCAGTATTTAATTTTTTAACTTATAAATATTATAAGTTTTGCGGTTAATAATATTTTTTAAACATTAGTAGACAAAAAATCAGCAGTGGAAAAAATTGGCAAAGTTGTCGGAGATTACTGTATTTTAAATCGTATTTGGAAGTTGAAAATTTATCCTAAACCACTAGCTCTTTTAGAGGTAGAGAACATTAAACTTATCAAATGGAAAGAGTGATTGAATAAATAATAATGGTTGAAGGGTGGAACTAAGTCCTATCATAGAATTACCTATATCAAGAATAGTGGCTAAGCCCTCCTTTACATATTTAATCAAGTTCTGTTACAGCTAAGCTTAATATTTGAGCTCCTCGGCCCAGAGGTTGACTCCTCTAAGGCAAGCACTGTTTTAGCCCGCATAAAGAAACTATTGAAAATGTTTTGCCGACACCATTCCTTACAGATATTTTTCCATATTAGAGAAAGTTGGAAATTAATAATTAAATTTGAAAATTTACTGGTACTGATCCCCGCATTAGTGAAATTAGCATAGTTGTAGTAAAAAAATTATGACTTTTACTGTTGGTTTATTGATTGGTTGCTTTCATATGCTCTTCTAGTTTCTGCCTTACAGGGTGAGCTCACAGTAAGACAAGATTAAAGCTGGCGATATCGCGATGGTCAAAAAACAAATCATTGATCTGAAAAAGAAACCGTATTGATTCCATTAGTATCAGTTTTATCCAAACAACCTTACAATGCCCTGCTACAGGTTGCAACCACAGAATATAGAAGTAACATCCTTCTATACACTCCGGCTGCCACAAGCCCTCCTCAAATTGTCTGTTGAAATACCATCGCACAAACAAATAGTATGACCAGAGAGACGTGTAGTCATCTACAAAGAATGCGAATCCTTGTCCGTATACCTAACTTAAAATTCTCAAGTATACCTTACAAGGGTTGTCAACTAGTTTTAATCTAATAAGAATGCCCCTAATCCTCAGAAAACCATATACCCAAACAGCCTAAGTGTTTAATCTTTCCATTGTACTTGCCGAAGGTTCTTAAGACTGTTTGATTACGTGGTTCAATGCGGTCCAAATCCATCACTATTAGTTAAAAACGCTCATTAGAACATACCTAAATATTCACACGTCATACCAACTAATTAAAAGAGTGGGAGGCATGACAGTCCACATATACTTGTTAGAAAAAACCTCTTCCTAATTTTTTAAATATTTGTTAATTATTCAAAAATATTTACAGATTGTAATTATTACTTGATATTAAATAATTAATTTAGGATTTACATTACTCAATGAGGTCATTTCTGTAAAAGGCCCTAATTATACTTATATATTACAACATTTTTGGCTCACTAGGAAAACCATGGTCCTTTATACTGAAGTGCGTGTTTCATAAAAACTGTGAAGGTTCAAAATTGAAACATTTAAAATTTATCAATAACATTTTATGTAAAATACATAAAGCTGTTTTAGGGTCTGGCCACACATGTCCGCACCGGATCCGCACCGTAGCATTAATATAGGTTATGTTAAGAATATTTTTCATTTAACTTACATATTACCTTTAGTTATGCCTAAAGTGGCCTTTGTCTGACATGTGTGGCCTGAACTTTAGGCATAACTAAAGGTAATATGTAAGTTAAATTAAAAATATTCTGAACATAACCTATATTAATGCTACGGTGCGGATCCGGAGTGGACATGTGTGGCCAGACCCTAATTTGTTTTTAATCTCCAATTATTACAACTCAAGAAAGGAAAAATAGATAACTCGTGAAAAGAAAGAAATATTGTAGTTATATTTCTACACCCTAAAATTGATTATTCTCTATTATGATTCATTAAAATATTATCAAAACTATGGTATGTAAATTTTAAAACTGTAATAAATTCAGTTTCTGTAATAATGGTACATTTATTGTGAAAAACAATGAGATTTTTTAGCTTGAATTTCATGTGTTTTTGTATTATGTTTTCTAAAATAATTATGGATAACATTACACTTCTTTATATTTATTTATTGCTTAGGATACTAACAAATTTTTATTAAAAACGTTAATAGTAAATGAGAAAAAATACTCAGGAAGCCCCTTGAAGGAAACAAGTTGGATCCCAGTGCGCGACCTCCCTTAAATATCCAATTTCATTTGGAGTGAAATTGGAATGTAATTCTGAACAAGACTTTTATTCAATGCATTTCTTTCCTTTAGGTGTGGGTTGGGGACAGAGTGGTCCCGGGCAGCCAGCAGCAGGACCACATAGCTCGCAACCTCAACCCGGAGGGACAGTGAGGCGCCACAGGATGGGTGCCATTGTTGGCTGGAGAGACTGGAGGAGGAATGACCCCACCGTTCTTAACAGCCTTTGGAAAAGCAAAACACCATTAGGTAACAAAATGTTTCGTATGAAAAACACCATACATAATATTTTTATAAACAAAATTAAAATCTCCTTATTTATTAACTTGAAAATTACATACACATTTCAACTGTCTCTGAATAAAACGTTATTTTATTTTATACAATATTTCAGTAACTGAAAGGGTTTTTCCATATTTTTCCAATCTAGTATCATATAATTGTTTTAGTTATTTTTGCTTATCCTATAAATCACCTCTATCTTAGAGATGGATAACTGTCCTGAACAAACAATGTGTCACATGTTTATAAAACATGATACAGACTTTTATTTGAGGAAAAACCTTTAATCAAACTGTTATATTGTTAAATAAGGGAAATGTGATATAGTTTCCTACGCCTCCATGGTTCAGTCTAGGGGCTCAAATCACAAGCTCATATCTCTTCCGGAAATCCAATGAATTAGGTCACAATCCTCATTATGATTTCTTTTATAACCTAAAGATTTTTTGATTTTTTATGTCTTACATTTTTAACCACAGTACAGGATTTAAAAACAATACAAAACAAAAGTATATATAATGTTCCTTCTACAAATAAAAGTGAAATATTTTCACTATAGAATCACAATACATTAAAAAATGGTAGTTTATAAGTTCTGAAAACTAACTATACTTCATACTATTGTCCTTGTCATACTACTTAATGTGTATAAAGTATTTAAAATTGCTTTCTAAACTGTTAAATACTCCTGATTCAGGTAATGCAGAGCTGTACATTGTGCTGGCACTACTTATTGGATTGGTAACAGTTGTCATCGGTTGTTGGCTATCTGACAACTGCTGGTCTCCAGAGCCAGAGCTTCTTACTACACTGGCGTAGCATCATCGCTCGAGGGCTCGTCGAGTCCTGAAGGCCCGCCCAAGGTACCTTCCCATTGTTTATAACTCTGGCGGGACCAGGCAGATATAGTTGTCCTCTTCTCTTCCATGGCGGGAGTACTCCATTACCAATCACTTCTTCTCCCACACTCCTTTTGATATTGGATATATGGAATATATGACTTGGCATGCATGGATGCTAGTACAGAAAAATGGAAAATGAAATCTCAAATCAGCATTTACTAGAATTATAACCAAAGAGAACTCATATTTTTATAAAAAAATCTGAGGTAGATATAGAGGAAAATGTTATAGAAATCTAATTCTCATCAAACTTAATCATAATAATTAAATTTTGGAATTGAAAGTGATTTTCCAGTTGTGAATAATATTGATTAAGAAGCTAGATCATTTTCTTTGATTGAAAAATTAGTTGAAAAAGAAGTAAATATATTGTATAATATGATTAACCTGTCCTCCAAAGTTGGTTGGTGTTCCAACTCCTTGATGCAAATTCCATGTTAGAAAAAGTCAGCACATAAGTTGAAGAAATCAATTCAAATTAATTCATTTTTGTTAATTTTAGTTTATTTGATAATCAGCATATGACCTTTCAAATACTCGTGTAAATAACAAGCATGATTTTTGGTTTCTTAATTGAACAGACTAAAGCAATGGGATTCAGATTATAAAATTGAATAAGTCTAAATACACTATCCAATGAGTCCCAGAAGCTGAATACTATTAGAATTTTCTTTAAGAAACCATTGGAACAGTAACAGTTTTGGTTATTTTAAAAATGTCCTTTAAAATTTATAAGTAATACTAAACAACTTAAGTAAGAGATCTGTTCCCAAAACCTGTGGTAAGGATAGTACATGATGTTCACCTGATTTTTAATAGAATTAAAAATTATAACTCAACTTGATATATACTCTCAAAATTAGAAATTAATATTTTAAAACAAAATTTAAGGGCCTATTCACACTATCGGTTTCGCACCCGCTCCACTCTCGCTCCGCTCCCGGTCAGCTCTCACTCTACCCCATTCACACTAGCGCTCCGCTCCCGCTCCACTCCCGGTCCGCTCTCCTAATGTCTTACCATATTCACACTATATAATTTTACACCGTTCACTTTTGAAAGGTTTAAGCTATTAAAGCCATTAATAATTGAAGTTGTCTGTATTCGGATTTTAATTAATGATTAACTTTCAGTTATTTAAGTATTCATTTATTCTTCAATTTTACGGCCAAAAAAAAAAATCAATTTTTCGTTTGTAGAAATAGCTGGTAAGTGTACTTTTCTTGATGAAGAAGATAATATTATCAAAAAATATAAGAAGAATATATTGCAACACAATGATAATTATTAATAATAATTATAAATTAATTTAATTAATGGTGAAGAAATAATTTAAATTTTTTTCGGAATGTATTCGAATACGCTTGAAAATTTCAAGTTGAAATCGGTAAATGCTACAAATTTACCGATTGTGTTCTCTTCTTTTCCTGATTAATATTTTAATTATTTTTTGATTTAATATATTTTTTTGTTAATGATCTGACATTTTTCATAATATACTGCATTTTTATTCGTTTCAAATTAAACGTTATTTTATAATAGCAATGAGTATGTAGTCAATAAATAAATCGGTGACCATTTTTTACGAGTACATTAATTCATAGCAAAATATATCTCAAACATAACATGAATTTTTCACATCGAAAAACCGCGCGTATTGTTGGTGATTTTTTTTTTATCATTTCAAGCGTATTCGAATACATTCGGAAAAAAAAATTTAAATTATTTCTTCACCATTAATTAAATTAATTATAATTATATATATATATATATATATATATATATATATATATATATATATATATATATATATATATATATATATACCGTAAAACGAGGTGACTTTGTGACTAATGGGGTGACTTTGTGACAAGCCTATTTTTCTACATTTTTTGAATTTCCCTCCTTAAAAAGAATGAGGTTAGGCAATTCAGTGTACTTGTCAGTTGGTCAGTAATGTGCTGCAACCTACTGGCCACATATAACTTCTTTCATTCCATTTATCATGGTGCTTTATTTCAAATTTTCAAGAAAATGAAAACAATCAAGCATATATGAAATAAAGCACCATGGTAAATGGAATGAAAGAAGTTATATGTGGCCAGTAGGTTACAGCACATTACTGACCAACTGACAAGTACACTGAATTGCCTAACCTGATTCTTTTTAAGGAGGGAAATTCAAAAACTGTAGAAAAATAGGCTTGTCACAAAGACACCCCATTAGTCACAAAGTCACCTCGTTTTACGGTATATATTTTTTTTTTTTTAAAGTTGAACTTTTTTGGCCGTAAAATTGATGAATATATAAATACTTTAATAACTGAAAGTTAATTATTAATTAAAATCCAAATACAGACGGCTTCGATTATTAATGGCTTCAATCGTGAACGGTGTAAAATTATATAATGTGAATATGAAAAGACTTTAGGAGAGTGGTGCGAGAGTGGAGCGGGAGCGGAGCGAGGCCGGACCTGAGCCAATATTGTGATTAACCTCTCTCTATTCCTCTTTAGAATATTTTGCCAGTGAGACCGGACCGGGAGCGGAGCAGGAGCGGAGCGCTAGTGTAAATGGGATAGAGTGAGAGCGGACCGGGAGGGGAACGAGACCGGAGCGGTACCGATAGTGGAATTCTCTGTCTATTTCTCTTTAGAATATTTGAGCGGACCGGGAGTGGAGCGGGAGCGGAGCGATAGTGTGAATCCGCCCTTAACTCTCACCAAAATATAACATATTTGCTATTCATACAATTCTTAATCTCTGAAAAAATATAATGATAATCGTGGGCACGAATTAATTTAGACTGGCATAGATTGATTTGATTTTTACTACTTGATGTGTAAGACAATACAGAGTACTATCATCCATGTTTTTCAAGAATAGGAACTAAGGAAAAAAATATATAGTCCAATTATATAATTTGTTCTCTTTAATATCATACAGGGAATCTTTTTATTTTTTTAAATCATTGGTTTCAATTTGAAATTTTGAACTTATTAAATATTTCTCAAGAGCTTAATCTTTTAGATTGACCCCTTCATTGAAAATGTATTCCTTCAGATACACAATGTACATAGTCATAACTTTACTTTTAAACCTATTGTCAACTTAAATATAGGATAGTAGACAGTTTGACTTTTAATCGCAACGTTGAGACGCGGGCAAGACACAGCAGCACAGTTTTTGTGAAATGTGTATTAGAAAAGAAAGCGCACAATGAGAGGAAGGGCAACATAGCTCCTTAGCTAAAACGTATTACCAAAAAGTGCGACTTTGCTCAGCATTGCCTGCGTCTCAATGTACGACTAGCCTTTAAGTTGGTTTATTTTTAAAATTTGTAACATAAAATCACTACAATGCTCTGTAACTTGTGCTACCAATTTTAATTTCAAACACCAATATTGTAACCGACATAATTGCTTTAAAAACAATTTCAGATTCGTACAGCACTATCCACAAATAGAAACAAAGGTGTATCCTTGTTCATTTAAAAAAGAAAATAAAAAAAAGAGTCCAATACAGAAAGAATAGGAATTTAATTGCAGTTTACTAAAAATTGTTAAAAAATGAAATTGAATAGAATAGATAAATTAAAAATGTGGAAATTTCAATAATTATAATAGGTCTTATCATTGGTACTGTGGAATAATGGTTTTATTTTTAGGTGGCTACATTAAAACTAAACTAAGATAGGTGCAGTTGAATAAAACAGATGATTGCTTTGAACCTTAATAGAGAAAGTAGCTTCATGAGAGCTAAGAAAAGTAAGAAAGTAATAATAAAAATAACTAAAAAAATAGACAGAAAGTTTCACTTAAAGCACATGTTCCTAGTAAATGAATAAGAAATGTTAGGAAACAAAAGTTACCACTCACGTTTATATGCCTCTGATGTTTGGTCAAAAGGGATTAAGTCATCGAATGTGAAGCTTCCACAACAATTTACCAAGCTATTGAAAATCATTATAAATTCTTTCTGATTGTATTTCTTTATTCCAGAATAATAAATAAAACAATATTCTTTCAACCGAAACTGTAATAAATTATGAATAACGAATAAATTATAGTCAATTATGAATTTTAAGAAGACGAGACAAAAACAAAATTTATGACTTAAGCCCTTTTGCCCAAACATGAATGATATTATTGAGGTACTGGAGAAAATTAGATAGACTTCACTTCCCATTGCTCAATAATTTTGTATAATATATTTTTAATTAATCACTATTTGATTAGTTAACATGTTAGAATCATGTTTATCACATAACTTTTTGAAGCTCAATACCTTTAAATTCATTTTATTAACACAAATGTAAATAATATAACCATATAACCTAAAAAGAACAATTATTTTTATGATTATAGCAACTAATAAATTTTAAATGTCAGTTAATAATTTTCCTGACACAGAAACATTTCTATTAATATTATTTCAATGTGGGATATAATTTATGCTCATTTAATTACTCTAATTGATTTCAAACACTAATACTGAAATATAAATATAATAATATAAAAATAACAAAAACTATAATGAAAAACAAATATTAACCAAGGCTATAATATTAATCACAGCACATATAGGTATGTGCCTATATTATTATTCATTTTTATTATGCAAACCTTACAATTAAAAATTAAAAATGTAGACAAACCTCATAAGTAGAAATGAGATTAAAAATAAGAAAACTATTTCAGTTGCTTTAAATTCCTAATGCATTTAAACAAAAGATACAAGACTTTTACCGATTCCAAAAGTCCTTTGGGAGACATATATTAAAGTTGATTCAACAATGAGTACTTAATTGCATGTGCTGATGAACATGCTTTGCTTTGCAAATAAAAAAAAATTAAATAGCTATTATAACTTACTGGCAGGATCTGAATAAATTAAAACATAATACTGGAAAATGATATGTTATCATCACTTCTCATAGCCTGAACTAGTGCTGGATGGAATGTTATGGATCGGAAGTAGTAACAGACTAACCTAAAAAACTAATGGAAAGAATCAGATTTTTTTAATATTTCATTAATAAAAAATAAAAAATAAAATGGTTGATGGATCACTCAGCAATAAGGGTAACTTTAATTAAGTGTCTTATAGTGGGCTAACATCATATTTAATAAAATCACATATTCCTGATAAAATTAAAAATATAAGGTGGTATAATTATAAGGGTAAAAATGCCCACATTACATACATACACGTAATATCTAATATATATGTGACAATGTTGTAAAAAAAAATTTTCTTTTCTAAATATTTCCTTGCTACAGGTTTATGCTAATGAACTTGATATTTAATTGAGGGAGTCTATATAGCTGATCAGACTTAACATATCCTTTTATTCTGTTTATAGTGATATTTTTTTACTATTATTTGACATAGACCAAATACATTTTCATTTGCTATTACGGTCAATGACCCTGGTCTTGTAATATGTTTTGTTAAAAATTAATGTTGAGTGTACAGTTGCATAAAATAAAATTTCAAAACAATGAATATTAATAATTCTCATAGGTATTGAACAATATCAATAACCACACAAAAATAAAATAATAATAATATTCCAATATTTGTGTTAGCAATGTTTTCTTCAGTGATGACATCAGCAATGAATTAAAATAGCATTTTTATAAAAACAAAATGAACTTCTGTGAGTTTTAATCCAAAAAAAAAAAAAAAAAAAAATGATTTTGACTCCATAAACATTAAATGATTGATTTGGGCTTAATAGATTTTTAGGTTTAACAAAATTATTTATTGATACACATTATATTACTATGAAAAAGTCTTTGAATAAAGTAATATTTCAAGTAATGAATATTCAGAGAAGAAATAAAGATTGTATTTAGTCTTTAAAATATTTGTATTTTACCATTGTAGTAATAAATTAATTATTACATGAAAACAATTGTTTTCCCATTCTTCTAATAGGAATAAAGGTTAAAAGGTTTTATTATACTTTCAATTATTTTCTGTTAAGTGATACCCATGATAATTCTACAATATTTCAAACCTTTGAAGCACCAATTCCAAATAGTTTAATTTTCTTTTCTCATTCTTTTTTCAAAAAATCATCTTTTACACTTGAAAGCAAAACCCCGATAAGTCTCAAGCAAATTGGCATTATAAGTGTGTTGTTTCAGCATACTGTGATATTTTTTATAATCTGTTTACCTTTCTGTTCTTATCAGATCTTCCACTCCAAAAACATAAAACAATACAATTATTAATCCTTTGCCAAAGTTTAAAATTTAGTTCAAAAATTTATCAAAGTATATTTATAGAGTCTCACATTTTGATTTACATTCATCAGTATACAGTTTTTCCCACCAAATTTTTGAGTTAGTTAACAAATTTCAGGCAACACAACACCTATGACTGAAATTAATTAGTTTCTTGTGGCTACGAAAATTTCTCGAGCAGGTTGTATGCTATTACTTTTGCATTCACTCTATGATGACAGCTTCAAATTTTTTTCAACAGCAAGTTTTAATTGTCATGACCTAAATTTAATACCATAGTGTATTTCTAAAATATAACCAAGATCTGGGCCATGACATGTATAATCTTTTGGCTGCTTTTCCATGATCAATGGCTCAGCCATTTTAGAAGTTATATCTTTACAAACATGGATCCTGACCATTCCTGATTGAGGTGGTATATCTCTTTATTTGTTCGTATATGCCACCTTCCTGATTTATTGGTCCTTTTCTTTTAAAACTATCCATTTTATCTGCAGCAGATTTGTTGAAATTTTATGTCTCTCCTGCATATTTTATTATCTGTCTAATTACGGTCTTCTTAAAGCTTAATTAGTGCAAAATAAGCTTCGTTTCCTAACAATATCGCTCTTATCTTCATTTCCTTCTTTATTGATAACAGACCCGAGGTAGTTGAAACCGTTCACCACTTCAAAGGTGTAGTCACTAATAAAACATTTATGCTGAAGGTTTTTTTTTTCTTAGTGCCATGAACATGGTTTTCCTTCATTGACTTTGAGACCCAAACAGCGATCTTCTGCATTAAGCTTGATAAATTACCCCTTAGGCTGGCTAGGATTCTTCCAAAGTCCACCATATCGTCATGATATGCCATGATCTGTGTCATGTTGCGATAGATGTTTTCTCCTGGGTCTAGCCCTGGTCGCTTTACAATATTGTGTCAACAATACTATTTTATAGTGGAGCTAATACATCCGGCCCTGCCTCCCTGGTGGGATTATCCATTAAACCAGGCATGGCCCATTTTTTACCTCAAACTGATGGTCCACTCAGAGTTTTCACCAAGCATTCATTTCAATGCATTGTGATGAGCTTATCTGGTACCCTTAATTCTCCTATGGGTGAATTTTAGGTTGATTGACCCTGTCAACAGTGTCGTATGCAGCTTCGAAATCTATTAAAAGCATTCAGATTGATTTCCCAAACTCTCTCATTTTCTCAGAAATTTGCCAAATAGAAAATATATGTTCTATCATGGACCTGTCATGTCAAAAACTGACTGATAATCTTCGATTTCATTTTCTACATATGGCACAGTCCTTCTGTAAAGAATGACTGAGAAGACTTTATTAGCTACAATGAGCTACGTGATTTCTCAGTGGTTCTTACTTAAAGTAAAAAAAAAAAAGAAGGGCGGAGGAAAATTTTTGCACCATGTAAAATTTACTCATGGTCTAAAGAATTGCAGTGTTCAATTAATGTGAATGTTTTTGATAAAAAACAACTCTGTTCCAAGTACCTACTGAACTTGTAGGCTTTTTTAGTAAGATTTATAAAATATAATGTAAACATTAAGACTAAGTCAATACCTCTTGTACTATGTACCAAAAGCCTAATCCTAAAGAGTATCGAGAGTCAAAATACCTTTTATCCAACTCATTAGCAAAACAAAAAGTAAATATTAAATTAAATATTTTCACAAATACACTTAACTTCAAAGACTTTTTCAAAGAGCTTTAGTATAATTTTAAAATGGATCTACATATTTCCATATTGCTTTATTGTTTAATAATGGGAGGACATTTGCTATTTAATCAATTGACTTTCGTCTATTAATTCATTTTCATATTCATTTCGAATGTCGGACTTATAAAAATATGTATGGGGATATATCGATTAGTTGGAGCAATGTTGTAGTTTGGAAATCATGATATTTTAGGTTTTATTTACGAAATTTATATACGTAAAATTGTTATTTGGTTCAAAGCATTCAACTCATGTTTGGATTACTTGAAATATATTACAAATAAAACAGAATAAGGCACCGACCACTTGACCATTATAAATGAAAGAACTGATTAAATAATCTATAATGACGCCTAATTGAGAGTTAATGTATATCATTGTATAATAAAAAATGTATTTATAATGCTCATAAAATTAGTTTAAAAAGGCCTAGATGTATGCCTTAGGAATAAATATTATAGACAGCAGTAATAATAGGTTAGATATTTGTGAGACAGGTTTTATCTGTCATAATTAGGACCATTTCATCAAAAATATTTGCTTATGGGTTGAAAAATATTTATGGATCATCTTTGATGTATTTTTATTTAACATTTTTGAGGATATGTAAAAAAATATTTTTCTGTAAAAGAAAACCAGCAAATGAATAAAAAAGTATCTTATAAGTAATTATCTGAACATTTAATTTACTCGTTTTATTTAAACTGATTTTGAATTTGAAAGCAAAGTCATGCAAAATCAATCAAAAAAAAAAAAAACATTAATCAAAGTCATGACAAAAATTTAACACGAATCTTTCCGAAAACTAACATTGCAGTGATGCTTAGACAAGCTTGATTGGTAATTTATCATTTTTGATGCATCATAAAATCTTTCATTTAAAAAAAAAACCAAAATGTGAGTTAGTTGTTCAGAAATAATAATGGTTATAGAAATGAATCCGAATCTAAACATATTTAGATTTAAAAGTCAAGCATGTTTGACTTTTAAAATTGACTTACTGTTAATTATAAACTTAAATGGAAAAATATTGATAGATAAAGACTACCAACTATAAATGATGGTAACAGGAAGATTTTATCATTATATTTATCTAAATAAAAAGTTGGTATAAATTCTCAATAATAGTTTTAAATGACAGTTTTGAATAGAACAATTGAAATGTAACAGTTATTGATGAATAAAAATTATTTGTATTAATTTCAGTAAAGTTTAAGTAGCCCTCATTATTCACGCTATGTTTTATTTTTCAAAAAAGAAAAAACCCTTAATGTTATGTAACCATGTTGTGTCAAATGACTCATATTTTTATGTAAAGGCTTCCCATAAATAAATATCTGTACTTTTTCAAGAGCACCCCTCTAAAATACTAATGCACAAATTATAAAATTTTGTAGATGTGAAATCCATTTTTAGAAATATGTAAATCTCAATGTTTAGTGTATAAAGAATGGTTAAGGGCACATAGTTGACAATGTCAATTGTACTCCGCCTGAAATATACATTTTTATATAACATAAATTTGAGTTTTTTTTTAAAGCCTATCTATAAAAGAATAAGTTTTATTATTAATGGTCTATTTTTGAATAAGAATGCTAACAAGAATAAATTTACTTATCAACTTACAAGTTTTTTAATTATAAATACATTTCTCTGATTTATCCAAAATAACAAAACATTTTCTCCCATTAATAATAGACAATGCCACTCTGACTACCTACAGTTTTCATACTTATTCCTTTAAAACTTAAAATAGATATGTAGTTAAAATGTTTTGCATAAATTGTTTACTATAAATCAGAAATGGAGTAATGTTCTTTATTAGTTTATTCAGTGAAAAGCAATTCAAAAATTAATCATAATAATAATTAAAATACTAATCACCTCTTAGCAAAAGATTTCATAAAACAAATTTTATGAATTTATTATTATATATATAATACAGATTATCTATTATAAACTAGCGTTTATTGTTTATTCTGTTTATGTTACAGTCCTGTTAATATCAATCCTCACCATCATTTATATTTATCTCTAGCATTTATAAGCTCAAAAGCTTTCCTGTTAAGGGTCTTATAATAATCAGAACAAAACAAAATACTTCTTTCAAAAGAGATTAAAATTGTTTTTATAAAAAGGTAACACCTGTTCAAAAATTGTTTTTGACAACTGGTGACCGATAAGTCACAGTGACAGTCAAGTAAGTCACAGATATGCTAGTCACTTCCCATCCCTAACCTTGTTTCAGATACTTTTCGGTATCTGATACGAAGTATTTGATTCATACTAGGCATGGGTTGATACTTAAAATTCTGGTATCTGATACAAGTGATACTGATACAGTTTTGACCCCTGGTTATGAGTTAAGACCAATAATCATAAACCCTGGTTATGAGTTAAGGAATTTAAAGGCTAAAATTAATGCTGGGCCACTAGGTATTGAACTTTGTTAATACCATTTAAAATTAAATCTGAAAGGTGTATCATTTTGACTGTGAGGTGAAATCATTTATCATTTTGTTGATTTTTTTAATTAATGAAGTTCAATATTGTTATTTTATCGAGTTAATACATATTTAACTTTAGGTTATAAATAAATATGTTGGAAAGATAATGGTTCTTTTTGTTTAAATTCGCCCATTTAAGTATTTTTGTTTTTTCATTTTATATAGGCTGTATCAATTTCACGGTGAACTACTGCATGTTTTTGATCTTGAAAGATAATCTTTTAGCTTGGTAATTGAACAAGTTAACAGTACAGTAATTTTTGTGGCGGCTAAAATATAACTTATTTATTTAATTAATATCTATATTTTTATTCCATAAATAAATATGTGTTTGTATACATATCCGTCCGTCTTCTTTATATTTAGTAATAAAGAATTGTTTAAAATTGTTATGTTTACGTTGTTTATCTTTTACGGCAACGAATTTTTCACTAAGTGCACATATTTTTATTTTATGAATCAAATATATCCTCAATGTGTATTTTTAAATGTTAACCCTATTTTGTTAAAAAAGAAATGAATTATCAAAAAATAAACTGGTATTTGTTTTAACTATACAGTTATTAAAATTATTATGTTTGAAAATTGTATAACAGTATTAATAAATAAAAAATAATCGAAGTTTATTATTTTCTTTAGATAATTACTCTCCATTATCTCAGTATTGTTTAAAATAAATTAATAAAATTACCAAAGAGTATGTTGCTAATGCAAGGGATCAGGTATTAATTAGTTCCCAATGATTCAGAAACTGAATCAGTACTAAGTAGGATCTGGATCATAGCGCGGGGTTAGCTATTCCAAGTATTCATTTGTATTTAGTACGCCACACTCAACTGATATGGATCATCGAGTATCCATATCAGTATCCATATACATGTATCAGTGAGTATCAATACCCGGTTCATTTTGGCTGGATCAACTCCTTGTATCAGATACTTTTCGGTATCTGATACGAAGTATTTGATTCATACCTTACCCATCCCTAGTTATATGATTCACAGTACATTGTTGATAACAATTGACATGCATGTGTTGTATGAATTGATAACAGAATCTAAAAATAAAGCACTCTTCTAGTATTTAAATGATTGCAGGCTGTAATGGACTTACGATGTTTTTCGAGAATTAACTGGATGAAAGGTTTGTCTTTGGGTGATAACGTTCTTTTGAATTATACTTATCAATTCCCTCTGCCTTTACAGTTTAATTAATGATTAATTTGTAAAGATTCTTAAAAGGCTTATTACAAAATAACTGTAATCATTTTGTTGATGTGATATTATAAAATGCTGTTACCTTTTTATTCTCTTTAAATCCAGAACAGTATAGTTTTCCGTTTAAATATTCTTATAATTATTGCAATACTCTTTTATATTTACATATATATATTTCCTAAAGTTTCTACAACTCTGACACAATTAACAAGATATTTTATATGTAAACAGACATGAGAAAGTCAGTTTTGATCTGCCTTTTAAACTTGGCCAGTTCTGATTGATCAGCTATCACCCATCCTAAATTTACTGTATTTAACTTCTAGGATTAATTTTTAAAGTTTTCAATTATCTAGGACATTAATCCGTAGGCAACATCTCTTGAAGATTTACTATTTTGTGGAAATATGAGTCTTTAAAGCTTGTCACAGAGCATCAATTCTTTAGGCATTGATTTGAATTCAAACTGATCCTTTCTAGGAATGTATATACATTCCCTTATTAAAACATAAATATTTTTAGACGAAATATTTTAGCTAAACTAAATCTTGATTTATGATTCATCTCTATACATATGAATTGTTTCATTTTTGACACAATTTGATCTATTTTTTTCTGTTTTAGCTCTGGAATAATAGTAATTAATTAGCACAATTATATTTTATTCTACTCTTATTCATTGATTGCTTAATCTTTGCTATAATCTTTTTAATACAAGATTGTGTCTAATCTCAAGTAAGATAAGATGTAGAGAGACTAGGTGGGGTATCAACGATTCATTGACTCACCTTTTTGATTAATTTTCTCAGGGATGGGCTTAACAAATATCTTTTTCATAGCATTTATTTTTGTTACATTGTCAAGAAATCTATCATTCTGCCTTGATCAAATAAAAAAAGGTAATAATACAAGCTAATTGCCTTGATGAATTATTGATTGAAAAGTTGCAATTTCTGTTCATCTGAATGATTCCTTATTTCAGACCTCAATCACATTCGTTGCACGAGTGATTTTAATTGTTCAGCTCATGCTTATTGCCATCCAAGTGGAGTTTGTCAATGCAAAGTAAACTACATTCCTGATCGTGAGCCAAATATACCCGGAAAGAAAGCATACCATACTGTATGCCTAAGAGGTCCTACATTATCAATTTTATATACTTTGATATTGTTTTATTTTACATTATACAATTGTTTTATTTCAAATATCACTAACCATAAAATTTATTAACTATAGAAGCATCGTTCATTGGTGATCACTGTAAGAAGGATATTCAATGTAAATCGAAACTTGGTCTTCACTCGGAGTGCCTTATTACCGATTCTAATAAACACCTTGGTAGTTGTCAGTGCACAAAAGAAGCTCACTACAAAAATGACATGTGTTATAAAACATCTTGTAAGTTATTTAATTTTATTTGTTAAGTTGCTTATTGCTATATTTTGAAGGGAATGAAAGCTTAATCAATATATATTATAAAGCAAAGTGTACAATGTGCGTGCCGATAAGGCTCAAAAACCACTCAAGGTATGTTTAATAAAGTTATGTCAGCGTGTTGCTATACAACCCCTAACGGAGAAGAAGGTTTCCGTTTTTCTCTTAAGGGTGTAAAATTGAAGAGAAAAGGACTGGAATTTTAAGCCTCTCGCACCATGTAATTAGCCTACCTGAGAATTACATACGAGTTTATGAATGAAAAATTTAGTTCGAGCTGCAGACTACCAGGAAGCGCTAGGGTGCGTTTCACTCAATGTTTGTTGTTCATTCATTCCGTTCAGATTGTAAAGGTTATATATTTTACAGCTGTTCTTTTTAAATTACTAAAACATCAAGCGAAAATAATTAATTTCACCTTTGCGTTCAAAATAAAATAATGATTTTACATCTCTGCAATCAATTAAAAAACCGCCTGGATACCTTACAAAATTAATTTTCTCATAAGAAGGTTAATTGATTAACACATACATAACATATACTTGAGTAAATTTAATGCAATATGAGTGAACATATTTTAGTTGTACAGTGAGCGAATAAAAACAGACATAAAAAAAAGAAGAGATAAATTGACTAAATATAAATCGAAAATAAAAAGTTTTAAGTGTTCTTATTGTATGTAATTATGAAAAAGAAGTTGGTTATATTACTATGATGAGAATTCCAGTTGACAATATGACTAACTCCAATTACACCATTTTTTTCAGTAAGATTTTATCACCCCTCATAGTTCAGGATAAAAAGAAATATGGTAAAAAAAAAATGTGACTTCATGAAATTTTGGTTTTCACTTTGTGATAGCAGTAAGATTCAAGATCTGCAGAGTCCGCCCAAATTACTGGGGGATAACTTAAGGGAGGTTGAAATGGAAGAAAGGTATTTAAAAAAAGTTTCTATGAATCATCAATAGTTCCTATACTTCTGGATATAATAGGACCATCACTGTAGTCGGCGCTTAGGTTGTACCGGAAATATAATTTTTCAACTATTATCTAATAACTTATTATCTGCTGACTGCTTGGAATGGGCTTATAGGATTCAGAATAAGCCCACACAACACCGAAACCATAAAAAACAATGCATAAATTGACTAAGTTGCAGCAAAATTGATTGTTCATTCACTATTTTCAATCTCCCTCTAAAGTACATAGGGTTCCTTATTTGGGCGGACTCTGCAGATCTTGAATTTTAATATTGATACCAAGTTAAAACCGAAGTTTCGAGAAATTGCTAATTTTGTTCAATATTTCCATTAATTTTAAAGTTTTTCTGTTATTAAAACTACCACACAACTACCGGAGCGAAGCTGGGCACCTTAGCTAGTATTAATATAAACAGAAATAAAGAAGTGATATAATTGATCTAACAGTATGTCTTCATTGATGTGATTTTCCAGAGTTATTTTTGATAGGATTTGGAAATTTAGGAACATCAAAGCTAAAATTTAATTTCTTTAAAGACTTCGCTAAGTTCACCTTATTAATTTGATAGGGTTCATTTATTATATTAGTGTTATGTTATAATAAATATCATGGATGGGTGTTCAGGTAATGGATGGGTATTCAGGTAAAAATCTAGGCAATCTTACAGTCTTCTTAAATTTCAGTAATTTTTTTAATAATATTTATATTTGATAATTCATTAGATATTAATTGACTTCTAAAGGAAATGTACAGTAAAGCAATATTTTTTCTTTTTACTGCTGATCTACTTTGTTTCTCTATATTCATTTTTATTATCTAATGACACACATATCAACATTAACTAACTAACTTTCATTGTTTTAAACATTGACCAAACTTATAAAACTAGAGGTTTAGTCCTATCAGATAAGTTTGACGATAACCATCAACGATAACGTTAAGTTTATACTTGGCTCAGAAACCATACCTTAATTTCTTGCTCTTTGATCTTTTCTATCAAAGTATCTACGTTCTGACAGTAAAAATAAAATTTATCGTGACCATGTGTTTATTCAGGTGTTCACCAACCTTTACTTGTAAACACGTCCCAGAAGGCTATAATGAAGGTCACAAGAAAAATAAAAAGCAACAATATAATTGATGGGAATTAAATATATATACCTTTATTGCAACCTTGATTTATCATAGAACAAGGCACACCTAATTAAGTTTAAATTATTAAAGACCTAGCAAAGGGTATTCTTTAAGTATCTGCAGATTTTATCAACAGATTCTGCCAAGTTATGTCCCCCCCCCTCCCCTTTTTCAACACCTTACCATTTTCTCTTAGAGTATTCTTATTATTTAGGGTAACTGTACCAATAGTTGACAGTTTAAAAAAAAAAAATTAAATTATTGACACTGTTTACCAATATATTGATGTTAGGATAATCTTTGTTATGAATTTAGTTCGGCCAATCCCCCTTGATAACTGGGAATACAATATCCCAAAGTCTGCATTTATGGTTTTTCTAAAAAATGATTTCTTAGAAACTTCTAAAATAAACCAATAGTTGACTCATACAAATGCAAAGGTTGGGAAAGTTGACATTTATGGTTGTAAAGTTGACACATGCATTCATTTTCGATTCCCTATGATTTTTAATTTACAACAAGGACTGCATTAAAAGTTAATATTTTTTTATTTATAAACTATTAAATTCACAATGGAAACAAAATAAAATTTCCAAAATTTAATCATTTTATACAAGAAAAGCTTAAATGAGGCCAAAACAAAACATATTTAAATGAAAAGTAAGATCACCCAGTTAAGTAAGTATGATAAATAGATTTTAGTAATGGCCAGAAGTTTTGTTTTTAATGTTGGGTTTGCACAATTTTAGACTCTCTATTGATGAACTTCACTCTTCCAGTGCTCTTTTAAACAATTAAAGATGGCCGCATTCATTGGTTGGATGAAATGTGTAGCATTTTGACAGAGTGCGACTAATGGCAAGTATCACATGTTCATTGCAGAAGTGGGAAGTGGGGAGTCAGATGAGACACTTCTCCATTCAAGAATAGGATTATTGGCAATGCAATTGTGCTCTCAATGGTCCATGGATAGAGAACGCGAGCTGTAAATTCATAAAATAAGACTCCAGTCATCCAACCAGACTCAGATTTCATTAAACCACGCCCAGTGGATAAGCCACACCAGATTTTCTAATTCTGACGGTGAGTTGACATCTATGTCAACTATTGAAATTAAGGATTCATTTCTGCTCTAAAAGTTGACACCTACATATAAGCCCTAATAAAACATTGTATAAATATATTAAAAAGGATATCAAATGATTCTCATGAGCTTAATGAATACCATAAAAGTAATTAAATCATAATTGAACTCAAATTAATCAAGTAAAAAGCTTATTTAACTTGACTTCCACCCTAATGAAATAGGGAAGCAGAAACCAATTTTTCAGGCCGCCAGAATTTTACTATTGTTTTTGTTCCTCGCGTGGATCTCATTACCGCGTATGGGCAGGGTCCCACGGGTGGCGGATGTGGGGATATTCGGTGGAAATAAGGAAGATTCGGAGAAGTTCCTCCCGACTAAGTCCATAGGACTCTGACCAACCATGAGAGCGGCCCCCCATGCTTGCTGAAGGGTGTGACGTAGGTTTGAACGCCCAACTCACAAATTATTAGCTCACCCAAGCATCACAAAAAGTCATGGATCTCCCTAGAGTAAAACGCTCATTATCCCGAGGTAAACTAGTCCCCCGTTCGGGTCACTGGGTGGACACTATTTTAGGGGATTCATGCCGCAAGCTGAAAAATATAGATTTAAGAGTAGGGACGAAGAACGTAAGAAGTTTAAATACAGCGGGTGGGTTACAATCGTTCGCGAATGAGGTTAACGCTGCAAAAAGTCCGCTGGCCAGGGTAGGGAAGTTCACTTTGTGGTCGGTGGGAGCGGAAACTATTGTTTAGGCACCGGATTTCTAATTAGAAATAGGTTACTTTCCGCATTGAAGGACATTCGATTTTACGAAAATAGGTTATCGGTAGCTATATTTCAGGGGCAGTGGTTTAAAATCTCATTGATCAATATACATGCACCTACTGAAGATAGTGACCATGAAATTTTAGGAACAACTAAAATCGGTTTATGATAAACTACCGCGAAGCTGCATAATACATATTCTGGGAGACGCAACGCAAAGCAAAGGTAGGGAGGGAACAAGTATATTATCCTACCATCGATAGAAAAAGTTAACATGAATTTAGCAATGATAACGGAATACGGTTAATAAATTTTGCCACTTCGAAAAAGCATCACCGCAGCAAACCCGTAACAACTCGATCACGTATTAGTTCAACCGGGGGCGGATCCAGCCGATCGTAAAAGGGGGGCTGCAATCCTAAAGGGGTGGACTGCAGCCCCACAGAACTTCATTTGGATCTGCCAATCAGCTTTTTTACCTTTATGTTCCTTTCGTACAACTAAAATTCTACTTGTTCTGCACATTATTTGTTCTTTAACTTGCTTCCTTACATTAAGGAAAGTCAAATTCTATATTTAAATTACGAAACATTTTCCAAAGGGAGGGGTTGCAGCCCCCCTCCCCTGGATCCGCCAATGAGTTCGACATAGGTGGCAAAATAGCGTAATTAATATTGATCATATCGTGGTGCCGAATGCGAGTCGGATCTCGAAACTTCGTCAGAGACTTAAAATAAAAAGGAAATGGGAAGGTATCAGGGATAATTTTAAAGAGGTATGTAACTTGTGTCTTGGAAAAAGGGAAAATAAAAAAAACAAACCTTGGTTCGATGAAGATTGTGCTAACATGAGCGACAAAAGAAAAACTGCTAAATTAGAAGCGTTAAATAATCCTAACGAAATCAATCTTGCTAACTTTCGAGCGTTAAGAAAAGAAACCAATAAATTTTGAATCAAATTTAAAAAGCGAGAGTATCTCAAAAATAAAATAGTAGCAATTGACAGTAACAAAATTGAGAATAACGTTAAAGCCATGAACATAGCCATAAACAGAATTCGTAAACGGTCGGGGCCGGAACTAGAATTAGGGATGAAAATAACAATATCTTGGCCGATCCGGCTGACATCTTAAGACGGTTCAAGCATTATTTCGATAGTATTTTAAATACGGAAAATAATAGTCTATCTTCTTCTTCCGAATACCATAGTGCTGAATGAACCTAGAATGGTTAATGGTAGAACCTAGTAAAGAGAAAGTTTAAATAGCCATAGGAAAATTAAAACCTCATAAAGCAGCGGGAACAGATAATATTCCTAGTGAACTAATCAAGGCATGCGAGGAAGCTGGGATTTCAAAAATACTACTTTTGGTTAAGGTCTGGGATCAAGAAAAGATACCCGAAGAGTGGAAAGAATCTATTCTCATTCCGATTCACAAAAAAGGGATCAATGACGGATTGCAATAGCTATCGCCGAATCTTACTCCTTCCGGAAATAATTACATTAATCTTAACTAGTCGAATCACTGAATACACCGAGGAAATTATCGGACAATATCAAAGTGGTTTCAGGCAAAACGATCAAACGTAGACCAATTACTTTTTCTCCGTCAAATATTAGAGAAAAAAATAGAGTATAACAGAATAGTACATTACTTTTTATCGATTTAAAAAAAAACTTATGACTCGATTAACTGCCCAAAGTTGTATAATATTCTTGTCGACAAGGGAATACCAAAAAAGTTGTTTGTGTTTTTTTTTGTTTTGTTTTTTATGGGGGGGGGGGCGCAATTATTAAGATTGTACCGCTTCATCCGATTTCAACAAATTTTGTCACATTGGTGGTTTTTGATTATCTAAATAGACGTCTAATGAATTCATTTCACATAAATGGTTTTATGCATAGGTTTTGGGGTGGAGGGTGAATATTAACTTTTGACCGCCATATCCGATTGTCACGAAATATATAACAAAGATTGTTCATAAGTCAAATAACAAGGCCAATTCCTCATAATTTTTATAAATAATAATAATTTTATAAATAAATAGGTTTTATGGGGGGGGGGGAGTTAATTGCAGACTTTTTACCGGTTTATTCGAAAGTGAAAAAATAGAAAATTAAGTTAGAGCCATAAACGAAGGCATAAACAGGATCCCAATTTGGTGACACCATAAGATCAAAAGAAAGTAAACTTAGTAAAAATGTGTATGACTGATACATTCAATAAAGTCGGTGATCATTTTTCCGGTTGAGGTTGGTTCGAAATTGGAGAGGAAATTCAGGCAAGATTAGAGGTAAGAAATTCTAGCGATTAACGAAATTACTTAGCTCACGGCTTCTTCCTTAAAACTTAAGAATTCGGCTTTACACAAATATTAATTCTCCTGCGGTTCTTTAAGAATGCAAAACGTGCACGCTATCATTGAATGATGAGCAAGTGAGGTGATAGCAGACAGATGAATAAAATTGAAGTGTGAAATTGCAAAACAGTGGTGAACGAATTCCATAAAAATTAATGGCAGTGACTAATGGAAAACGTCCGAAAGAAGTAAGGGCTGAGAAGCAGTAATTCACGTTAGGGATGATTTGCTGAAATTCGTATTGCACGGAGGTCGTTGGATGGTGTATGGGTAGCGAATAGTCTAAGGGGTAGCCCAATTAGTTTAAACAGGTTCCGAATCAGATTGGTTCTGTAGAAAAAGAAATTTAATTTAATAATTTCAACAAAATGAAAGTCAAGATGATTTGAGTATCAGATATATTATACCAAGCAAAGACAACCGAAAAATAAATAAATAAAAACTGTCGATTTATTAATCAATTGCAATATTAAAAAAAAAAATGTATTTATTAATCAATCGCAATGCACTAGCTAATAGGTTTTAAAAGTATTTTGTATTTTCATTTTAATTTTTTTTATTTAAAATACAAAATACTTTTTTTATTTTGCATTTAAAATAATTTTATCAAAAAGTATTTTAAATGAATTGAGGTTAAAATGCATTTTATTCAAATTTATTTTAAATACTTGTTATTTAAAATAAAGTATTTTAAAATAAAAATTAAAATACTTTTTGCCCAGGTGTGCTGAGAAGTTCGAGGTTCGCTTTGGTTTGAAACAAGGAGATTCTCTCTCACCTTTTTTTTTTTAATACAGCACTGGAATATGCCATTAGGGACATGACACGTAGCGGAAAGGGTTTGAATTTGGGGGAGGGGAATATTTGAGTACTCGGATATGCCGATGATTTGGTATTGCGTGGTGAGGACGCGGAAATCATAGAATAAGCACAAAAACGTTGATGATAGCCGTAACGGAAATAAATACGGATAAGACAAAATATATTGTTAGTCGTAGAAGTGGTAAATACGGATAAGACAAAATATATTGTTAGTCGTAGAAGTGGTGACGATTTTGCTGATATTGATGTAGAAGGGAATACGTTTGAACACGTAGAGACATTTAGATATTTAGGGGCGATGGTAACTAGAAAAAACGAAATCGATGAGGAAATTAAGGCTCGATTAAAGACATATCTCCGAAACTGAGTGGAATTATTACCCGAATACCAATCATCAATTATACTTCGGTATTAGTACCCGAATACCAATTAATTTCAGGATCGGTTTCTTTATTCAATATTGGCCACCCAGGCGCTATCCACTGTGAAATTAACTTTAGCACTGAGTCTTTAAGAGTTTCTTCCGTTATTGAATATAATGAATGATCGTTAATCATCCTCCTAAAATTTTTCGTGTTGAGTTACAGTCAGATTGCTCAGATTTCTCCATATTGGTATATATTATTGGTTTAACCCTTTTTATGTAAATCACCATAATAAATTATATGTATTATCAGCTCATAATAAATTACCTGATATCGATTAAGTAAATTACTAGGTTATTTTGTATATGAAAATAATATCTATATTTAGGTTACTCAGTCTGATATCGATTTATTACAACTTACATTTTTTCTGGCACAAAGTCCTTTTCAATCACCTCCGTGGCTAAATGAAAAAAAAAAACAATAAAAATCATAGAATTACATGAAAAAGAAATATTAAAATATACCTTTTGGGAAGCTTGTTTTAGATATTCCGAAAATGCTGGAAATATTGAAGGGACTGAATTTTTTTCAAGTAAGTTCTGAACGGTGATGTTATTTCGAAATCGTCTTTATTAAAATGTTCACTACTAATGAGGCTATTTTTTGTAGGTTCCAAAGTTTCCCTCCTTATTGTGTTTTCCCATTTGTCTTTTACCCACCTACAGCATAAAGGCCCTCTTCCGATTGGGCTCCACTTGCCCCACAGGATTCCCCAAGAGAGACACCTGATTCACCAAGTATGTATCCTTTTTCCACCTTATGAGGGAAGTATTGCGTCATAACTGTCTTTCCAAAGCATCAGAAAGGATGTTTAGAGAATAGTTGCACCTTTAGGCCTTACGATATTTGAGCTAGGACCCAGCCAGCTAGCTAACACTATTTTTTGCTCCAAGTCAGTAATGGTGGTTGCTGCTGCCTTCCAGAAGGAATGTTTAACGACTTTCCACTCTAGATCAGTTGTGTTTAATCAAGAGCAGGGCCATTCTAAGCAGGATGTGGAAAACCATGCAAATCAAAATCAAAAGCAAAAATCACCATGCAAGGTCTTCGGTTCATAGCATCTTTGAGAACTCAGCCTAAGCTTTACAGGTCTATCTGCTTCTCCCCTGATGCTGGACGACCAGTGTACAAGTCAAAGGTACTACCTCTCTCCAACTGCTTGACAATTGGTGCCAGACTTATTTCTTATTTTAAATGACCAAGAAAAAAATTTGTTTGACGTTTACTGGTGGAATGGAAAAACACATTATCCAATAAAATACTATTTAATACTTCTGTGACATAAAAACATTGTCATTGTTTTCAATTAATCCTTAGTGCTTGATTATTTAAATATTTATATTTTTTAAAAACCAGTTATGCTTGATAGGCTCTCCATTAACATAAAAATAATTTTAAAATTTTGGTGATTCCCAAACCCAAGAAGCCACCAGAATGCCCATTCTCTTACCATCCTATTTCTCTATTACCCATGGGTAAAATCCTTGAAAAACTCATTCTCAAGCGTCTTTACCCCATCCTAGACTCAAACCTCATGATCCCAGATCACCAGTTTGGATTCCGAACATCCCACTCCACGATCTAGCAATGCCATCAGTTGATGCCTCGTCTGCATTGGAGCGCGGAATGTACTGTACTGGAGTCTTTCTCGATGTAGAACAAGCATTTGATCGAGTTTGGCACCCGGGATTGCTGTAAATTCCTTCCTCCTACCTACTTTCTCATTATCTGTTCCTACCTCTCAGACAGACTATTCTCAGTAAATCATAATAATGCCTTTTCATCCATCTTTTCTCAGTCTGCTGGTGTTCCTCAAGGTAGTATCCTCGGTCCCATCTACACAGTTTATTCAGCTGACATTCCAACCCATCCCAACACAGTTATCACCACCTATGCCGATGACACAGCTGTGCTTGCAATTAATAATGACCCAGACCTTGCATCCCAACCTCTCCAATCTCACATCACAACCCTTGAAGAATGGTGTCAGAAATGGAGAATTAAAATCAGCCCCAAAAAATCCTATCAAATCACTTTTACCCTTAGTCGTAAACCTATGACCTCCTGCCCAACAATATCCTTCAATAATAGTCCACTTATCCCTGTCGACCATATCCGTTACCTGGGACTTCACCTGGACAAACGCCTTACTTGGAATCCCCACACAAGACTGAAAGGGCAAGAAACCGCTCGTCGCTTCCGACTACTTCAACAGTTACTTGAAAAACGTTCAATAATCCCAATCTATTACAAAAGGCTAATTTATATGATAGTATTAAGACCGATATGGATTCACGGAATCGAGCTTTGGGGCTCTACTAAACCATCAAATTCCTGTTGAATCCAATCCTTTCAATCCAAAATCCTTCGAAAAATCCTTAATGCTCCTTACTTCATCACAAAAAAAATCATCCATAAAGACCTTAATTTTCTACATATCTCCAATTTAGCCCGATCAAGATACCAGTCCTTTTATAATAAACTCCCGGCCAACCCGAATCCTCTTGTTTCCAACCTTGCTTCCTCCTCTATTCCAGAAAACTCTCCTAGGCGTCTGAAAAGAAGATGGCCTAGGGATCTTCTATGCTCAGTGTACTAGTTGAGTGCTACCAATGGGTAGCACTTCTCATCATGCTATTTCATGACATATTACTTTCTTATTGTTAGCTGATTTACTAGATGTATTTTGTAAATACAGTTGTAAATTTCAATAAATAATAAAAAATAAAAAAAAATGTTGGTAGGCCAGATCCTTATAAAATGCGATTCTTGAGAGATTTTCTGTCACAATTCAAATTATAATTTGTGATATATCTCCTATTTTTATTTATTGCACATATCGCACTAGTATTTCTAAAGTGACACAACTCAAAAATTGATGTTCTTGAGTTATGAGTTATTGTATCAATAACCTTATAATCAATTAAATTTTGCTAATTAAATTAAACTGGAATGTCCGAAAATAATTGTATAATACGTTTTTTTTTTTTTTATAGTAATTGGAGATAGGTGTGAAGTAAACGACAATTGTTTTACGAAATCGAAGGATATACAAGCTTATTGTGATATAGGTCGGTGTATTTGTCCACCAATGCACCACCCAACTGTTGATGGATATGATTGTCAACCTAGTTCAGGTAATAAATAATAGTGACATTTTCTCAAACTTCGAGGTATTAATTTATTCATTTTTAAATCTTCATATTGCTTACTTAGTAGCTATTGTTTGAAAATAGGATTATTTAATGTTTAATAATAATTATTTAATATAAATAAGGAGTACTTAAAATTTACAAGTAAAAAAAAAAAAGAAGTAAAGCTGCAATAGAATAATTTTAATTTATAGTTAAACATAACTGTATGTTTTCAATCTTTGGCTACCACTTGTCTCAAAACACTAAAAAATATGTGGTACTGATAGGTCTTGCGTGGAGTTCATGGCTTCCTGTACCCAGGTTCTTATCTGCAGTTAATAGACCATTCTAGCTGTGTACTGCCATTACACCTTTACTTATTAACAATAGGCTGTTAATAAAGGTGAAATGTGCATGCAAAAGAGTTTTCAACATGTTGCAAGTGTTGTTTGAACTCAGTTACCTAATATAAATGTATAAATTATGAATTTTTACTGCATATATACATTTTACGACTATATAAACTAATTATGTTTTCTCTGTCATCTTCTATTCACTGTTTGCGTGGTCTTCCGCGTTTTTGCCGTTTCTCAGGACAATATTTTAGCAATCGAAGAGGCCCATGTGATGAGCCAGAGGTCTCACCAAGAAGGACAGCGTAGACAGGGATGACTGGAGAAATTGCGTGATAAGGACCGGAATGTGACCTTTGTTGCATGATCCAAAATAAATAAAAAAAAATTAACTAAATATTATTATTCTGAAGCTCTCAGCTTTCCAACACACATATATATGTGTGTGTGTGTGTGTGTGTGTGTGTGTGTGTGTGTGTGTGTGTGTGTGTGTGTGTGTGTGTGTGTGTGTGTGAGTGTGTGCGCGTGAGTGCGTGCGTGCGTGCGTGCATGCGTGCGTGCGTGCGTGCGTGCGTGCGTGCGTGTGTGTGTGTGTGTATATATATATACCTGTATATAATTATAAATTTATGTTAAAATTTATAATTTTAATTATTATAAAAATTATGTTTCTCCTCAATTGTAAAGGAATGTCCTTTACAATTGGCAAGGTAGGCCGTTTGTTTTCGATAAAATTTAAATAAATTGGGCCAGTTAATCTCGCCGGAAAATCGAAGTAGGGACAGATGAGTACATCTCCAATTCTTCCCCATTCCAATACTTCCGCCCAAATACTGATTGAAAAAGCCTTAGGGAATACAGTTTTTCTCTCTTTGTCATCGATATTGTGGTCTTAGAAACTCCAAATTAAAAAATCTGGTGCATGCGCGCAACACATAACTTTCACTTACCAACTTACTTAGATAAGAAATTGACGTGTTTTGTTAAATATCATTTCCCAAAGTCACACATTTTTCTACATTCATATCTTATTTTTATTAATCGTTAAAGCCGTTTCTGAGTAAATAA